>OX375867.1:40349090-40730781 GCA_947359475.1 Heligmosomoides polygyrus bakeri
TGTAGAATGCGTGAACCTAAAAGGGATTGATGACGCCGTCCTCTTTTATCCTTTAAGGGGAAAGAATAAAAAAGTTATCGAAAATATTGTGGCGTTCGTCGACACTGTTGCTAAACCTGCTAGTGTTTGCAATTGCACTTACTGATGTCTGTTTCTAAACAACACCAAAAAAACGCTTGAACTTGCAGGACGGCAAGTATCCTGACACGGTTCCAGTGGGTCCGGTGGCTGCAGCTCCATCGGCGCAATCGACTATATCGCAGTCAATGAAAGGTGTCGACGAAAAGGGATCAAAGTCTATGGAGAGCGAGAAAGCATCGAAGAGCACGTCTACTCAAGCAGCGCCGGGACGCCATGCAGGCGCTGGCTCGAGTCGTGCAGGAGCGCGAAGTCGCACTCCCACGAGCCGTCCTCCGTCTGTTTCCACCCGCAGTGCGCCGTCCGGCTCCACTGCCAAGCCTAAGATAGATCAGCAGACCAAACCGCCCGCCCAGAAGTAGCAGTGCCGTTTGGCCGTCTTCTGCCTCATACCTATTCGTTTTTGCATATGTCCGAATTCTCAACACACTCTTACAACATATTTAAACACGAATAGGCTGATGCTCTCTCGCAGTGCCAAGGCGCAAATCACAATCTGGTCGACTCAATGAATTTGTTCTCTATCTTTGACTTTCACAGTTAAGAAAAAACAAGTTTCCTTTGGTTAGTGTGCACTAGCTATGTTCAACTCTTTTACCTTTTTCTACGGACACAGAGTAAGTATGTAATACTAGTATACATAAAACGTCCGTCTGCGGTCACTGTGTACTTCCACTCCATCCGTCCGTTGGAGCAGAATTATTGACTACGCGCACGACCGGCTCATCTCGATTAGCATTGTCCCTAACAGGAGATGGTGTGCGTCTGAACCGCAAAGGCATTCAGACAGAAACCATCTGCTAGAGTAAAGGGCAACAACCTATCTGTTCTCTGTGCACTGCTTCTGATTTCGAAGCACTTCATGCTGGTTTAGGCTTGGCGACCCGCTATCTATCGACTTCGATCATCGACTGAATAAGTGCAGTGTCACTCAGAAATCTCGGTACATGTGCAGGATGTGGATGTTGGAAGTCGTATGACATGACATCTGCGTCAATCGGCTTCCCTATGTTTGTCAGTTTTCTTTGACAAAAGTCAAGATAACAACTAAATTGAAAAAACTCTTACAACGAAAATCTAGCAATCAATGTTCGACATCCTATTACATTGCTAAATTGCTAAATATACAAGCAACCGCACTCCGTTTTTGTTTGTTCAGCTCGCTCCAAGAGACATCGTTAGTTAAGCGTACCATAATGTGTAGGTAACGGACATGCATTCAGGAAGTTGGAAGGTTCGGTTCCTGCGTTTTTGCCAATTTTCAGACACTGCCGTGGCAAGTCTTTTCCAGGTTTGCATCCACTTTAGACAGAATTTCCCACTACATTAGCTTGACAGGGCCTTAGGTTATTAATGGCGAGTCCCGTATTTGCATGATCTCAGTGTTTTCAGCGGTGCACAAGCGAAAATACTAGCTTCTATTTTAACACTGATGGGAGATGTTATGTCGATGTCTTGTTGCGATCAAAACTCTTGCGCCAGGCAGGACTCGAACACGCGCTCCTGCTTACCGCCTACCGGCGCTGTTTGGTTGTCCTCGTTTGTTGGACGGCCAAGGGCATCCACGTTGTCGAAGGGAAGTTGTGCAAAAAATCGATTTTTCAAGAATTGGTCGAGAGCGACAGCATTCGAATAGAGATTTTCCTGCTGAACAGAACAGTGTGCGAGTGTCGAAAACTCAAATGACGGCGAGTCGGAAGAAACTTCAATACTGATCTCCGCCGCCCTAAAATGGCAGATAAAAGCAGTTTAGGATCACGGAAGCTGCGACCATGTCATCGTAAAGTGCTTTCAGCCTTGTGCTCGCCCACGCACTTGCATGCCGTTAGCTCGCCTCGTCTTCCCGCAGTAGTAGAGTGAACACAGAAAAAATCGTGTCACACAAGGCTAATCAGCATTTTCGCACCGCTGTAACTTTGTCCAGTCATAAGCTACGTAGCTGTGTTTCAGTGCGCTTCTTGAGCTTTTTACCGCCTACAAAATCCACAAGTTGCGGCCGGAAAGACTCAATTTTGACAGAGTTACTGCGTTCAGAACACCCCAGCGGGTACAATTTGCGAGCGATCGCGCCCACTCGATTGATAGGTTCGATCCTATATGTATATTGGGTTGTCCCATAAGTCTTCGCCGTTTTTTTCAACGATTCACTGCAGATCTCGCCGGCGGTCTCTTGCATAGCGCTGCACAGCTTTCGAAAGAGAATGATTCGTTCTATCAAAGCCTGTATCGCACTTCTTTTTTCATCATGAATTTTGTCAGTTTTTAGGTGGTGGAAGTGAAAAGTGAAAAAGTGAAAAAGTAACCATTTGCGCACTTTTTCTCTCCGCTTAGGTTTGTAATTTTTTGCGCAGTTTTTTAAAACATTTGGAACACAATGTTCTGTACTAGAGGAATATGTGTTAGTGCTATTTGCTCACTTGCCCTTTATTGATTTTTAGATCATCAAATTGGGACGTCCGAAGGAGGATGGTTATTTTTGCCGACAGCTCCTGCTCTGTGGTTGGATTTTTTGGGTTGGTGTTATATGTCATTCGAAAGAATGACATATAACGTGTCTGCTCTATTAGAATATGTGTCGCGTTTATTGATTTCTATGGAATATCAACAAAAGGGCGCGTGTAGCGCAGTCGGAGGAGGCGCGACTGTCGCGTGCACCCGATACCAGGTTCCTAATTCGGATTTCCCGCCCAGGCCAACCAAGCCTTCCATCCCTCCGGGGTCGGTGAATTGGTACCAGACTTGTCTGGGAAGGATAAAGCGCTGACCACCGGCTGGCCACCGCACCCCCTTGTTCATCGGCTGGCCACCGCAAGTCATTGTATGGCCAAATACGCATTCATGCCGCCTCCACGACGTCCTGTAGAAGTAGAATGCGCTGGCGCATCCCAGAAGGGATTGATTAACGCCGTCCTTTATACTTATCCTTATCAACAAAATGCCAAAAAGAGAAAAATCGTCTTCACCAACAACTCCTTCTCCTTCTTCAGTTGTTGATATTCGACAGAAATCAGCGTGAGCCAATAAACGTGACACAAATTCTTACTGAAAAAGGCATCCTCTTCCAAACGACATATGACACCAAGCAAAAAAGTCCAACCACAGAACCGGAGTTTTGGTAAAAACTCGGACGGGAAACTCGGAATTCCCAATTTGATGGCCTAAAAATCAAGAACGGACAAGTGAAAAAATAGTAACAACACAGATTCTTGTAGTACAGAACATTGTCTTCCAAATGCTATAAAAAACTACGCAAAAAATTACAAACCTAGGCGGAGAGAACAAGTGCGCAAATGGCTACTTTTTCACTTTTTCACTTTTCACTTCAACGACCTAAAATTGACAAAATTCATGATGAAAAAGAAATGCAATACATGCTCTGATAGAGCAAATCATTTTCTTTCGAAAGCTATGCAGCGCTATGCAAGAGACCGCCGGCGAAACCTGCAGTGAATCGTTGAAAAAAACGGCGGGACTTATGGGACAACCTGATATATATTGTGTACTCCAGAGTCGCACCGGGGCAGAGTACAGCATTTTCTGAGTACTGACCAGGGAATGCCGTCAGCTTCCCATGGAACTTCGGATTGAGACCTACACCATGTGAAAAAGCTCGAGACGCTGATCACAGATATGTAGACCAAATTTGCTAAATGGATCTCGTAAACGAGTTATGGTCCGCGGAAGCCGCGATATCTTCCATGTGTTAGTCGCGCTCAATCAGCGTTGGGCGCAGTATTGCGCGGAAATCAGCGGTTCGGCTATCAGCGCCATCAGCAGCGGGGGATTCGTGATCAGCACCCCAAATAACCCCCCCCCCCCCCTAGACGAAGTTTCAGCGAAAATTTTTTTCCGACCGAAGTCGTGACAGTGGAGTCGGAACTTTTAACTAGTGCCTTTACTTTTTATTTATTATGTTTATTAAGTTTTGTTGATTTTTGATTTTATTTTTACTTTTTATTTTGTTTGGATTTGAATTTCTGACTTGTTTCACGTCATGAATAAAACATTTTACCTGAAACACGTTTCCGTCTTCAAATAGACGTAAATGCAAGTCGCCAATCACAAAATGCAAAAAACCCGTTAGCGGCGGGAACCAAACCAACGAATCCAATACTTTGGAGCGAGCACTCTACCCCTGCGCCGCCGCCGCTTCTGACTGCACTGATAGTCGAACCGCTGATTTCCGCGCAATACTGCGCCCAACGCTGATTGAGCGCGCCTAACAACATGGAAGATACCGTGGCTTCCGCCGGCCATAACTCGCTTAGGAGATCCATTTAGCAAATTTGGTCTACATATCTGTGATCAGCGTCTCGAGCTCTTTCACGTGATATAGGTCTCAATCCGAAGTTCCTAGGGAAGCTGACAGCATTCCCTGGTGAGGAATTCTGTAAAACTCAAACGTTCACTCTACAAGCTGTCACGCCTGCTCGATTGATAGGTTCGATCCTATATGCATTGTGCATGGCGTCTCTCGGAGGATTCCTGGCATAACAGAGCACTTGTGACGTACGCTATGCTTGAGATACTCCTAAAACACGCAAGTTCTAGGAAATAAGCTGCTCCAATCGCAAAGAGGCTGCTCCACTCATTCGTTTTGACCAACCACTGCGAAAATGCAGCGGTTGGTCAAAAAAAGTGGTATAGATGTTTGTGTAGATCTCGTAGAGACCAATCAAACAGTACCAACCGTTCCTCAAAAAACCTAAACTTAGAGGAATTGTGAGCATGCAACAGTGTCGACGGTAAACGGCCGACAACTCGTCCGCGACCGCTTAATATCCGCGACCGTCCGAGCGGCTAATACTAGTTTTGTGAACCTTCCGCGGCGTACCTTATTGAATGAAGCATCAAAAGAGAACGTCACATTCGTTATCGGCGTCCTTAAAACCCTCCGTACGCATATTTTGGGCGAACTATGCGTTTCCGAACCGACCACCATTACTTGTGTAGACCTACCACGTTTTGGGTGGTATCGAAAAAGAACATCAAATGCGTAGCTAGCACCCCAAAAAAACCATTGCATCCAGATTTTTGGCGAAATCGGTCATCATTCGCGCCGGAATGAAGGCAAGTGACGAGAGATCAGCTGCGATTACAGGATTCGTCAAAAAAATCGATGAGAAAAAAGTTCATCGAGTATCGGCAATTTATATACCAATAGATAGAGTTCGATTGCTGAGCTCAGCTACGTTGCTTTTTTCAGTAATATTCAATTTCTAAAGAAGTTATTCAAAAAGGCTGCTTTAGACCGCTCCAAAGGGACCTGCGCAGTCTTTCCGGCCAATGACCAAATGACAGTCCGATACCGTAACAGCCACTTGAGGCTCTAAATATGACTTGAGTCACTGATGGAAGAATTCGAGGAAGTAGGTGAACCAAACATGCTGGTTAGCATCGACTGCATCTGACCTGGACCTGGATGGCAGCTTGAATAAGCCATAGTGATTAGACATCGACTAGACTCAATGCCTATACTGAGTTTTCGATTACAAGGGAAACAAGAAAGTAACATCTTCGTCCAGTGGCGGAAATCTCTTGCAACACGTTCTAGTGGAACAAGTAAATGAGTCTACTATGATGCTGTGTGTGGAGCAACCTCGACGAATGTTTGTTTACAGCACCAGCCATGTAGCCGAGAAAGCAGCGGGTAAACTCCCATCGACGAATAAGAAGTGCCATGTACTCTGTAGTGCCATATACATAAATGTAATGCGGAATTCTGGCGATTTTCCGAGTTCAGTCGAATACTGCGGTAAGACAAGGAAAGCTAACGGCATGCAAATGCATGGACGACCATGAGAAAAATGAACGAGCATGAAAAAATCGTGTCACACAAGGCTAAACTGCATTTTCGCACCGCTGTAGCTTTGTTCAGTCATAAGCTACGTCGCTGTGTTTCAGCGCTCTTCTTGAACCTTTTACTGCTTACAAAATTCACTAGCTACAGCCAAAAAGATTCAAACTTGAAAGAATTACTCGTTCAGAACACGCCGGCGGTGCAATTTGCGAGCTGTCGCACCCAGTCGATTGATAGGTTCGATCCTACATACATTGTGCATAGCGCACTCCAAAGTCTCGCCGGAACAGAGTACAGCAAATCCTGGGTAGAGCGGCTGAGAATTTCTCATAAAACTCTCTAAACGCTTACTCTACAAGCTGTCCCCCCTCGATTGATAGGTTCGATCCTATATGCACTGTGCACGGCGAACTTTCAAAGGATTTTTGGCATGACAGAACATTTTACGCCATGCTTGATTTACTCCAAAAACATGCAAGTCCTTCAGTATAAGATTCTCCAATCGCAAAAGTCTGCTCCAGTCATTTTTGACCACCCACTGCGAAAACGCGCCTGAGCTCAAATACGCCCATGGTTTTTCAAACGGATGACGTTTGGGCCAGTTTTATCAAAAAGACGCAAAAACTGCAAAATCGCGGATTTTAGAGCGTCTATTCAAAAGACGCGCCCGGTACTCTAGCAATCACCTCTTCACAGAGACCTGGGAAAACCACTAGACAAATCATATGTCCCGTGGATACGTTGGAACCAGGGGTGTGCGTAAATGAAATCCAAAATTGTCGTAAATCGTAAATCGTAATTACGAAAAAATTGTCGTAAATCGTAAATCGTAAACCGTAAATCGTAAGAGGTGTCTGACTCATAGTGCATCTGAATACCTGATTTTCTTTTATTATATTAAGGCTAATCGAAGGGAAAGATTTTTATTCAGTCATTTTCAGTCCGAGCTGAAAACATTTCTAATTCAACTGGAAGCCACTAGAATCAATTAACATCTTTCAAATCGAGCTGGACAAGTTTGAGGACAATCAAACTAAACTACTTGTTCAGAACGCTATCTTCTAGGACACCTATACACGGTGCACAAACAAAAAGCTTGCACTGCTTGGACGAGCAAAATGTGTATCATAGTGGCTAGCCTTTAGCTCGCATGTAAATGTATGGCTTCGAAGAAACAACCTCTACAACCAGAGTCAAAACCAATAAAAATGGTTCCATTCAAAACCAAAAAATCATTCATCACTGATCAACTCGACGAAAACAGCATTTACACAAGAAATCCAGCAAACATCGCCTACTGAGTGAGCACATGGCACATTTCTATCGTATGGCACATTTGAAGTTCTAAGCCTTTCCACATTCTGAACTGTTCCAAAGGGCGTTTTTGCAGCAGACGAGAAGGAATTGTGAGACAATTAAAAGGGTATGATCACTTTTTGTTTTTAGACACTCATTATAGTCCGATTTTTAGACTTTAGATTACAAAAAGGAGGATCATATGCGACATTCTTTAGAAGTAAAGTACAGAAGAAGAGTATTGTTTGAACTGAAAAGGGTTCAACTGATTCGTAGGTGCAAGGTGCATTTTAAACATATATGGAAGACCCATGGTAGAGAAGTCGGAGAAGCAACGACTGTCGCGCGATTCAGAATAGAAGTTCTTGATTCGGATCCTACCACGGCCAGCCAACTTTTTCATAATTCCTCGGTCGGTGACTTGGTACGGGGCTTGTCTGGGAAGGATGAAACACTGACCTTTACGTTGTTACAGATGTTTTGTTGCGATCAAAACTCTTGCGCCAGGCGGGACTCGAACCCGCATCCGCTGGTTTTCGGGCAGCGATGTTACTTGCGGTCAAACAGCGCCGGTGGTGTGAGGCGAACATCGCTGCCCGGAAAGCAGCGGATGCGGGTTCGGGTCCCGCCTGGCGCAAGAGTTTTGATAGCAATAAAACATCCTGTAACAACATATAGCCTCTCTACCAGCCGCTCCAGGCTTAAGCAAATGTGGTAAAACTGACCTTTACATCGGCTGGCCACCGCAAGTCATTCTATAGGTTAACCCACACTCAAACGAACTCCACGATATCCCATAGAGGTAGAATGGATGGTCTCAAACAGAAAACAAACTGACGTAGTGCTTTACCCTTTAGCGTTCTTTGAAGGCATTTACAACTTCTGGAATGAAGGAACGTCGTTTGATGATACCTTTACTTTCAGTATTTACTTTGCCCACATGTTTGCTTGTACTTGTTAGATTTCGGAAAGTCCAAATTATCACACCACTAATCAATGACTGTTTGCATTCTCCATTCCTACTCTCTTTGTGAAATCAAACCATTGAAAAAGGAGACCAAAAGTGTCAAAGCCACTTCACTTCTTTCTTGACAAAATCAAATGTTTTGTTTAGGTTGCACCTTGTATGCAAATACATTCCGCACCTTAACGTGCTGTGATAATGAGATCGAAATATGAGTGTTTTATTTTTCCAGCAGCTTAGCTGTTATTCCGCAACCCGCCTGCAATCAAGGCCAATATTCCTTGATGGCTTTGCTTCAGTTCCACTCGCATTGGAAAGAGCCGTTTAAAAATATGCTGAAAAAGTCACAAGTTGAGTAGGCGGTGGCTGCAGCACAGAATATGGTTCACCAGGCGATCATATTCCTTCCGGTACAAGGCGAATTTGCATCTTTTTCTGTGGACTGGAATGTAGGGTTCTCAGGCAATAGCCATGTGAAAAGTGCTAGAGTGCAACCAAAAAGAGGGCTAGCCCAGTTTCATCGCCACGATTTTATAATTCTAATCATTTATTGTCATTGCTTCTTCTCTAGCATAGCTCTGATACTAAGTCGGCAGCCCTTGAAGAGGTGAAAAGAGAGGTAAGCAGATGAGTCGAGCTCGAGCGGCCTAAACACAAAGCTGCGTTTTTCTGTTACAGTGCCACAGCAGAACATAGAAGAGTAGATAGGAAACAGCAATGAGCTATGGGAGAAGACTTTAAAAGCTGGTACATCGTTATAACCCTAATTGTATCACGTTATGTGGACGCTGCCATCTCTGCACCGAAGATCAGATTTACGAAAATTTACGATTTACGACCCAAAATGTCGTAAATCGTAAATCGTAAAAAAAGTTGATAAAAATCACCGTAAATCGTAAAATCGTAAATCGTAAATCGTAATTACGCACACCCCTGGTTGAAGCCTATATGAAAGGCATCGCATGTGAAGTCGATGAGGTTAACTAGGTTCTCTTGCAGAGGTCTGGAAATAATACAAGTCATGACATCATCGAGCAGTAATTCGGAAACTACAGTGGATCGCATCGCACTGTGGGTGAACGAAGTACATGGAGCACAACCTAGTGATGGATGCAGACAACAAGGTGAGTCGATGTGACAATCAGTTAACTACTGGATTTTACGACATCAGGCGCTCAGACAAGATTCTCAGTGACTAATTTTGCCAACCTTCTGCTCAAAAGAACAGTTTATTCTGAGTGCAGTTGACAAGGCTGTAGAAATATTTAGTTATGAAAAATAATAATCTGTCTACCTGTAGAAATGAACTGGTGGCGATGTCCGTTCCTCCACGCGGAGCCAATAGAAACTGCTCGCTTCTGAGAGCTGAGCTGAACAGGGATATTCGAAAGCAGTCTATAGCAGGGGTAAGCGTAAATGAAATTTGAAATTTTGTAAATCGGAAATCGTAATTACGAAAAAGCAGTCGCAAATCGTAAATCGTAAGAGCCACCTGAACTGCAGTGTAGTACAACTAAAGTTCCAGATGGTCTTTCTGCTATTCAGATGTGGTTCAATATTTGTTTATTTGTCGTGTTACTTTTAGTTAATTTGAACAGTTTTCTTACCAAGCTAATTATTTTTTCATGGTTTCTTGCTAGTAACACATCTTTCAATCTAAACTTTACACGTCTCAGAAAAATCTCAAACTGTAAATTCAAAAACTTTACTTGAGCCTATGCATTGCATTCCAATAAAAAGCTTGCATCGTGTAAATATTCATTAGATTCCCAACTTACTACCAATTTTTTAGCTTGTATATAAATCTAGGATTTAGCAGAAGCAACAGCTAAAAATTCGCTGTCAAAACTAAAAATTGAAAAATCGTCTCACGAATGAGCAATGAGCAGGTTTCCTGCTTAAACCTGCTCTTCTAAGATTTCGAAAACCTTATAATATTACACTTCTATTCAATAACCCTCCTGCACTCGCTCGGGCTACCGTTCGCCATCTCTGTAACGAACGCTTGCTCTCGGAAAGCTTCCGGCATCGTAAGCGGATTAGGTATGGTGACAACGATGAACTCAATCACACCACCGGATACGGAGATCAAAACCAGCAAAACCAGTTCGACTCATTCTCAAAACAAATTGACCAGACCATCATCGTCGTTGACGATCCTAACGTGTACCTCTTATCGCCCCGCCAGTTACAGGTTGCGGAGGCGACCTCACTGTCGAGAGAGTGCTCCTCTTCTGCTCACGAGAGCCCCGTCTCGGCTCCTTTCGCCTCTCCCCGTGCTTCTTCCTCTTCGATCTTCTCCCCATCAATGTAGCCGCTACTAGGCTACCCCTCTCCTGTATATCTATCGTACCACGTATCATATTGTCTGCCGTAATAAACGTAGTATACAGTTACTCCGTCTGCCCATTCTCTTCCTTAAAAAGCCACTGAACCACCTCTTCTGGGACATTAATGTGTGGAATGATCCAGCTCTTTGATGTTTCCTTCCTTGACGAATAGTGGGAGTCTTTCGATACATGCCCTGTTGTTGTTGTTGTTGTTGTTGTTGTTGTTGTTGTTGTTGTTAAAGGATGGGTTCCTCTTGAAGGAATGGTAGTATTCTGATAAACTGCATATTGTGTCAATGAGTCGGATATCCGATTCGGATATCCGAAATCCGGGGCTTGCGAAATTGCCATTATCCGAATCATCCAAAAATCCGTGGTTCGCAAAATCGACCTTATCCGAATCATCCAATTATCCAAAGATTTTCGATTGGATCCAATGTGTATTATATATGTCGTGACTGAAGTCAGGTTTAGTGCTTGTGTGTGCAGTGCTTTACCGAAGCCAAAATGTACTCTTTATTAGCCAGAAAGGGAGCACTCCACCGAGCAAATCGCATAGACGCCCCGGAATGGAACCCTCGACCTGCCCCGTAAGTCCGCCGCGCTATCCACTCGGCCATCCAGTCGCTTCCACCATTGATGTGAATTAATCACTTGAATGTACACTGCAGCTTCGTCTAGGAAACGTATTAAATTATCGTATTGCTATAATCTAACTTTAATTTGGGCTCCAAACCTTTTGTAGGTCAAGTTCTGAGCACGACAGGACCATTCCAGGTGCTACTTTTGCCTTATCAGCCCGCCCTGAAATGATACCTTTTTTTGCCATTTTTGGCCCACCCAGGGGCATTTAGCAAAAACGAAACCCAGTTCTGTGATCCTCGTCCGATGCCCTAGAAGACCATTTAGGTCTCGTTAAGAATCTCCGGACCGAGTTCACTGACCTCCCTCATAAGTATTAGGGTGGGCCAAAAGTAATGAGACAAATTCAACAAATTTCTTTATCTCTTTATAACTCAATTACAACTCAACGGTGCTAAGGAATGTATTTGCCATTAAGGTCAGTGACCTTGCTGCCGTCGGTCAGCCAACTTCCTGGTCCCATCCTTCCACAACTGCTTAGGACTGGCGCTGATCCACTGCTCGTTATGTTTCTCGAGGTTTGCTGGGGTCCTTGTGTCCCTTCCGACCATGAAGTCCTATAGGACTGAGTGGTGGTAGTCGCATGGAAAGATGTCTGGCGAATACGGTGGGTGAGGCATGTGAACGTAGCTCAGCCGAGCAAGCTTATCCGTGGTCACCTTTGCCCGATGGGGTGCGGCGTTGTCGAAAAGGAGGACCTTCTTGACGCGCTGCGACTGAATAAGTTCGAGTCGTAGGTCTATCTCTTCTATATCGTTCACCATGGCCTTCTAGTCCATCGCCGTGCTTTAGGAACAACTTCCAGCATACCGGTCCTGGGCGCAGACTCAAAAGTTCAGGTGCTTCTCGCCGTGAACATCCCGCGAACGAAAGTCGGCAACAGGTCACCAGACCTCACTCAGACTCGCTGCTTGGCAGAGTTCAGGTAGAAGACGTACTTATCATCTTGCGATACTATTGAGTCCAAGCTGCTCGGGGTTGGGAATTAGGCGAGATTTGCGTGACACAGGTCAACTGGTCCGACTGGGGTTTCGGCATGAGACAGACTGGGGTTTTGGCATACTTCTGGAAAGGGCGAAAGTGTCCATTTTTCAGATGGCGTTCAGTAAGTAGCAAACAAACATACAATTACGAGACTCCCCACTAAAGCACTGCCCACACGAGCACTAAAATTGACTTCAGTCACGACATATATAATATACACTGGATCCGATCGAAAATCCTCGGATAATTCAAGGATTCGGATAATGGCAATTTCGCGGACCCCGTATTTCGGATATCCGAGTCGGATATCCGACTCATTGACACAATATGCAGTTTATCAGAATACTACCATTCCTTCAAGAGGAACCCATCCTTTAACAGCAACAACAACAACAACAACAACAACAACAACAGTGCATGTACCGAAAGACTCCCACTACTCGTCAAGGAAGGAAACATCCAATAGCTGGATCATTCCACACAGGGATGTGCAGAGTTTCCGCTTCCGTGTTCCGAATTCCGGTTCTCGGCCATTTTCAGTCCTTCCGTTCCGTTCCGTGATCCTCTCTCTTTTGACCCGGAAGACGGAACGAAAATGGTGACTCATCACTCATTCATTGCTACGCACTGCGTTCATTCACCTCTTGAACATAAACGAAGGTTGAAGAAAGAGATTAACTATGCGTTTGTGATTGTGTTGCTTTCAAACCGGTGGTGCATTCTGATGTCGAAACACTTAAAGCGTTTGTCCCGCTTCGTAGCGGGGTCCGCTCTTCTGGTGTCGTGACGCCACCTTTCTCGATCCTGCGTTTCATAAGAGTGGACGCCAGTTGCACTCATGTCCATGTGTAACGTATCGGACCAACGCTGCTTCGGGCGTTCTCTAGGCCGCTTTCCTGACACTTCTAACTCAAGGCCTCAAGGATCTCGCGGACGCTGTCTTCTTTCCCACGCACAACGTGGCCGTACCATCGCAAGCGAGCTTCGCGCATCTTCTCCGCTATCTCGGCGCCACACCGAAATTCTGACGAATGACATTGTTTCGGATGCGGTCCATGCGAGTGACTCCAGCCGTCCAGCGCAACATCTTCGTCTCCATGACGCTGAGGTGAGTTTCAACTTCCTTGGTGGCAGGCCAACACTCAGCGCCGTATATCGCCACCGGCCGGACGACTGCTCTGTAGATCTTCGACTACAGGTGCTCTGGTATCTTCTTATCGCAGAGTACGCCAGACAGCGAACGCAACTTGGACCAAGCTGCGCTCACGCGTGAGTTCGCTGCAACCATCAGACCGCCGTCAGATGCTACTGCTGATCCCAGGTATTTGAACACCGAAGTCCGTGCAAGCTCGGTGCCATCAATCTTAATGGAGCCGCACTCGTTTACGTCAGTCGTTAGGTACTCGGTCTCCTTGAGGTTCAATATGAATCCGAACCTCGCCAGACGGTCGCACCAAGCTTGCACCTGCCGCTCGAGATCACCTTTATCGCAGGCGAGCATCACATCATCAGCATAAAGCAGTGTCCATGGAACGGGCTTCTGAAGATATCGCGCAATGGCATCCATGACGACAACAAAGAGGTGTGGAGAAAGCGCAGAACCCTGGTGCTACCCACAGAGATGAGAAACTCCATCAAGGTTCCATCTGCAGCTTGCACTCTACTCTTTGGGCAAATACAGCATCCGCACCCACTCTATGAGTTCCTCAGGTACGTTGTGTTGTCGTAGGGCGTACTATATCACTTCACGCGGTACGCGGTCGAAGGCCTTCTCCAAGTCGAGAAAGGCGATATGCACGGGCTTCTGTTTCTCGCGATGCTTCTCCACCAGGAGTCGGGCGGCGTGTATAGCATTAATGGTCCCACAACCAGAAACAAAACCGCACTGATTGTCGGAGGGCTTGACGATTTCACGAATTCGTCTGTCGAGGATTCGCTCGAAGATCTTCATGCTGTGCGAAAGCAAGCGAATCGGACGGTAATTGGAGCAGTCTGCAGGACTGCCCTTCTTTCAAATCGGAATCGTCGTACTGTTGTGTCAACACTCCGGTACTTTCCTCTCCTTCACTACCTGGTTGGAGAACTCAGCCAACCACTCAGCAGGATACCAGAGCTTCGACGTCCAAACATCGGCTGCCAGATCATCCGGTCCTGTCGCCTTGCATGACTTCATCTTCTTCACAGCCGCTTCTGTTTCCTCCACGGTGATCTTGTGAACGGGACCGTGAACAGAACCCACAGAAGGGATGGCCGGGTGAGGAAATTCCATGGTGGAAATTTCCTCAAAGTAATCACGCCATTGCTTCAGTGCCTTTTGCGGTCTTTCGGCCGATGGCCGCTCTCATCATTGATACCTAAGAGTTTTTCAATATCCTCGGTTTGGCGATGGCGGGTTTTATCAAGTCGGCGTAAATACCGCTCACCCTCGCGCGACGCGAGCTTTTCGATGACATCACTATAATGAGTGACTTTCGCAACAGCCACGGCTTTCTTTGCGGCTTTCGTCGTCTTCAGAAACTTCTGCCCGTTGTCGGCTGTTTTATCGCCGAGAAACACATGATACAGCGATTTCTTCTCTCGAACCTTCGCTTTCACATCGTCTGTCCACAGCCATGTCTTGTCGACTCTGCGTCGTCCAGGCTTCGTAGTGCCGAGTTCCAACCTTGCAGCTTGGTGTATCGCGTCGGTTGCTCTCTTCCAAGTTTCGTCGACAGTCATGACTGCCGGTAACCGTACGCGAGAAGTCACAACTGCTTCCTTCCCTTTCATTCGCCACCACTTGGTTCTTGCAGCACCGCATCGCTCGACCTGCTTCAGCCTCGGAGGGGTAATCTTAAAGGTGCAGATCAGCGGTCGATGCTGTGGGGCAGCTGTCTACGGCATAAGGCACGATCTTCGCGTCTGTGACAATGATCCGGTCGCGATCCTTCACAAAGGCAAAGTCTTCTGAGACTTGGGGCTCCCGCTATAGTATGAGATGAGGTCTGAGTCGCGTTTTCGGAAAACGGTGTTCACAATGGTGAGATTATGCGATTCCGCAAACTCAAGAATACGCTCACCATCGGCGTTACGTGACCCGTATCCGAAACCACCATGACAGCTGTACCCGTCCTTCGTAGCACCTATGTGCCCATTAAGGTCACCAGCGACTATGATGACATCTTTCGGCGGTACGTCTGCTGTATTCTCATCAAGCAGGCTCCAAAACTCATCCTTGGCTTGATCGGAGCAGCCAGTCTGCGGAGCATACGCAGAGAAAATGTGATAGAGTCGCTCCTTAGCAGCTACAGCGATCTTCATCAACCGATCGTTAAAGCGCTCGACACTTACAATCGAGTCACGAAATCGTTCGGAGACGATTATTCCGACGAAACATTTACCAAATTGTAATCTTTTGTCATTTCTTGAAACGATGTACTGTCAAATGGTGTAGGTCCACAAAGATTTCATGAGTGTTTGAGTCAAGAACCAAATTCCTTTCCTCCGAAGCATGCCGAAGCATGCTACTATCCAGAGAGTGGCGGTTCTGCCCATATACAGCATTTGCGCCGTTCCGACCTACCGTTGAGATAGTATCCTGGTAAGACCGGTTAAGTGCTATGAGTGGCGAAATCTCTGGCATCTCACTCGTCAGCTGGGTTCATTGCTTTCAAAATACTTTCTTCCTGTTTACAGAGAGATCTTGTGCAAACTTCTATTTCTTACACTAGTAATGTTTAAATTCATCTTAATAATAAGAAGAATACAAGGATTTTTCATTGTTATATATTGTTATATTGTTATTGTTATATGTTGCTGAAAAAGAGTCGCATGCTGCCTTGCCCGCTATCTCTTTCGTTAACCGTATCTCAGTTATTACTACCATTATGGATATATGTATAATTATGAAATATTAGACGAACTAAAGCGTTTTGAGTCATTTCCGTTTCGGCGAAGTTGCGCATTCCGATTTCTGCTCATTTTTAAGCTTTTCCGTTCCATATGGCGTCTTCAACTTTTCTAAAAAGATTCCTCACATCCCTGATTCCAAGATAAATTATTCAGGATGCGGGCTTTCCAAAATACCATTACCAAGTGACGCAAATTGGTCCGGGAGGGGGGGGGGGGGGAGGATCACCATGTATTCAATGCTTTTCCTCCTTCATAAGAAGGCACATGAATGTCTTATCACATCAGAAATGGTCCAACACAGTTCATCAAATGGTAAACACACAAGAATAACAATTTTAATATCATGCACTACAAACCGCGGTATAGGGTTGCTCTATATGGCGACTCCCCTCGACCCAATTTGCGCCGAATGCTATACAATGTGAAATAGCGAAGTTCCGATCAGAGGGCGTGCTTAATCCCTTCTCTTCCTCACTCCCCGTCCTTGCTGTTTCCCGGCAGCGCAACATGGTATTTGAAGGAAGATATGCCAAGATTGAAGTAACGTTCAGCAGCGTGCTAAATATATTCAACGTCTTACTTACTTAGCACTTAGTTCCTCCCGTGCTGTTGAGCGCATAGGGCGACGAACTCTTTCCACCGCTGCCTGTCTTGGGCTATTTCTTTACACTTCTGCCTAGAAATATTCATAACATTCAAGTCATTCAAAAACTTGCGACGCCACGTGTTTTTTGGACAGCCTCTGGTTCGCTTTCCTGGCGGTATCCATTGCATTCAACGTCACTGCGACACTATTTTACAGTAAGCCACGAAAACGCATGACTCAGAAGCGTGCCCACCTGCCAAATTCGTTTGGAATGTACTTTTATCCGGGGTGCGCGACTTCAAAATGGAGCGAGGAAATTCAACCGGTTATCCGAATTTATCCGAATCCACCAGGGTCCGGATAATTGGATGATTCGGATAAGGGTGATTTTGAGGACCCCGGATTTTTGGATGATTCGGATATGGATATCCAAATCGGTATCCGAAAATGATTCGTTCGGATCTAATGTATAATATACCAGACGCTCAACGGCCAGGTGGCCACCAAACGTCTGGTTGGGGGCTTCGCTCCAAATCCGGAGAATAGAACACCACGACCGTCTTCTTGTCCTCTTTAGGCCTTCCCTCATTATTACAATAAAAAACTGGTTTTGCTATATAGAATGGTATAGCGGAATAAGGCAAAACAGGTCCCCCACCCTCACTGGATCTTCCCTTAACTGGTCCCTTATCACTGGTTCTCCTTTATTGTCAGCCCTTTTCCGGTTCACCCTTCACTGGTCCCATTCCCACTTCGTCGGTCCCCACTACTGCTCCCACATTCACCGGACCTCCCTTTACTGGTCCCCTCTTCAGTGGTTCTCCTATCGTTCACCGATCCCCATTACTGGTCCCACCCTCACTAGTCCCCCTTTCATTCATCAACCCTTTTCCGGTCCCCCTTCACTAGACCCCTTCTCCCCATTCACATTACTGGTACCCTCCTCACCGGTCTCCTTCACCTGGTTCCCTCTGTGGCCTATGTCGTAGTATCGCTCACCCTGAGCGAAGCCTAATGATAGGCTCCCATATCGACTCATCGCTTCGCGCGATCGATATGGGAGCTTATCACTATATGACATAGGTCTATCACTGGTCAACCTTCCATCGCTCCCCAGTCACTGGACCCCTCATCCACCTCACCGGTCCCCATTCCAGGTCCCTTCCTCATTGGTCCCCCATTACTGGTCCCACCGTAACACGTCGTGTGAATCCGGAACCCTCGGGCGACATCGTGGCACCTCTTCTAAACTCGGACGCCTGTTGAACAACGTCGGTGACATGTGTTCTCAACCCGGACGTGCTTTGTGCGACATCGGCGATTCGTCGTCTGAATCCGGACCGGTCTTTCGCGACATTGGTGACACCTCTTCTCAACCTGAACATCCGTTGCGCGACATTGGTGACATGTCTTCTAAACCCAGACGCGTGTTGAACGACGTCGATAACACCTCTTCTGAAATCGGACGCTCGCTTTCACGACGTCGATGAACATGTTCGGAACTCGGACGCCCTTTGCGTGACACTGGCGACACGTCTTCTGACCCCACGACGTAGGTGACACCACACAACTACAACCCCTCCCCCATCTCACACTTCTCCCAACACACTCCTCCAGCCATTCTGTGCAAACAAACACACACTCACCCACAGACAAACGACCGTTCTCGTATATATATATATATATATATATATATATATATATATATATATATATATATATATATATATATATATATTAAGATAGGCACGCGTGGAGAGTCTCATAACTTTTCCCCCTGCCCCCTAATAAATGGATAAAACCACTATGGCGACTTGTACGAGTATGGGACAACGAAACAATGGGAGACGATTCACATCGGATTGACTTTTTACTGCCAGATATCAGCCATTTCTCTTCGGTCTGCAAAACGTTTTTTATTACACTATAACGGCTCTCATGCTGCTCGGCACAGAGCTTATTCTCAGCTCTGCTTATTTCTGTACTAGCTCCAATATTCCCACAACAAGCACAAGTAAAAATATTCCATCAATTCTTTATAAACTGCCACCCCTAGGCACGGCACTCGTCGTTCTTGTTTTCCTTCGACGCCTTGTCTGCTGATCTATAAGCTTCTTAAGCTACCGGTTAGAATACTTGTCTATATTCTTCGAGTCATTCAGAAATCCGTCTGTTCCGACTCAACATCTTACAATACAAGACACTTAACAAAACCATTTTCAGATCACGAAGACTCCGACATTGGGGACGGCCCAGAAAACAACAGACCAGAGCAACGAAGAGACAAGCAACGACAACCCGCAACAAGCTGATCTCGGCCCAAATATCCCTGAAAGCTCGCTTGGAAGAGTGGAACACAAGCTTGACGAAGTATGCAACAAGACAGATGGAATCCCTTTCATGGCCGCTAAGATAGCCCAACAATGTATGTAAGATTACAAAGTTGCAATCTTCCTTAAATTTAAAATGCAATCAAAACCAGCTACTTTTGGAAAACAAGGCTTTTTGGCTAAAATAAGTATGATTTTAAGACCAAACGCACTACACACACCGGGAAAGATGACACTCCACCTAACAAAAAACTTAAAGATAAGGTACCTATCAAGTTCCATACAGCAACAAAACAAACATTTCCAGCATCTCCTGGAAGATATCACTGAATGGATCGGCAAGATCCAACAAGCTTAAACCGTACCCTGCAGCTGATGCAAACGATCGCGGACAAGCAGAACAACCAGTCAAATCAACAAGCAACAACTCCTCCACCGTCAGGCGGTCTTACTTAGACCTGACCAAATTCTGCTGATGCACTCGGTGGCGGCTTTTTTCCTTCTCTAGCCGCGTGCGGTAGCGTCCTATCGACGTGGCCATTTTCGATATCCATCGACACCACAGTCAGTCGATATGGAGGAGGGTCGTTGAGCGGTCGGTGGCGGATCGCGGCTCTTCCACCGTGGCTACAGGAGAGCCCTGGGAAACGGGAGCAGTTCTCGCACGAGCACCTTGGACGCACCACACCATGCAGTCCCTTCCCTAGCCTGCCTTTGCGCTCGAAAAGCGCAAAACTCAGCCGCGGACTCCCCGTGAGCTTCCACACGAGTAGCTTTGGTGGTACACACTCTGCAGTCCCTTCCCTAGCCTGTGTCTGCGCAGGAAGAGCTCAGAACCCGGCCGCAGAATTCCCCTGAGCGACGGGAGCAGTTCTAGCACGAGCAGCTTTGATCGCACACAGCCTGGAGTCCCCTACCTAGCCTGTCTTTGCGCTCGAAGAGCGCAGAACCCAACCGCCGACTCCGACTGGGAGACGAAAGCAGTTTCCACACGAGCAGCTCTGGTGGCATACACCATCGAGTCCCTTCCCTAGCCTGCCGGCTATCACTGGGCGACGAAAACATGCTCCAATGACAACGGCTCGGATGGCGTGTGCGGACGCTGGCACTTTGCCACGTCAGCGCCTGGTTAGGTCTAATGGCTATCCCGTCAGGCAGCAACACGGCGGAACATTGATTCGAAAACAATTGCGTGTTTTGCAATGATGACTATTACTCGTCTGATTGTGTCATGTTCCAAACTCTGTCCTTGCGCCGCAAACACTGTTTCGAAAAGCACCGTTGTGAACGGTGTTTGCTACCGGCAAACCTTGTGGCGACTTCTTGCAAAACAACATCAGCTTGTTTTTACTGCAAAAAATGAGCAGAGTCAAAGAAATGCTGACTCACAACTCTACGTTTTGCCCGTACGAATTCGAAATGTGAATTACAATGTCAAGTCAATTACAACCTATTTTGGTTTACTCTTGTAACCGACGACTGATTATTTGGTGTCGTATTACATATGGATGATCGTGGTTCGAAGGCCGGAAAATCAAGGCAAACGCGGAGGGATCCGTCCCGTTTCTTGACCAAAACTGTAGTATGTACCCAAGGAATATCGCTTTCTGTAGTTCTACTAGCTTTCAATAGCTTATTAATGGTCGTCAAGTTCCTTTTGAAATTTCACCGGAATCCGTGTGGGGCGAAACCGTGTGGGCGGTACTTCGGTAACCGTTTTGATGTGAATCTCATCGGCTTCATAAGATCCGGAATCATAACTACTGTGAGAAATCCGGTCTGAAAATTCGCTAAAGAGAGCAATGAGTTGCGACCTCTCGGCCTCCGTAATGGCTAAGATCGACGCCACCGGCAGAGGGCTGAATATTAGTGGGTCTTGGGTTGGGGCTTACAGCCGCAATTTAAACATGCGAACCAAATAGCGCTTTGCTAAAATCCTGAAGCGCTCTCGGAGAGTGTGCCGTTGGCTTCCTCAACGACCGGCACTGCGTAAGAGATCCTTTGGTCCTTGTGCAGTAGCTCCGGGCGTTCCGTGGGATCGCTAACAAAGAGTTTCGTCGTACCTGAGCGGAGAATCTGGTGCCACAATTATGGATTTGTCCTGCAGTTGCGAAGATTGCGCTATGAGCATGACGGGTGATTCCACGAGATGCAAAGTATAGCAGCGGACGAAGGTCACCGTGCCGGCTTTAGCGAACACGTACAGCTATTGACTCTGCAACACGTACAGCTATTGATTTTTCGTTGGTAGCAGAGGCTGGAAAGACGCTCAAAATATAAATAGCTTCGTCCTTCACCATCAGGACGCGTTTCCCGGTGTCGATGCTCCATGGGGGAAGAGCAGCTAAGACGTTGTTTCCTTAAATAATATTATAGGAACTCGATTCCTTTGGCATGCAAGCGCCATCCGTAAAATGAACTGTCTCTTCAACAGAGCTGCCGCCTATCTGAAGCTTAAGCTGAGCACTGCCCACCAGTTTCACCAGAATACCGACCATTTCTACTGCGGAAGTCTGTGGTCCCTTCTCAAGGTGGAAAATTCCCTAGAAGAGTGGCTATTTTGCTACTAGCAACCGAGATAGCTGCGCCGGTATCCACCAGGCCAAGCATAGTGATACCCTTAACCCATACAGGGATTTATGCGAGGAAGGACTCATGCCTGCCGCCGAGGCCTAGAATATTCAGTGGGCTCAGGGATACCCTGGGGGACAAGGGGTTTTAAGTCTATCTCTATCTGTGTAAGCTCGATAGCGTCCGGCGGCAATGCGGATGGAAAATCGGACACCGTTGGACTTACAGCTGGTACCGCCGATATGGGAGTACTACGCCGAAATGGGTACTACGCGATGATGTGAGATACGGGGTTCGGGGCCAAAACTGCCCAAGAAGCGAAAAGGAAATATAAAAGACTGCAAAAATTTTGACAAGGGATGCCGAAACAAGTAAACAACATAGAAAGACATAAAAATCAAAAAAATGAAAATCCGAAACAGGAAGAGAACGACCACGATGAAAGTTGTGTGGTACCTTTCGAAGCGTCAGATAACGAACGGCGCGGCGGGCTGATGCCAAGACTGTAGGGATTTCTCAAAAGCGCGAGACGTCCACAGTTCTTGGAGCTGGTGATCTTCCTCTAGCTCGCTAACACAGTTATGGAAGATAGTATGAGAGCTGAACATTTGGAAGACGCTGAGGAAAAGCTACAGTGTTGACTAGAGAAGAGTGTTGACAGAACTATGCACGAAGTTCGTTGTGCCGGAACAAGTCGGATTAAATCGAAGTGTGCCATTTTTTTAACTGGAAAAAGAACCGGGGACCCGGACAGGTGATGACTGGGGACTCCTGTGAATGAACTCTATTGGTGTTATCGACGAACGCGGACCATTTGGAAGTAATTGGCAAATCGATTTCAACACGCGGTCTAGAAAAGCAGGTCCCGTTAAATGGAAGGAGACGATAGTTCGCAGAAGGAAGCCGAAAGCAATTATGAAGCTGAATTAAGCTGTTTTCTAAATATTTTGCAGCTACGTCATCCCTATTGAGCAACTTGTGGGCTGTGTACGTAGCGTCTAGACTAAGCGAAGAATGCAAAGAAAAAGCTAGCGTATTAGTAGGATCACACAATGAGGCAGGAGCGTGGCGAAACAGTGAAGTGACCGCGCCTTGAACCGAGTCTTCCACCGCTAGCACCTGAACGGCGAGCTGACTAGAGGTGACGACTCCAACCTCAGGTGAGGCGGACCGTGGATGCCTTTTCATATGAGTGAGAGCGTAACTTTGATCAGAGATCCTGAGCTCGCTGTCGCAGTCGTAGGTCGTGGGCTGTCTTCCCTCCACGAAAGGGCGAACTCCTTGGAGTCACTGATCCAAACCGTGCTAAGCAGGTGTCCCTTCCTCTTCCCTACCGGAATGAACGCGCAGTTTTCTTCCTTTGCGGGAGTTCACACACAACCGAACCATCCTCAGTGTGCACACTCCGTCCGTGGAATACTGTAGGCACAAGGTAGCAATTAGTCGCTGAGACCCTACGCTCGGTGCAGCAACCGAAAGGGGCTAAGGGCCAAGAAATCTGGATCCCGTTGCTCGTCTTATAACTTACCCCTGAAGGTGTCAAGTCTGCGTGATCGCAACTATGGTGCTGCTGCATTTGTCTGCATTGCTCAGCCGTCAATGTCTTAACCAGGACAGTGTGCTGTTCGCGTCGTGCCCTGAAAAAGTTCACAGAATAGACTACGACTTGTTTTACGATCTTACATAGGAACGCCATGGTGTCAGAGCGCTTAATATTGGAGGGATAGACCTGAATTACGACACTGAGAGGGGGACTGACAACGTCAAGAACAAGGCGGGAGCAGTTATGAGATAAAGGAATACTACTCAGCGGACCGTTTGGATCTTTGGAAATGGAATTTTGGAATTGGAATTTTGCAAGCCTCATCGCGCTCACGAAACAAAATCGACAAAGCATTAATTTGCAGCTCAGCGGACTCATGAGAAGCCTTGAGCGTGAGCGTTCATCAGAGAAGCGCGAAGAGGGTTGGGTAGCGATCCCTACTAGTGCCGCCACAGTTGAAGCACTGAATAGGATCCTGTCGATTGTCGATAAATAAATAAATAAATAGTTTGTTGATTTCAACCTTTCAACCATGTCCCATTTCCTTGAAGCATGGAGAGCAGTTCGGATGCTGATACGCAGCTACGAATCGTAACTTCCAAAAAATTGGCGTATCGGGGCATTTTGTCGTCATCATTGCATCCACCCGACACTTGCCTCGGTATAGGTAGCTGATTGCGTGTTGTGAGGCACAAGCTCACCCGCCTCACGGAAGGTGCGACCCGAACAATTTGGTTGTAATTGTGGAGCGCAAGAAACTATGCGGAAGCGCACCCGTGGTCAAGTTCCTTTTGAAAGGACTGCTGGGCAACGTCGACACTCCCGGTGCCCTATGCGCGTATAAGCGACGTGCACAAGGTACTATGGTTGGATACCACTCTCATCCTCTTGTTTGTACGCTCGTTTAAATTATAGTTGTCTTTGTTTCACTAGAATCTGCCTCCCAAATTGTGTTCTCATCCTCTAAATGTGCGGGAAAGTCTAGTAGCCTACTCTTCTCATAGGCTTGTGAAAACCACTAGATAAATCAGTTGTTCCGCGGGTACGCTGGAAACAAAGACGTTAGTCAATTCCTTTGCGGGATGTGTCACGCATTCTCCGTCTGCGAGAAGTTTTGGGGGCATTTTCTATGCGAATTTGGCCTATACAATAAAACGCCTACCAACCCTCTAATCTTATTCTTCTTCAGCGTCTGTCCCGCTTCGTAGCGGGGTCCGCTATTCTGGTGTCATGACGCCACCTTTCCCGATCCAGCGCTAGATCAGGGTGGACGCCAGCCGCTTTCAAGTCCGTATGTAACGTATCAGCCCAGCGCTGCTTCGGGCGCCCTCTAGGCCGCTTTCCTACCACCTCGAACTTAAGGCCTATCTTGCGGACGCTATCTTCCTTTCCACGCAGAACGTGGCCGTACCAACGTAAGCGAGCTTCGCGCATCTTGTCAGTTATCGGCGCGACACCGAACTTCTGCCGAATAGCATCGTTTCGGATGCGGTCCATGCGCGTGACTCCTGCCGTCCAGCGCAGCATCTTCGTCTCCATGACGCTGAGGCGCGCTTCAACTTCCTTGGTCGCAGGCCAACACTCAGCGCCGTACATCGCTACTGGCCGGATGACTGCCCTGTAGATCTTTGACTTAAAGCGCTCCGGTATCTTCCTATCGCAGAGCACCCCAGTCAACGAGCGCCACTTGGACCAAGCTGCACTCACGCGTGAATTCACTTCGACCATCAGTTTGCCGTCAGACGCGACTGCTGATCCCAGGTACTTAAAGACCGCAGTGCGTGGAAGCTCGATGCCGTTAACCTTGATGGAGCTGGACTCGGTAACGTCCGTCGTTAAATACTCGGTCTTCTTCACGTTCAATCTGAGTCCAAACCGCTCCAAGCGATCACACCAAGCTTGCACCTCTCGCTCGAGATCACCTTTATCTTCGCTAGCGAGCATCACGTCATCGGCATAAAGCAACGTCCAAGGGACGGGCTTCTGAAGATCTCGTGTGATGGCATCCATGACGACAACAAAGAGGAGTGGGGAAAGCGCAGAACCCTGGTGTACCCCGACAGAGATGGGGAACTCCATCGAGGTTCCAGCTGCAGCTTGCACTCGACTCTTTGGACAAGAGTAGAGAATTCGCACCCACTCTATGAGCTCTTCGGGAACTCCATGATGTCGCAAGGCGTACCATATCACTTCACGCGGTACTCGGTCAAAGGCCTTCTCCAAGTCGAGGAAGGCGATATGCACTGGCTTCTGTTTCTCGCGATGCTTCTCTATCAGGAGGCGGGCGGCGTGTATGGCATCAATGGTGCCACAGCCAGCCACGAAGCCGCACTGATTGCTGGAAAGCTGGACGATGTCTCGAATTCGTCCATCGACAAATCGCTCAAAGATCTTCATGCTGTGCGAAAGCAAGCGAATCGGACGGTAATTGGAGCAGTCTGCAGGACTGCCCTTCTTCTTCCAAATCGGGATCGTCGTACTTTGGCGCCAACTCTCAGGCACTTTTTTCTCCGCCACAACCTGATTAAAGAACTTCGCCAACCACTCAGCAGGGTACCAAAACTTCGACTTCCACAGTTCTGCTGCCACGTCGTCGGGCCCAGTCGCTTTGCCTGGCCTCATCTTCTTCAAAGCCGCTTCAATCTCCTCCACGGTGATCTTCTGAACGGGGCCGTGGGTTGGAGCCGTTGAGGGGATGGCTGGATGAGGAAATTCTACTGTAGAGATTTCCTCAAAGTAATCGCGCCATCGCTTCAACGCCTTCTTGCGGTCCATAAGAAGACGGCCGTTCTCATCATTGATGCCGAAGAACTTCTCGATGTCCTCGGTCTGGCGATGGCGATTTTTTGCGAGTCGGTACAGATACCGCTCACCATCGCGCGACTCGAGCTTCTCGTTGACATCTCCATAATGAGTGGCTTTCATAATGAGTGGCTTTACCTACCAACCCTCTAATGCTAAGATATAATAATCTGAGAAGAGTGGATAATAAGCTAAAACGGCATAGGGTCGTTGGGCAAGGGGCGCGCCGAGGAAAAGATGTCCGGGTCCCTGCCTTCACATGGAGGCATCGCATTTCTAATCACTTCCCTTGGCACTGCAGCTCTATCCTGAACTGACTTCGTTGTTGAGACAAGAGTCAGAATCTTGCTCACCATATTTGGAGGAAAAAAAAGTTTTCAGCTGCAGCGCCAAGGCTTTCTTCAGGTCCCGCTACATTGCTCCGTACTAAGGCGTCCTCCACATTTTCCGACAAGTACCGCAACATCTTAGCGAGATATGTCATGACAACAATGCGACCATCCACTAGAAAGTTCTTCAACACAAGGAAAATTGTCTGATCCTTGGAAAGAGAGGACGGTGAGCCGGTTTTGCGCACAATAACGGATAAGCCTTCAATGTAGGACTCCCGACCGGAATCACCCATAGTCTCTAGTTGAGGCGAAAATTTGGTACTATTGTGCTTAGTGTACCGCACTAAATCTTGTTCAAAATAGGTCGACTAGGGGTAATCTTCCATGAGAAGAACGAATATCATGGTCGTTTTTTGCGGAAATGCCGTATAAGCCCGCTATATTAAGGTCGATTCGCCCAAGGCCTTGCGAAATAGCGCACGCTAAGAAGAGACGCAGAGTGCGCGCCTCTTACCGATGCGCACTATTTCGCCGTCTTTGGTCTGCAGCAGAGCTCAGCCAGGAGCAGAAGCCTTAAAATCTCGAAAAGCCATGAAAGCTGTTGTGTGCTCTCCTCCGCGTCAGCGGAGGAGAGCACACAACAGCTTTCATGGCTTTTCGAGAGGCGGAACGTTTATTCATTTCGTCGCGCGTAGCGTAGTCAAAATTGAGTGAACCTTCCCGTACCATGGAGAACACTGGCACAGTCAAATAATTTGCCAACACCTACTTAGCGACCATAGCAGGGGAAGGGACTCCGGGGTGTGGGACCACCAGCCCGTGTTAAAATTGCCTTCATCCTAGGGTTCCCTCCCTTGCCCAATTCGGAAGAAAATAAGACCCGAATCTGTAATCGAAACGAGGAGATAAGACTACATCTACATTCGCTGTGTGTATCTAGTTGCCACGCCTGCACGCCACGGCATGCTGTGGTAACTCCCCCCCCCCCCCTTCTCGGAGACGGCCGCGAATGCGTGCTGATGGGGGCGGAGTCTCTGCGCCTCTTACCAGCGCGCGCTATTTCGCAAAGCCTTGGGTGATTCAAACTTAATATAGCGGGCTTATAAGACATTTCCTCAAAGAACGACTATGGTATTCGTTCTTCCCATGGCAGATTACCCCTAGTAGACCTATTTTGAACAAGATTTAGTGCGGTACATTACGTACAATAAAGGATAAGGATAAAGGACGGCGTTACTCAATCCCTTCTGGGATGCGCCAGCGCATTCTACTTCTACGGGATGTCGTGGAGGCGACATGAATGCGTATTTGGCCATACAATGACTTGCGGT
The DNA here is from genome assembly GCA_947359475.1 of Heligmosomoides polygyrus bakeri. Classification (NCBI taxonomy): domain Eukaryota; kingdom Metazoa; phylum Nematoda; class Chromadorea; order Rhabditida; family Heligmosomidae; genus Heligmosomoides; species Heligmosomoides polygyrus. Next base: position 40,376,631 of record OX375867.1, read on the forward strand.
GGCCAGCCGATGAACAAGTCAGCGCTCTATCCTTCCCAGACAAGTCTGGTACCAATTCACCGACCCCGGAGGGATGGAAGGCTTGGTTGGCCTGGGCGGGAAATCCGAACCAGGAACCTGGTATCGGGTGCACGCGACAGTCGCGCCTCCTCCGACTGCGCTACACGCGCCCTATTAAGTACAATAGTGCCGAAAATTTAAAAAATTGTGGTGAAATTTGAAATAATCTAGAGAGAAGAGCGACGTTCTCCTTTCCTCAACTGCCTCCATAAAAGAGCAGACTGGAAAATGACTTCAGGCTTCCCCTAGATGCGAATCCCAATCGTCTCCTATCACCTGTTAGGTTTTTGGACGACGTCACGCCAATTAACGACGGTTTCGGGAGCAGCAAACTTGTTCAAATAGGGCGGCGCGCGCAGGACGAGAAGTGGGCGGCGGCCAGCGCGCTGTACCGAACGACTGCCTCCCAGCTAAGACCCTTCCAATTGGTACAACAACAGAATGATCCGTGGTAATTGTGATACTATGTGTAAACATTGCTAGATGGATATGTAACAGACAAACTATATGGGTAACTTCATTCTTTTTTACGGCTTCATGCCGAGGAGGCAGTATCTTAGGTGAGTCCCCGGATCCATCCTAATCGGGAGGGAGCAAGTCTGAAGCCGCAATTGAATCTCTGCTTCTACGCAACATCATCTTCTTCCCTAATGGTAAGTTTGACAGCCCTAACATGGCATACCTACTGGATCTCTAAGAAGAGATCAGAGGAGAAAGATAAATAGAACAGCCTGTGCCCCCTTCAACCAGGACAGTAAGAGTCGGCTGCATGCTTATGGCGAATTCGTTGAGTTAGGTGAGACCATTTTACTATCCAATACTCCTTTACCTTTTAATGAAGAACAGTACCGATTTAATGTAAATCTCGGAAGAATTGTGAGCAACTTGGGCGCAATGTGGCTCCAGGAGGAAGGGAAGGGGTCGCTATATGGCCTCGTCTTTATACGTACATAAAAAATAAGTACTGGCGAGACTTCAGAGGCTCCAGTATCATCCCCTAACGCCGTTTGAATTGTGGCTGACGCCGTGCCTACTATTGCACATCACCCTAGCCGTTGTCATCGGAGCTCGTTTCTGTAATTGATTGCGCAAACCTACAGACACCTCTGGAAATGATATGAACAGAGACTCCATCCAAGCTGCTCGCGCCAAAATCGCTCTCGACGCTCAACGGGGAGTGCGCAGCCATCCAAACATCTCTTGCTAAAACCGCGAGTGCACAGCTGGGTTCTGCGCTTGAGGAGCTAGGGAAGGGACTTCAGGGTGTGGAGGATCCAAGCTGCTCGTGTTGAAACTGCTTTCGCCGCCCAAAGGGAAGTGCGTATAAGGGTTCTGTACCCTCCAACCGCAGAACCAGGCTAGAGAAGGGGCTCCGGGTGTGGGCTATGCAAGCTGCTCGTGCTGAAACAGTTCTCTTCGCTTAACTTGGAATGCGCATCGATCGAATTTCCGTGTGGTTGCCGACGCGATCCACGATGCAGCGGCACGCTTCAGTATCCCGCAAACCTGCATATCAGCCGCAGTTTGAAAGACAGCAGAGGATTAGTTATATGTAAGACCGGCGCAACTAGTGGACGGGGGGGGGGGGGGCAGTCCATCAGTCAAAAGCTACGGGTTTTTGCCCGTTTGACCTAGGCCCCTCTCGGTGCAACATGCATTACACGTACGTCCGCGTACAATGGGGGAAATTCCACGTCACCAAACCCGACTGCTATGCTCAAGGCGGTCGAAGCAAAGGACAGCCACCCTCTCCCCCCCCCCCCGTCCACGTGTTGCGCCGTAAGACCTTCAGCACTTAGCTACCGCCGCTCGCAATCACTTGTAAATCACTCCTATTTGAGGATAAACACATGCAACATCTATATACCACTATATAATTGAGTTAGCGGTCAATGACGTTTGTGTGATCTAACCTGAGTGAGATACGCCTCATCATCTACAGCGCGGGCAAAATTTGCTATTGAACGTGGGATGTTTCTGCAGCAGGGAAGCGCAGCTCTTTACTGCTTAACACAACAGCACCTACTCGCGTTTCTGAGCATCCAGGGGCCGGATTCATAAACGACTTACGTAACTTTAACGGAGAATTGTAAGCTTATCAAGTGATATAGTGAGCGATAAGCCGTGTTATCTGAGTTTTTAACGCGGCTTATCGCTCACCATATCACTTGATAAGCTTACAATTTTCCGTTAAAGTTACGTAAGTCGTTGATGAATTCGGTCCCAGATTCAGAAGCCGACTTCGTACCATTAGCATGAGAAGACTACTAAAGGGGTAAGAGTAGAAGGGGGACTTTGAGGGTGGAGAACCGACGGCGATCAGGAGGGAGCGACCTGGAGGAGGCATCGGGATGGGGGGGGGTCGGTAGGGGGAACAATGAAGAAGGCTAAGTGGTGGCACCAAGAAGGGTTTAGGCAATAAGGAGAGTAGGGAGTTACCAATTAGGGAAGGGGTGGGACAGTAAGGAGGATCAGCAAGGGGATCCATTACCAGTAAGGAAGACCGGATTTAGAAATTTTTGACACCGATGTCGCACAACGAGCGTTCGCTCGCCGTCGTCGTGTCGTGAGCGTGGGAGGGCTACTTAATTAGGGTAGAGTAGTAAGGAGGACTCCGAGTGGGGAGGAATCTACCTGGAAGAAGGAACCTGGAGGCGGGACCAGGATGGGGAACCAACAAGAAGGGAGCCGTGGATAACGAGGAATCTGCCATATGCAGGGCCTCTTCATGCTCGACACAGCGGCGACTACGCGCACTTCTGAGTTTCTGGATTCGGAAGACGGGTCTTCTGTGCTCTTGGATCCAGAGGACGGGCTCCCTACGTCGCGCAACAAACGTCGCGATTCTGAATACGTTTCACCAACGTCTGCCGTGGATATGGGAGGACCACTAAGGAGGTGGTGGAGAAGGGCAGTAAGAGGAACCTCTAGGGTGAACCAGGAGAGCGATCAGAAAGGGAAGGAAGAACCTGGGGGGGGGCAGGACGGGGAAATTAGCAGGAAGAGACGAGTAGGGGATCAATAGTGGAAACAAAGAAGTAGGCCAGGAGCTGGGGCCAGGAACGTGGGGGGGGGGGGCTAAAGAGGGGAGGAAAGACCAGTAAAGGCGGACCAGTAATTAGATCCAGTGAGGAGAAACGAGTGAGTGGAAGCCTTCGCTCGTTCAAGCTTCAGGAGACATGTCAACAGGACATGATCATGTTATGACATGTCATAATCATAATCGGAAGCGCTAGCTGTTGAGCATGAGAATGGTTGCGGAAGAGCCACCTGAGGGCAGAAGTACTGCGCAGCATGATATTGCTGGACGGTCCGAAGAGAATGTCTATGGTGAAGGTACCGAAGTGGTGAACGGCTTGATGCCGATGTATTTTATGTTTTACAAAACTACTTTCTATAGGTCAGTGATGCTGCACAGTCTTACGAAGCGCGCCAGTGCGAGACACGCCGTTAGGCGTGTCGGAGCACTTGTAACATATAAACGAGGTTACCTTTTCCCTTCCCAAAGAGGGTGCCGTGCCTGCGTGGTGAACGCGGCAAAACCCAGAATGATGACATCATACGCGCAAGTGTTGTATGCTGGTGCATAACAGGTTAGTCACGTTTTAGGAATCATCCGCGTCGCATGTTGCAGTTTTCGGTTAAAAAGAACAGAAAGAGTCCGAAGCACTCTAACTCGCGCTAGGAATTCCACCAAGGTCTTGAAAGGCTGATATATGCACGACTCGGATCGCTGTGCACGGTCGCAACGCCGCATGAAATATCGTTCGCACGTATTTTGGCGCAATGCAAGTTATGGGGTCTTCTACAAGGCAAATGAACGCTTCATGAAAGACCAAGATAGCACAAAATACAAAACTCTACCAGCAACATACTAGCATTACAAATAAATAAGAAATAAAAAGTATCATAAAAATCTCAAAAGTAAGCTTACTTAAGAGGAATTTTCGTAGCTAGATTTCAGAATGCCTTGAGATGACGAGGGAAGAACACTGCCATGTATCACTGACGTGTGACAACACGCAGCTGCGTTCAATATGGTGAAACCCACGGCATGTGGCAGGACAGCAAGCGATCAGGCATAACTCGCGTCTAAAGCGACATGGTAGTGACGAGTTTTCCGGGGCGGGTTGGACGAGTTTTCGCACAGTATGCAGACGATCGTTGCGGGACCCAAGTACTCCAATCAATCATCAAGAAACCAACGAGCGAGCGTAAGCTTCTGTACTCAGCAGGAATCTATGGAAGTTGAATTGAAAAGGAGACGAATGCTAGGAATGAGCAGTAACTACAATCATGGAGCTGGAAGGAATAGAAAACCCAATTCCCTAAAAATGTTTGCAAACGTTTGCACTGTTGGGATGGGCATGAGCTTCTGTTTTCGCTTCCACTAGAGAATTGACTATGGCTCACATGTTATATTTGTTTTGAAGAACTGATCCATACACCTGCCCACATTGTTCATTGATGGTGGAAATTCAATTTAAGCGGAGTTCTGCAGTAGATGTTGAACGATTTTCTTAGTCTGCTATAACGAACTATGCCGCTATGGTAGTTGTGGGGGGGGTCACCTTATAAAAAGTGTCACTAACACGAACAAAAAGAAATGATGGCAAACCTATAATGAGGAAAACAAACAAACAATGCTATAGCTATGTTCTATGCTCTTGATTTAAGCGGGGGAAGGGACTCCAGGATGTGGCTGGAGTGACGCACCCGTGTTAAAATTGCCTACATCCTGGAGCTCCTTCCCTCGCCCAATACGGAAGCAGACAAAATACGGACCTGTAATCGAAAATAAGAGATAAGACTGCATTTACATTGGCTGCATGTAGCTACTCCACTCCCGCACCCCACGGTATGCTATGGTGACCCCTCCCCTAACTATCATAGCGCCACTCCCGCACCCCACGGTACGCTATGGTGACCCTTCCCCTAACTACCAGATACCAATAGTTCTCCATTTTAAAGCAGAAATCTCGATTGCCTGAGGCTGCCCCAAAACTTGGTCCCAAGCTTACAAGAGCAGCTGAAAATTAAATAGCCTGTCTAAACAACAGTGGATTTGGTCTTTTGCGCTCCGAAGCAACGTTTGAAACCTTCTGTGGCTAACGCTTTCCTTCTGCGCTGGCATCACCCACAACGTTGTAGCTGCAAGGAGCACTGCAGTAAAATCTTCTTCGGATTGGAATAAAACATGCTATAATCGTTTATTGATGAAGGATTTTTTCGTTTCCGTCTGCAAGTCCAAAAACAACAAAGGAACTTAAGAACGTCGGAAAATGGTTTTAGCAGAAGTGTCCCACCGCTTTTAATCCGCACTTAAAACTATTATCCTTCTCTTGGTGGAGCCTAAGGACCATAGGTACACTTGGTGTTACCTCCCGAGATGGAAGGTCTTATATGTGTGTAAACCTTGTATTGTGTTCCCACCCTTGATCGAGTCACGGAACAGTTCAGCTCGACGAGGCCTCGGTTGGTTGCGACCGCGTGGTAGCCGCCAGTCGGTCCCGCGACGATCGCCTGCATGCTGTGCGAAAACTCGTCCAACCCGCCCCGGAAAACTCGTCACTACCATGTCGCTTTAGACGCGTGTATCAGGCATAACACTGCACGTTTCTCAGCATTCTTACCAAGTGGAATTGCTCAAAAACTAAAGCGAAAACAGAATATGTTCTCTGCATTAGAGCGTGACACTGAAGGCGGAGCAAGCTTTTCTACAGTCGACGCTCACCACAGATGGTTTGTGTCATCGGCGTCCATGTAGAGCTTCGACCGATGGTGTCATAACGACGCCGTTTGTCACATCTCTCGACTCTGTAGCCTTGATCTGCCGCAGTGGAAGATACAACAGAATAGAGCAGCGTCTGGAATCCATCCCCCCGCGAACCGCTTATAAGTACACTTATGCTCTCACAAAAATTCCAAATATTCAAAAATTCGAATGGTTTCGAATACCGAAAATTTTCGAGCATTCGAATTCGAATGCATTCGAAAAACGCAATTTTTTGAACACTCGAATTCGAATGAAAATTTAGGCTACATGATAGACATGACTGACGACAACCTAGAAGAAAAAGTGGAAGCATGACGTAACGGATCCCTTCCTAGTTAAACACGAGGTTAAACATCGACAGGCCTATAATCCTCATAATCCCCTTGTGCATGGTAAAGATGTCGTGGAGAACTTTCACATAATAGGAAGAAAGGGCTTATGGAAGCGTTTAATTTCCTTGTTTGCTTGGCGACGAATTTTTTTCAAAGCAGTGCTTGCGTGTGTAAAGTGCTGCTTATAAGGAACAAACAAAAAGTTTACAAGACATTTGAAGGGGTCTGCACACACACAATCTGCTTGAGACACTGCAAGGTTTTAGATCACTTTATACGATCATTCTTGGAATTGGTGACTGACTGACCGTTCAAGAAATTTCACGAAACAATGCTTTCGCCTAACGGCGTATAATAATAGACGGACGATATATGCAAAGCTGTTCCAAATCTGTCCTGCTCATCTTAGGAGGTGAAATTTCACACCGTCAGTTTTGTGGCCATAAAAATTTATTACAGGTAGCAAGGGATAAGCCAGCCATGACGCCGATTTCATTTATTTCTGGTGATTCGCCCAAGTGGTAGAAACAGATATTTCTCATTTGCAATGAACCTGTGAATATAACTATTCTCCAGCCAACATATTGACTAAATGGTAAACTCAACATAAATCGATCGATAAATAACAGCCGGTCGATCTATACCGCCTCCCTTTTGTGATGACTGATGACGGCCATGTTCACGCAACTCCCACTCCCAAGGCCAACGCAGAGCAAAAATTGATACAATCGAATGGCAACAGCCAGTCGATTTACATCGCCTTTTGTGAAGTGTGGCATACGGCCGACATCTCCACGGTGTTGGTTTTGCTGTATGGGTCCATCCCGATCGCTACTCGTCTGTTTTTCACCAAATAGGTAGCAGAATGAAAAAAAAAAGATAGCAGAATGTGCAAGAGCACCGCTAGTGAGCAGGTAAGGAGAAAGTCTGACGAATGAGCATTGGCGGGGTGCTACTGATGCCATACTATAGCGTGCTTCGAACTTGGGGCGGAAACCGCAACGGCGTAAGGTCGACAGGCAGGCTTGGCTGTGGACTAACGAAGTTGAAGAAAAAGTCAGTGATAAGAAGAAGCTATACCATTCATTCATCAGCGACAAGTCAGCCGAGAAATGGCGCTTGTATCAGGAAGCAAAGAAATCGACCAAGAAGGCAGTGGCCATTGCAAGAGGCACACATCACGATTATGTCAACATGAAACTTGACTCGCTCAATGGTGAGCGATTTCTTTATCGACTCGCCAAGGTCCGTCATCACCAGACCGATGATGTTGAAAAGTTATCACAGACGAGAATGGTTATCTCCTAGTGGACCACAAAATGGCCTCGAATCGATGGCGCAACTACTTCGAGGAAATCTCGACGGTAGAGTTTGCCCACCAAGCCATACCTTCTGATCATCACGTATACGGCCCGTTTAAAAAATCACTGTTGAGGGGACAGAAGCGGCTTTAAAAAAGATAAGCCAGGTAAGTCAACGGGCCCTGATGAATTGGCGGCCGATTTGTGGAAGTCGAAATCCTGGTACCCAGCTGAGTGGCTGGCGATGTTCTTCAACCAGATGTTTGCGGAGAAGACAGTACCTGATGATTGGCAGATAACTACGACGATTCCGGTTTGGAAGAAGAAGGGCATTCCAGCATACTGCTTAAGCTACCGTCGAATTCGTTAGCTTTCGCATAGCATATGAAGACCTTTGAGCGAATTGTTGATGGACGCGTTCGTGATGTCCTCCAGCTTTTTACCAACCAGTGTGGCTTTATGCCTGGGTGTGGCACTGTCGACTGCCATACACGCCGTTCGTCTGCTTATAGAAAGACACAGCGAGAAGCAGAAGCCAGTGCATGTTGTCCTCCGCGACTTGAACAAGGCCTTCGACCATGTTTCGCCTGAAGTGATATGGTATGCTTTAAGATAACATAGCGTTCCCGAGGAGCTTATTGAGTGGGTGCGGTTAATCTACTCTTCTCCGAGGTGTAGAGTGCAAGCGCTAGCGGATACGGTGATGGAGTTTCCCACCTCCGTCGGAGTACATCAAGGGTCTGCGCTCTCCCCGCTGCTCTTCATTGTCGTTACGGATGCCATGTCATGTGCTCTTCAGCGGCCAGTCCCTTGAACATTGCTTTACGCTGATAAAGTAATGCTTGCTTGCGGAAATAAGATTGAACTCCAGCGGCAGGTACAAGTTTGCGATCGCCTGGAGAGATTTGGACTCAAACTTAATGTAAAAAGCACCGAGTATTTGACGGCTGGCGAAGATGAGTCCAGCTCCATTAAGGTAAACGGCCTTGAGCTGCCACGTACTTCGGTATTCAAGTACTTGAGATCACCAATCGCGTCCGATTGCAGACTACTCGTTAAAGCCAAGTCACGCGTGAGTGCAGCGTGGTCCAAATGGCGCTCTCTGGCGGGAGTGCTCTGCAACAAGAAGATACCAGAGCGGCTTAAATGGTCCATGCTCCATAGAACCGTCGTCCGGCCAGTAGCGTTGTACGAAGCTGAGTGCTGGTCCGTTACTAAAGAAAATGAATGGCGCATAAACGTAATGGAAACGAAGGTGCTGCGCTCAACGCCGGAGTTACGCGTTTGGAGCGAGTGCGAAACGACTACATTCGGCAGCGTTTTGGTGTCAGCTCGATAGTTGAGAAGCTGCGCGAAGCTCGTCTGAGATGATGCAACAGTTTTTTGTGCAAAAGGTGACACTGTTGAAAGGCTGGCCTTCACCTCGAGGTGCCCGGAAAGGGGCCACGAAGGAAACCAAATTAGCGTTGACCTGATACACTGCATCAGGATTGATGATGGCCAGCTTGCCCCCTGATCAGGCACTAGATCCGGAAAAAGTGGCGAACAGCATTTTAGGAAAGCGGACCCGCAGCTAAGCAGGATAAACGCTGAGGAAGAAGGTACACAAAACACCGGAAATATCCAGAGGTCTCCAGCGATCGCTGGGACTCAGAATACAATGGCAAGATCGGTCAGACAATCAATATCGATCGATGCTACCGATTATTTTATCGGTGATCGGTTTTCTTTCAGAGATAACCGATCGATATTATCGATGTTTTCTTTCAGAGATATCGATCGGGGGTGGAGTCATGTTGATATGACGGCCAACGAAAAGGCTTCACAGCAAGATGAATTTTCGATCACACAATCACTACTGATCGATATTATCGATGTTTTCAACGTATCCTGCGCGACCTGTGATTCAGAAATTCTGCTACAGGTGCCCATCGCTCGCCTGGATTCAGAAATCATGAGATGTAAATCAGAAGAAGTGTCACAGATCAGGCAATCATTTGATAGTTGTTCTGTCGATGACGATTAGGCGTCCCCGACCGACTTTCACCACTGCAGTGATTCTGCGTGGAAAAAACGTATGCCGTTCAACATTGTGAGCTGTTGTAAAAGTCCTCTCTTTCGACAAAAAGGCTTTTTGGGAGATGACCAGAATTGATGAGGCCCTCATTATCCCGGCACTGAGCCACTGTCGCAACAGAGCTTTGATTCAAAGACAGAACCGTTTTGAAGATCCAAACACCCGAAAAATCAAACAAGCCTATTCAAGATACGCCTTTACACATATTCTCGTTGGGCATTCAAATGACAATTGGGATACTCGAATAATTTTTGCTTCCTGGGAAATTTTGAATATTCGAACGGTTTTCAATACCGAAAATTTTCGAGCACTCGAAATCGAATATATTCGTAAAAGGCGATATTTCTTAATACTCAAATTCGAATACATTTGAAAAACGCGATTTTTGAATATATTCGATTTCGAATATTCAAATTCGAATGAAAATCATTCGAATACCTATTCGAATGGGTCATTCGTGCATAAGTATACTTATAAGGGAAGGACCCGTATCCCTGAGCGGGAAAACGTGTCATTTAGGGAGAAACTCCCTTAAATTAGTATAACAGTCTGCTTTCTCTTTGTCAAGCTTGTCAGCCTATAAAAAATCAATCTTATACGGCCGCGATGATGTGGCCCACAAGGGGCTAACTGCGCAGTGAATAGTGGCGTTGCTTAAGGAGAGGGAGCTCAAAGGTTCGGTTTTAATGCATTACTGCATTCTAGCATTTCAATTTATCGGTTTAGATTTGAGCTGTCATAACGTCTACATGATTTTCAGTACAAATTTTCGTTGCATAGTTTCTAGATGCATTCTTTGGAAAGCACAATGCAATAAGAAAGATATTCAAAAAGTACTAGGGCCAACCTCTACCATTTACTTTCTATTTTCTATTTTCTTTCTGTAGAAGCATACTTTTTGTGTGTTTCTACAACTCATCGGGTTTATGTGTGTTTGTGATTATTTTAATAACACATCACCTCTTTGATTTTGAATAAGCTACACCTTGGAGCGACTAGTTTGCTAAACATTAATGGAATGGGTAGAACAGAATAGAAAACTAAAATTTAAGGATAGTGGTTGCAATAGTACTACTCGCCGAATTTTCTATGGAAGCACGAAGAAAAATGATTACTGTTATAACGAGTGACGACACTGACCCAGATTCTTTGCAAGTGGTGGGATAGACGTAATTTCGGTCAAATCCGTTCAATATATAGAGAATAACGTTGTGCGTTTTAGGTTTGGTTCACACTACCAAGACGGTTTACTGTAAGATTTGACTTTTCGGAATCAGCCCCATACAGCTACAAGCTTTGCGAGGAGATTGCGGATGCCGCCTCGACATACTCATATCGGAAGGGTGAAACACTATTGGTCCTGACATCGCAGGTTAAATCTTCCTTTTATCGCCCTTCAACATTAGTTACATTGAATCGAACAACACTAACCTTGAGTATTTTGTGCCAGGGATGGTGAGGCTCCGCATTTCATATGTCCACGAAAACAAGCAGGAAACATATTATTCAGCCGAGTGATGTCAAGAAACGTTTTTCGGGTAAACACTAGAAGACGTTCGGGCGTTCCTGTTATTCTTAAATTCTAAAAGCATAAACCCAGGTAGGAATAGGGGATCACAACATGCGGCCCTCTTTATCCCCAGTTCTGATTGTTCTTCAGTGAACTATTCCCAAATTAGGCTTGAGTATAGGACATGTTTAGTGTATGAGATCACGTTTATAGATGTTCTACTGCCTTATTAGAGAATGTTTGAAGTTTAGCGACATGTAAACCTCTCGAAAACATTTTTCAACGCGGTTGTTTATGCATGACTGTCTTTCTGTGCTCCAGATGATTAGGTGTGAGGTAAACGTTTGCACAAATAAATTCAATCACAACTGCCATCAAGATGGTCTTCAAATCAGGTGATTTAACTCTGCTAGTATTTTTCAACGTTTTCTCTTTTGCGGTGAGTAGAGGAATTGGAGTACTACAAAACCACTCCACACCTGCCTGTGCACAGCTTCCGTGGAATGCTGCCAGTTCGTTGCTGCCAGAGGCAATTTCCAAGAATTCATTTTCGAGGAATGTTCTGCGAATGCGCAGTCCCATTCAGAACCACGCAATCACTATAGCTGTACATTCCAAGGTATAAGGGTTTCCGTCTGTGCAGATGATCCGAGCAGGAATTCTCCATCTATGGAAGACATTAGTCTATTAGCACTTCTCGGCGCTTCAGCTGACAGGATTGAGTCCTCTGATGGAAGATGTGGAAAAAATCACGCGAAGACGTCCTGCTGCAGAAAGCTTCCTAGAGCTTCATTCTCCTTAGCGTATACAACGCTAGCACCAGCACTTGTTTTACGTTGGAAGCTGCAAGTAATATCACAGTTGGCTGACTTGAGATTCAGAGTACGATAGTGGATCACACCCACTGCCAAAAGAACAATCCTTGCATTAACACACTGGTTTTCTTCTGTAAGATCAGCAGTTTACATATGTCGCTAAAGCAGTTGGCATGGGTAGATTGGCAGCTTTTGCGCGGTAGCCCGTCTTGAAATTCTGCGCGAGTTTGAAATCTGCAGCCATTTTCTTGTGTTTTCTCAGGTTTTCGAGTTAGGCTCTATTCGGATGTGTCCTAACTGGAGAATAATAATCGAACTCCACTTCCCTTTATGGCACAGATGGCGACCGTTAATGTGAAGTAAGGATAATCCGTATGAGGTCATATCCCCATCACCAGTAAAGGTTCTCGAGCTTTATTGTTGACCTATGTATGCAATAGCGGTGACAGATATGACTAGAAAGGAAAATCAGAAAACTACTGCGCAGGTAATGCCCATCCAATCTCAAACTTTCTTCTATTGCAAAGCAATCTAATCAACAGAGGGTATCAAAATGAGGTCTCTCCCAAGGGAAGTACGCTTTTTGGTGAGCAGTAACCCTCTCGATTAGCAGTATAGCTGAGGTTGGGTGATACGAAAACACCTTGCGTGCCCACACCCTTCGCTGTTATCCCGATATTTATGGGAATTTCGACGCCTTTTAGTTCTTACAAGTTCGAAATTCAGTTTGGCGACTTGAATGAGGACAGGAACTCGGACCACGTGGGTTCAGAGGAGGAACTGCTGGAATACATTGACAGTGTTACCACGGTTAGTTTTTGGCAGATGGTGAGATATCGATCGTAGTTCGTAGATCGCCGGAGTTCAATGAATTATGAAAACATCTATGTCCGTACTACTTAGCGTACTTTAGCGCCGCAACTTGTTTTATGCGTTGTAGAGTTGTTCATTTTTATGTTGATTTTTTGTGCTATTTGGAAATATCTGTATGTCTGTAGGAAATAACACTCTTAGCCAAAGTACGATCGATATTTTTTTCGACCTCCGTAGTCGTCGTAGTTGTACAGTACATGTGCCTTCCGATTTTCGAACAGCCCGTCTCAACATGAAAAGGCGTTGTAGATATTTTAATCTGTACATGAAAGAGTCGTCCAACTTCTTAGAGTAGCCACTGATGTATCAACCTTCTTCCATAATAATAAAAGGACGCAACAAATGTCTAAGGGAAACATAGTGCTCACAAATTGAATACGTATGCTCCTCTCTACTGTTCAAAAAAACGGAACATCGGCAACATCCAATAACATCGATATTTTGATTTGCTGTGCAGTGTATCCACTGCGTAACGTACTCAGTTGGTTTTCGCCTTGAATGGCTTCACGCCTCTGTCACCTACCTTGATCGACAGTGATTCTTAAGGTGCTCTAGGCTTGAAGCGAAGGTGAGGGTGGTGAGATCATAAGCACCAATTTCGCCAAATCATCGTACATCGGGGTTATCTGTTGCGCTGATCACGAATCTAGCATCCTGACTTGTCTGGCTTGAACATCAGAATTTGTTGTCTTTTCACTTTCAAAGAGCACGGAAAAGGTATATGATAGTTGTTGCCAGGCGTTTGCTCAAAATGTGCTGGAAATGGGAATAGAGGTTGTCGCCGACGATAAATAACAAAACGCAAAATGGTACCGATAGGAATAGAACCCATAACTGCTTTCTTGCAGTGCGATAACGCGTCGCCTTTGCAACCTGCGGGGTGTGGCTGATGGTTGCGCTAATGGTGTGCCAGTCCTGGGTTTATTCTAGAATTCCGTGAATTTCGCTTGGGTATACATCTGATTTTCTCCAGATTTCGTTATATTTCGGGAAGTCCTTGAGCTTTACAATGCTTTCGTGAGCAATTGAAGCCATTTTGGGTGACGCAAGGGTTCGAGTCCCGCTTTTGATCGCAACTAAACATCCTTGTAATAATTGTGAGCATTCCCCTAAACACTATTTCACCCTAAAGAATAGAAAATCCTCTTTGTTAGGAAACAAGAAGCAAAATCCGGTCGATGTCCTAGGTATTTAAAACTCACCATAAAAGCATGAGAATGTGCTAGACTACCACAGACATGTAGCTGGTTGAGCTTCAGACTTAGGGAGCAGTCGGCTTGTCACTGTTACAATCAGATCAAGCGGACCAAAACTATATCGCTTTGCTTGCCACGCACTCATGGACGGGAGTTCTGACGGTTTCCAATTTGTACTTCACTCATAACACGACATTATGTACGCCAGCCAGATGTCCTACAATCCAAGTCTCTCCGATTAGGATAAAGCAAGCAAGCAGCAAAAAAGGGTTGGAATTCCTTACCGACTTTTCATCTGATTGTAATATTGCATCCTATTGCCTACTGGTCTCCATGTTGGGCGTGTTGCACATGATGACTAGTCCATGAGTTACACCAAAGTGTTAGGGTGGTGAATTTTTTAAATCACAGGAAAATGCAAAATGCAAAGTGAAGTACAGGTCGAAAACCTTTTGGAGACACCCTCTAGGAGGGTGTCGTTTTATTTTTATCTGATAATGAATGTTTAACTGACAAGGATGTCAGGCTGTGAGACATATTAAATTCTTCTTTATACTGAGACGAAAAGTTTCTGTCGAAAAACAGTGGCAATGCATATGTTTCTACTTTGATTCGGAATAGGCATTAGAATCTTGAAAGTTGAGCGAATACTCCGAACTATTCCACTTTCTTTGCTCATGCGTTTCATTCCGTTTCGTTCGGACTGGTCGTCTCCAGAAAAAGCAAAGGCGAGTCCTTTGGCGTCTGACAGCTATCGTCACGTCCATCATTTGTGACAAGACAGATGAGTAATCCTGGTTACTGAGAGAAAAAACCGAACGAAATTTAAACGAAATAATCAATAGTGTCACCGCTCAGTTTCTAGCGGCTAAAAACCTTCAAGCACGTAACACCTCGACGGTGCAGGATGACTTTTGCTGTCCAGCAATTGCCGCGACACACCTAACACGTTTCGCACTTATCGCTTCATGGGCCTGCAGGGTTTTACACTTCGCTGCTCTACATATTGTATCGTAGTTCGCCTTAAAACTGCAGTGCTTTCACAGCACCATGTGGCTCAACAACTTCAGACTCCTCATGTTGTTCCTGCTTCACTGAGCCTCACAACTCCATGCACCACTCCTATCCAACAACACCGTTAGAGCACCCCCAGCAGCTCAAATCTTTGATTGTTTTCAACTTGTTTTGTAGTGGCCGCTCTTTCAAACTGTTAAGCTGCACCCTACTTTCACATCATCTCAATTCAGTTCTTTTCAATATTTGATTCGGTTTTTAATCTGTCGAGTGTAACAAGTGTTGCCACACACATATGTATCAATGTATCTTGTAATGAACGTCGTCCGCTTGTGGGGGGGGGGGGGGGGTCCGCGTCCTCCGCGCGTGTACGGCTGCTCAAAGACACCGATAACGAAGCGGTTTATTAGCACGGTGCAGATGAGAAAATCGAGAACCAGGCGGCTAATCTGTAACAGAGGTCAATTTGGGCTGACCCTTATATCGCGCGGGAGAGGGGTAACTTCACTCTCCGCACCAGACGGCGGTAGCGACAACAAGGCAGGCAGGGAAGCGGAGAGATTGTCAACACTTACAGCGAACTAAAGAGATGAGCGCAACAAGACTTAACACGAATTCCACACAAATGAACTTCCAATAAACAATTACGATTACAACAACACGCAGTAACCGGTATCGACATCAACAGTGCCTCCCGTGAGCCCCGTCTTGTCCGGTTCTCTTGAATCGCGTTCGCGATATGTCTTACACTTGTCGCTTTCGAGGAATATTGAGTTGCGGCTGATTGCAAATTTTGTGTTGCGTTTGTTGGATAAGTACTACTAGGATGTCCAATAATTCCTGTCCGAAAATTTTCAAAATTCTATAATTTTCCTTAGAAGTGTTATAATATCAGGCAAGTGTAAAAACCTTCTAGAAGGTTCTCCAGAGTTCCAGGCTAGGGGTATATAAGGCGCAGTCGCCGCGTCTAGCTACCAGTACAAGCTAAAATGGACCAAGGTCGAATTCGTACGTTCGTGTACTACGAGTGGCTGCTGGGCAACGACACGGGCATCGCGGTCGCCAACATTTGCGGAGCGTGCAACGAGGATGCAGTGTCCCAACGCACAGTCAGGCGCTGGTCTACTGACGAATTTCACAGAAACTGGTCTCCCTACAGATTTTCTCAGATATTGTTTTCCTTTTGCTGATGTTGGTGATTTGGATAATCTTCGCGTTATACTCTTCTCCTTACCTTGCGGGGCGGTATTCCTTGGTAGCTAAACTTCTAACTCTTATGTACCGAGGTGGGTTGTGCTTAGCAAATGTTGTGCAATTTGTGTCCTACTATCGAAATGCAATCGATTCTTTTAAACTTCACTTGTGAAAGGCTGCTTGTCCTAGATACCAGTTCCACGGGGCGGCCAGCGTACCCGTGTGCCGAAGCTCTGGTATCTACCGCTGGGCATCATAGCTGGCTGTGGTGAAGTGTTGGACTGATGTAGCTCTGTATATCGCAAAGTGCTCTGCTTTTCTGAAAGGAGAAATACAAATTGAAAGTGGTTGTTTTAGTAATACAGCGTCAGTGTTCAGGTCAAGGACCCATTCTCAGGCGCAGACCTAAAAAAGAAGCTTAAGAGCACTATCCTTACCACAGAACATGTAGCAGTCCTTCTTGTACTAGCGCTTACTATCGCCACAGCTGCGCTCGTGCTTCAGTGTGTAAGACTGCTAAAAATAAGGTAGGGTCTGAAAAAGGGTGCATTTTATACGCTTTCGGAGCTCGCTACTAGTTCTTCCTCTTCTTAAGGTTCAAACGGAAAAAATCCTCTCAAGAAAGCCTAGAGGATAGTGACAGAATAGACAACACTCAAGGATGGAACCGCATCGACAGTTTCGCCACACCAAGACTAAACAGGAGTTTCACGGAAGTATCGACGCAAGACGATGACCAACCTTGGGTACCGCAAGTCTCAGAGTTTAAGGAGGTGAGTCTTTTCGAGCACACAGACTTCAACAGCCTTTAGGCTGCGATTTTTGACACAACCAGGAGCGGCTGCTCTCTACTCTACTGGTTCTAAGTCCATCAAATTATTGGATTTCGGACCCAAGATAACTGGCCTATCCATGAACCGCTGTCGCCTATTTGGTGTCTGTGGAGCATTGACCAATCCACCATAATTTGGCTGCGAGGAAGAGCAACTGGTGAACTGTAAAGTTAATCTCAAAGGCGATTTCAGCAAATGGTGGCTGATAATAAAAGATAAGGTTCACCATCTGAAACTTCAAGAGACCTATCATTCATTCTTCGCAACTCTAGGACTGCTATATTAGGTGCACTCCACTCGTAGCCAACTTACATTGGGACTTGTAATGGTTCCCGAAGAGTCCAAATGAGCGAGCACGTTACTTGGTTAGTTGGTACCAAACGCTATATCGCAACGCATTGAAGATCTGCAGCTCTAGCACGTAAACGTCACGTGAGTCTGGTGGGGCGAAGAAAAAGGAGCAATAAATAAAGATAAATAAACGACATACAACATTTGCAATAAGATTTCTCCCTGCGCAGAGAAGAAAGTTTGTGTCGTGCTTCCAACAAGACCGGTCAGCTTGTACACTGCTAAGGTAATGCTTGTGCTTTGGGGAGTACTGTGCGCGTATCTGCGAACCCTAAGGATGATCCGCACCTCCTCACAGCGTATTTGCTCAGTATCCGGAGCAGTTAGCAGAAGTGGCTGGCCGTTCTACTTAGGCTCCAATACAAGCAATCGTGAACCTTGGCATATCTCTCGAAAGTCAACTGATCGAATCCAGATTTACCCTGTTGCTTTGACGCAATCAAGTCACGATGCCGAACGCGCATTCGGCGTGCCTTTAAGTTCCCAGGCAATATGTACTCCTTTGTACGTTGCTTCATGCTGTTAATGCAGTGCTCGCTTGATGACCTCCCTATTTGCCGTTCTTCTGCGCCAATAGCATCCCTATCTCAGGCCCATCATAATAATCACAACACGTACAAATAAATTTCTATAGGTGCTAAAAGATATGGGTGCAATCCTCGGTGGTGGTGGCCACTCCTAAACGATTTCCTTAAATAACGAAACACAATCAGTGAACAACAACATACATAAATAAGTAAACTTCACCAACCTGGTTGCCCAGATAGACAGTTTCCGAGTTCCTAGTCAGGAGAGTGGAACCTAAGAAGGGCCGTTCTCGGTGAAAACCTAGAAGGTAGGACCATTTTACTAAATTGTCATCGAGAGCTCTAGTAGAGACAGATAATATCAGTAAAAGACAGATAACATCTGTAAAATAAAATAAACGTAGACCAAGACACCATCAATCCGTTAACGTTTTGGAGACAACACAATGTATTTCACGCCCTACTCATTTGCAAACCTCGCGACCTAGCTTACAAATGCTATATATTCTCATGTTTTTTGCTATTTATTTCGACTTCGTTAGTGCACATATTTTCTATGGAATAAGTTAGTTGATATATTTCAATACGAACATATTCAGTTCTTATGAAATCGCTTAAATGTAGCCACCACCAACTAGAATTGCAATAAGATATGAATAAATATGGTTAAGCTCTTTGGCTCCATCTTGTTAGAGTTACAATTGAATGGAAATAAGTTAGAGCTGAACATAAATTATTTGTTATATACGTGTGAAGGACCACCAGACCTTATAGCAGCTAGCGAACCATTAGAATTTTAGCGATCATAATTTGCAGTTTTATCGCAGCAATTGAAAATTTTACAGAAATGCGATGTGTTTCCAAAGCCAGAGCTTGCACGTTCTCTTACTGAGGTTTGTGTAAACGTTTTCGCTCTAAAAAGTGGGTATTAATGCGGATTGTTTATTACAGATCCTAGAAGAGCCCGTCTCACCAGAAGAGTTCGCCTACTATATGCACCTATTCGCCGCATTCACCACAGACTGCTATGAGCATCCTATCAAAACCAGTGTAACCAATGGTTCGCCTACGAAAATGCTTCCCCAAGCTGCTCTCGATTTCGAGCTCATGACCGAGAGCGTTTGCCATTTCAGACTATATTCCCGGCACTCTGTACAGCAGCATTACTCTAAGGGCTCCGGAAACACCGGACACGTTTGAGGCAGTGCTTCACGACATAAAAACTCAGATCTTGCCATACGTACGTGGAGAAGCTTCTCCTTCATTTACTACACAAGTGATTTTACAGCATCACTGACCTATGGAAAGAATTTTTTGTGAAACATAAAATTCGCTGACATCAGGGACCTGGTGCGTACTCTATCGGCATCAAGCCGTTCACCAGTTCATCATTGACATTCTCTCATTGGCATTGACCGGCCATTAACGCTACTGGTTTCTGCTGCGCAATACTTCTGTCCCTTAGGTTGCTCCTCCGCAACCGTTCTCATGCTCAACAGCTAGCGTTCCCATTATATCGCTGACATTTCTTCCGAAGGCAGCTTTCCCCTCACTCGTTTATGCCTAGTGGATCTAGCTCCTGGTTCCCCCTTACTGGTCTTTCCTCCCCCTGTTTAGTCCCCCATCTTCTCGTCCCAACTCCTGGCCCACATGTTTGGCCCACTTTTCTTTCCTCCTTTTCCACCGTTGACCCCCTACTGGTCTCTTCCTGCTAGTTTCCCCGTCCTGGCCCCTCCTCCAGGTTGTTCCTTTCCTTCCTGGTCGCTCTCCTGGTCCACCCTAGAGGTCCCCTTTACTGCCCTTCTCCACCAACCCTTTAGTGGTCCTCCCATGTTCACGGCAGATGTCGGTATTACTATTCAGAATCAGGACGCATGTTGCGCAACGTGGGGGAGCCGTCTTCTGGATCCAAAAGCTAAGAAGACCCGTCTTCCGATTCCAGGAGCTCAGAAGCGCGCGCAGTCGCCACTGTGTCAAGCATGAAGAGGCTATGCATATAGCAGATACCTTGTTATCCTATGAATTCCCTTACGGCTCCCTTTTTGTTGATTCCCCATCCTGGTCCTGCCTCCAGGTCCCTTCTTCCATGTAGATTCCTTCCCTCCCTCGCGATCCTCCTTACTACTCTACCCTAAGTAAGTAGCCCTCCCACGCTCAGGACACGACGACGGCGAGGGAGCGGTCATTGCGCGACATCGGTGTCACATCTTCTAAATCCGGTCTCCCTTACTGATAATGGATCCCCTTGCTGATCCTCCTTACTGTCCCCCCCCCCTTAATTGGCAACTCCATACTGCTCCCTCCTTATGTGCCACCTCCTGGCCTGCTTCATTGTTCCCCCTAGACCCCCATCCCGATGCCTCCTCCAGGTTACTCCCTCCAGATCGCTCTCAGTTCTCCTCCCTCGAAGTCCCCCTCTACTTTTACTCATTTAGTGGTCTTCTCATGCTAATGGCACCAGGTCGGCTTCCGAATCTGGATGCTCAGAAACGCGCGTAGGTGCTGTTGTGTTAAGCAGTAAAGGGCCGCTCTTTCCCTGCTGCAGCAACATCCCACGTTCAGTAGCAAATTTTGCCCGCGCTGTAGATGATCAGGCGTATCTCACTTAGGTAAGATAATTCGACCACCCTCGCTGTGGATGAAGCAGCGTATCTCACTTAGGTTAGATCATTCGACCACCCTCGATGTGGATGAAGCGGCGTATCTCACAAGGCTAGATCACTCAACCGCCCTCGTTGTGGATGATGAGGCATATCTCACATAGGTAAGATCATTCGACCACCCTCGATGTGGATGAAGCGGAGTATCTCACTTAGGTTAGATCACTCGACCGCTCCCGCTGTGGATGATGCGGCGTATCTCACCTAGGTTAGATCACTCAAAAGTCGTCGACCGCTAACTCAATTATATGGTGGTAGAAAGATAGGTTTTAGAGCGTATGTAACGCAGCAAATTCTTCAGCGTACGTCGAGTCGCTCATAGGCTTAGTTGGTGCCAGGACCAGCCAAGTCTTCGTTACTCTGGCACCGTTGGCTGGGTCTCGCAAGTAGTCGTGTTGGTTGTGTAAGCATTCACAGCCCCACTATTCCTGTCGTAAGTTGAATTCGTGGATGCACATCATATTCTTGATCAGCCTCTTAAATAAATAAGAGCGATGGTCAGGTGAAGTTGTTGATCGTGGCCTCGCCTCACTTATTGCACCATACCTCCGTAACTTGCCGAAATTTGCCGCAATTTCAAAGCCACATGTCATATCATAGTCACGATCAGCAACACAAACGACACCCTGAGGCGAAGTTTCGCTGAAGATTTTCGACCTCTGGATTCGTGCGAGTAGAACAGTGGCAATGAAACTTTCCGCGAAGTTTTCGTTGAGACCTCGCAAGAAAATATTACGAAGGTTGTAAAAACAATTGAGATCACCATGACATGACTCCATCCTGTTCCTTATTAGTTTTCTCACAAACTATAAGCGGTTCTATGAGCTGAAATGCTGACTCTGCGCGCTTTCCACAGCCAACCTCCTTCGTCTTCTCTCTTTTTCGCCCACTCAAGAATCATGGAGGTAATGTATAATGAGTGCATCGGCTGAAATAGAAAGTTGTGAAATTCAGAAGACTAGCGTATCACCACTTCCCGTCTGACCTATTATTTTTCCAGCGCCATCTTTTCCTTGATAACCAACCTTCGTAATTAGCATAACAATTTATGTGTCGTTCTAACGGCATTCCTTACCACGATAACGATGAAAAGCCTTGCATGAACACTCGCATCCTACCAAGCCATCAGAACTTGAAATTTTAGGTGACCAACTGGCAGCACCCCAGATTCCACGGCTTCTTTCCTTGCGGTCGCTGTCTTCCCGACATAATTGTGGATTTTTCTACGTTCTTTATTAGTATGCTGGGTCATGAAGTGGTGAGTCTACACCATCCCATATTACGGCCGACTTATTAGGCTAGTACAAAACAATGCACAGCTCTGCCATCCGATCTGTTCAGCTGCCTCTAGCACGAAAACTTTCGGAGAGCCTAAAATCAAGAGATCCCTTCTTATAAAGGCGAGGAAGAGTTCTAGCAGAGTGCTTAATACCGCCCCAAAATTCTCAAAATTTTACGAAATTTTGAAACGTTTATTTTGACGTGGAATGTGCCAATCCACGATGGTTTCCAGCACGAGTTCAAATACATTACATTCATTACATTCGCAGTTCAAAGTTTGCAGAAACTGGTCAGAAATCGCTGTGTAAACCTACGCAGGATGCCCACAGCAAACACTCAGTAGAGTATCCGCCCTAGGCAGGAGACAGTATTATAGACAAGGCTAATGGGTGACAGATTTTGTGTAGCTCCTATTGGAGGAAGTAGTGGAGACTAAGCCAAGGTGGATCAAAGGACGTGTAAAGCAAGAAACGTGTTTTGAAACCAACACATAATGAGTGTCTTTTATTTTGAAGAATGGAGAGCTGAAAAGTCAAATGCCGGGGACTTTTATTAATCGGCCGACGAACGATGTACGCTCACCAGAATAAAAACAGTACCTTCATTTCATCTAATAACATCTCGGCTGCACCGTTGTCAGTGATAAGAGGTTGAAACACTAAAAACCCTTCTGTGAAACGAGCTGACTTTCGAGCTTCGTGGAAAAGACATAAATAAAAAACGTAAATACGTTGCAAAATCAAATTTGCCCCAAAATGGTTGTGGTCACAACCTTAGCCGAATTTTCATTCGAAACATAAGCCATAAATCAATTACCACGGTGTGGATGAATCACCATCCGTAATAAAGTAAGCAAAAGACTCCAAGAAGCGAGACAGATTTGTCACAGAAAATCGTGTGCACCTAGCGTGCATGCTGTGCAAACCTCTCCAAGACTAAATATCAGCCCAACAAGAATCTCAAATCACTGCTTGCCTAATTTTTCCACGATTTTCTTCGTAACAATGTAGGTTAACTGCGCTTATTCTACTATATGGGGGGAGATTATACGGTATGTATGTAGTTTCAAAAGCTACAAGGAAAGCCCCCCGCTGGTAAGTGTAGGACTAAACTACGTGCAAACGACAGTGGAAACGAAAATAGGTGATTTCTTGTGATTGTTTTTGTGTTTGTTTTCTAAAGTATTCCCTTATGCAATCGTAATATAACAATAACAACAACAATGGGTTCGCGGAGCTCTAACACGTCGCACAAGCTGGGATAGCAGCCATTTCTTGCTTCGTTGAAAAAATTCTTGTTGCTGAACCTTTGGATTTTGGAAAGGTCAAAATAAGAGAATGTCTTACCAGAATGTCTGGTTAGACTACTTCTGAGTAAACCGATGGAAACTCGAAGGATTGGTGCGCTCGATAACAATTCGCCCTCCACGATTTTTCCGAGATCTTCTCTACATCGTAGATTTTCGAAAAAAAAAATTGTAAAAACTGTCGAAATCCTCATCCAGGGAACACCAAAATGAAAAATAATTTTTTCTGAGCCACCCGCTGTTTTGAGGCAAAATACATATTGCGGTACTGTCGCATCCCCTACAATAACAAGACTGAAAGGATGCGGTAGCGGTTTCCTGCCTATCTCGCCAACTTCCCCCTCAAAGTGCAGTTAGCAGACCCCTCCAATTTTTCTGCTTAATCCTCTTTCGTCAGCGGTTTCAAGAAAAAAGACCAGCATTACTTGTTGTTAGTAGCGAAAAGCCTGATAACGTGTGTGAATGAAATGAGGAATAAAACTCTGTAAGAAGTGCTGCAACGCTGCCGTCAAGCCTTTTCACTCGATTTGAGCGCTAAGCCAGAAGTTGACTTATATCATCAAAATACAGCACCACCGAAATCCTTGATGCATGTAAAAGGCTTTAATGTGTGTCAAATTCGGCCCGCTCTAAACGTTCTTATGCGTCATATACACATCTAATGTTGCGTCTTGCACTGCCTGTTTCGCGGAGTGATATCGCACCGTACAGATCAGGGATGACCGGATAATAAAATTTCAAAACCAGGATAACGGATAATTTTGCCCGAAAATGGCCGGATAACGGAATAACGGATAGCACAAACAGCAAAAAATAAAACTCGTTATAAATTGATCTTATTTTAACGACAGATCAGGAGTTGAAGCACTTTTAATTTATAAGCCATCCCTAGACATTTTCATAGTTTTTTAAACGCAGTGCGGTCGCCGCATTAGCAACACTGTATGGGAATTTCTGCCCATGAGCAAGAGGATAATCTAACAACGCCCTCCTCCTGTGTCCAGAGGGTTGCCTCTATTATGTTATTGTTATTTATCAGGCGCCTAGTTCTTTCTTCCAGTTGAAGCTGCTAAAAATAGAATGCTCCTTGGAAGAGCAATTCTCCCGATGTCTCTTGACTTTTCCATGCTATGAAGAAGGCGGGAGGCATACAGCCGCATAAAGTCCACATAACAATCTTGATTCTTCACCATGATAAGAACGGTTATTGTTGTTGTTGCTCGATAGCATCCCAAGATCCAAGGTACTTAAACGTGGAATTATCTGGGATGGATGCAATACCACTAACTTTCTAACGGGTAGTAACTGTGAGTAATTGTACAGGCCATACACATTCAAGAGCTGACATCCAGAGGGGCAGATATAGCCAACGCATCCCTAAAAGTGACTGTTTTCCTATGTAAAAGAGAAGTTTCACCGGGAAACTCACAAACTAGAACGAATCTGCATGTCTTGCAGCATCAGCTATGATAGGTTTGTTTAGTACGTAGTTTGTTGCACCGCTAAATTTTTGGGAATGGCTCTGTCGATACTCTAAGCAGGGCACGGTCTCAGGCGTGGTAGTGATGTCCGCTGCTCCACGTTGTGCCACTGGAAACTATACATTGCATCCGATAAAAGTACGGCGTTACTCAGTCCCTTTAGGTATGCGCCACGCACTCTACTCCTACGCGATGTCGTGGAGGCTATTTGAGTGCGTATTTGCCCATACTGCGGTGGCCATGAACAAGCCAGCGCTTTGTCCTTCCCAGTCAAGTCTGGGACCAATTCGCCGTCCGCTAAGAGATGAAAGGGTTGATCGGCCTGGGCGGGAAGTCCTAACCATAAACCTAGTGTCGGGTACGACAACCGGTACCTAAGCAGACTACGCTAGGCTTAGAGATCGTTTAGTGCGCACGTGATGCGCGAAGTGATGTTATGATAGGCTCCCATATCGATCGCGCGACGCGATGAATCGATATGGGAGCTTATCATCACATCGCGCACAATAACTATCCCTTAAGGCCCATGCACACTTCTGCGACAGCGCGGCACGGCCATGATGAAGGATAGGGCCGCGACGGGAGCGGAGCGACATAGCGACACATGCCGCAGAGGGGGGGCATGCACACTTTCGCGGTTATCGCGGCGGCTATCGCCGGCGATGCCGCGCTGAGTGCCGCAGGCTGGAATGATTCAAATCATTCCAAGCGGGGCGACATGCACTGGGACGTCGTTCCCGTTGCCTATAACGATGCTCTAACGCAACAGCGCCGCGACCGCCGGATTTCGCGGAGGTGGCCGTCGCTCCTCCTGCCGCGCCGCGGTGTCGCAGAATTGTGTATGGGCCTTTAAGGGTCGTTTAGTGTGCGCGCGACGCGCGACACGATGCCATGTGTAGTGACCGAAGTTCGAGGTTTAGTCGCGTCGCTCGATCAATTTGACCACTATAAATGCATCGCGTCGCGCTTCGCGCGCACACTAAACGACCCCTTCTGGTATACCCCCGTCGGCCGCAGCGACGATGAATGAATTTACTGCAACTCAGCTAGTTCATTAAATTTGCCTCGTTTTGTCGACCATTTCTAGGTGTGCAACTATGAAAGTTTGTTTCACTTTGTCTAATATTTTTTGCAGGAATCGACTGCTTTTAAAATTTTTATTCACATCTGTTCAGATAGCGGCTTCAGATAGTGCACAAAACGCTTGTCGAGCGTCGTGTGCGTTATCTGAAGCCGCTTAATTTTTCGAAAAGGTCAAAATGTAAAAATTAAAGACAATTTAATGGATGACCACCGAGGCGCCAACGAAGAAGCGTTTGCTGGGAGTTCTACTATTTATGTTCGAATGGAAGAAAAGCGCCGTTGGAGCCTATAGCATGATCGCGGAAGTCTATGGCCAAGATGTCATCACTGCCAGAGCTTGCCAGAAATGGTTTAAGAGATTTAGAGGAAACTTTCACAGGAAGAACAAAAACCGCGGAAGAGCACCCCAACAGCTCGAAGACAATGAACTGCAACCTCAACTCGACGAAGCGACGCACAAGCGCAGCAACAGCTAGCGGATTCCCTACTGTAGCTCGACAAGCAGTTTCGATGCATTTGCAGGAAAAGGGCAAGATTCAGAGAGGAGGTTAGGTGCCACATCAACTGATGCAACGCCAGCAAGAAATCCGAAGAGCCGCGTGCGAAGTCTCGACTGAACGGCAACAAAGGAAGCGTTTCTGCACCGTATCATCACCGGAGATGAAAATGGATCTAAGGCAAACGAGAGCGGAAACGCTCATGGACAGGAGAGACAACAAATCAACCCCTAAGCCCAAAAACCATGAAAAAAGATGATGCTCTATGTTTAGTGCGACTAGAAAGGAATTCTGCATTACGAGCTCCTTCAACCTTGAACAAGTAATCAACCTGAGTCAAGAAATAGCCGTGAGAACATAGAATGGTCCGCTAGACATGCGTGCTCAATATTGCTTCATGACAATGCCCGGCCTCATGTTAGAATGTTTGTAAAAGAAGCCCTGGAAGAAATGAAGTGGCAGGTATGACAGGTTTTGCCCCACCCGCTGGACAGTCCAGACATTGCACCATCTTATTATCACTTCCTCAGATCGACGGCTCACGGATTAGCGAAGAAGAACTTCACCAAACACGAAGACGTTCAAAAGTGGCTTGATTGCCCCGAAAACTCCCAAACTTTGGATTTGCGATCCACAAGCTGCCTATAGATTGTAATAATGTTGTTGTTAATAATGGTGATTATAGATAGGACACGTTTGTTGAAAACAATTCAGTGATTTATTTTCTTTTAACTAAAAAAAACGTAAAAAACGAACATTCACAGTTACGCACAATGTGTTCCCGTTCGTGTTTTAGCGCCGCTTTTTTCTGCCTGTGCTCATTTCGGCATTTCTTTTCGATTACCGTTTTGCTCACAAAAACGGAGACCCACGTTTCTGTTCTCGACACGTCACGAGAGGGTTGCCGTGACGTGTCCTGCACAGAAATGTCAAAGTTGGACTATTTTTTCGAAGTGTTGTTTTGCTACGGTTTTTTCCGTGACTGTGCTCATGCTGGCGTATTTTATTTTATTACGGCCTTGCTCGCGGGCACGGGAAAGGCAAAGAAATGTGGGTTTCCCTGCCAGCAGGGGAGCTCACAGAAAACGATAGGCCGGAATGAGCGCAGGCACGACAAAAAACCCTACCACGAAAACATCCCTTCATCAAAAACAAAACAAAGCAACAAGCAAGTACATCAAAAGATCAGCAAGCATCACCAAAACGAATTATGAAATCAGCGTAGAACTCTCAGAAACAAAGGAAGTGTCGAAACTAGACGAAACAAGTGCAAAAATAGTGCATTGCGAGCGACGGCCAGCGATGGCCGTAGCGCGGGACAATGTTCCTTCTCCGCCACTCAAAGCTATAACACCCCTCTGCGACGTACTCTCGCTTGCATAACTGCAGTTGCTCACTCTTTCGCCGAGCCCGTCGCGGGAGTACGGAGGTTCAACTCCGAATTTTTTTTTGGATCAGCTAGATATATTTGCACAATTGAAAACCCTTCTGCTCTGGCGAGATTGCAATGATGCAGAACCGTTTGCTGTAATTTCCCGAGCATTTGACCTTTCCAAGCTGAATAGGTAGAGATTGAGTGTTGCTGGGTAAGCAAAGAATGTGCGCAAATGAGTCTTCTTCTGCACCGGTACTGTACCCTGTCCTTTCAAGGACTCGTTGTGTGACACAACTTGAAGAGGGCTTTGAACAGTGGCAGGAAAAAAATTAAGCAAATCTTCCCAAACTTGTTTTGTTCCGCGTATTACGTATGATGGGATGTGGAGATTGGTAGTGCTAAAGGGCGAGACTAGAGAGGCGAACTCACGTGAAAATTAGGCAACCGGGTATAACCGGTCGAGGAAAATTATTGGTGGGCCAACCTCTATTGATGCGTCTCTTGATCTCCGGAACGCTGTGGAAACGAGAGTGTTCATCTAGATCCCAGTCACTGGTTGTTTTTGAAATTCTTGAATTTGTAGCCTTTTGTCAGGGAACGCAACCTTGGGCAAAGGGGCTGCAGTACGACAGCATATGCAGTTTGTGAACACAAGAGACATGAGGGCAAATGAATGATCGTTCTGCTACCGGTGGGTAAACTATGGCCAGGAAGCCCAATCCTAAAAGACATCGTCTGTATTTGATGTTAACAGTGGTAGGTTTGCGTCATCGCGACGTTCTCGAGTGCTCTTCGATCTGCTTGCTGTGTTCCGGGTTCTGATGGAAAGATGTCAGGGCTACCGTTGCAGTGTGGTGACCCTGCACCAGACACCAAGCTAACATTCTTTGGAAGCCCAGCAATCCCCTGCCCATTTCTGCCAGGGTCGTCCAAACCTATCAGCCATTCACGGCAGACGCTGTTCCGCCGTCGAGGACGCGGCTATAAAAGAGGAGGCCAGAAAAACGCCTGGCGGTCTCCTCCCCCATAGACGAGCTCGGTCGTCCTTCTCCCTTCTACCCATCCTCTCCACCTTAGATAATCCTCTATGTATCCTACTTCGTGCTTAGGATTGTAATTGTCTAAGATGATCCTGTCCTGTCCCTTACGAATATCCTTCTCGTATAATCTATACTCCATGTGTATATTCAGTATCTTACCTGCATGTTCCACATATTTTGCATGTCTGTGTACGGAGATATACTCATATAAAAGAAGCATGGTGTTTGTCATCTCCGCTGCGGGATCGTGCCTTTTGGCACTTCTCCAGCACGTTAATAAACCGAACCGCTGGTTTATTACATGGAGGTCCCGGCAAACGTCATCTTCTCATATATGATGCATATCTCTGATAACTCACTCTATCTGCTTCTCGTACTTCCTATACCATCATTCAACACCCCCCCCCCATTACGCTCGAGCTCTGTTCTATCTATAACACCAACTTGGAGGCCGCCATCCCCTCTATTAATAGTTGACTTCTGGGTGTTTTTCACCCGTGGTAACCTATCATATTTTCATAATATTACAATAGACCTACAAGTAAATAAATCTGCACTGACCTTATCTTAAAATATTAAATCTGTATCAATATTATTCCTTTCTCATATAGAAAGAGATCGCGCACGAATTGACAATGCTCCCTCCTACACGAGGCTACCAGAATTACATAAAGTAAATAAATATAAAATTCTGAGCAACGAAGTCCTGACCAGGCCGCACCACACCTCGTGTACTAAATATTATATGAATAGTAATATTATGTGGTGACCGATACGCGCATGACCATATAAAGGTCCAATATAAAGAAAAACATTCATAATCAGTGCAGAAATAGGTCACTATTAAAAGTTAAAGAAAAATTATAAATTGTAACCATTTTAATCCTTATAACCAGAAATAAAAAAATACAGTAACCCAATGATCTTTGAGCCTGTCTACCAAAGGCCAAGCCATTAGCTCGCGCAATGTTATTCAAGGACGCGACATCGCAAAAAAAATTACCTCGCGGCGGCTGTTGCGGCGCCAGCCGAGACCAACGGCCAAGCATTCACACACAGCACAGTACACAGCACAGTAGAAGAAGGAGAAATAGCATCTCTCGATGGGATCATAGTGTCTAGCTCACTAGGAAGTGTTTCTAATTGTACACTTTCTGTAGGAGCATGCACTATTCCGGAAGGAACTCTAATTTGGGAGCCCATCTTAGATCCTCCTGCCTGCCATTTCAAATTAATAGGCACTTACGATGCACTAGTAACTCTGCGTTTCCTAGTAATTGAGAGTCACGAACTTACTTTCCAGTTCAGCGATGACTATGATCTCCAATCAAAATTATTGCAACGCTGCACCATGACGCAAGCATATTTAACCACATCGTCACATGTGCTCGTTTTTCCCAAAGTTCCATCCCACATAACTCTGCAGGATTATATGATAGAGAGCTCATCCGTTTATAGGGTGAAGCGCGGCATACACTATATTATGGATGCGCAAAATAAGCAGTCGCGTTACGAAAGGGTTCCGATGCAAATGCCTCATTTAGTGCATTCTCTTTTTGGGAAATCATCCCTCGCAGACCTTCCTCCGTTCGAGACGCGCCCTCTCACCAACGCCCGTCTGCTAAATGAAATCCTTAGATGGTATGTAACAAATGAGGACTCCAACCGTAGTAAATACTACATAAGAGAAGACCCCAGGATAAGAACCCTCCGCACTAAGCGGTACGCTGAGTATAGATTTCGTCAACTGGCACGATTACGTTACGTTCAGTCTAAACGGCCTCTAAACTATGCCGAATCAACTATCCGAAGAGACCTCATTGAAGGAGTGACCGACATATTTGATGATTACTTAAGTAATGAGTTTGGAGCACTCGGTCTACAGCACCGCAAGGGATCCAAGAAGGCGAAAAACAGGTCTCCTATTTTGACCATAGGGACCTACTCCTATTAATCCATATCCAAGCGACAACAACGCCTCCCACTATTAACAAAGTGGTTACGACTGCAACCTCTCCCATCGATGCTGCTACATCAAGGCCAGCCGATCGTAGAGCACCAGCTTCTATTCCAGCCTATAGGCCGCCGCCTACGAACTTAGCTCAGAAACCATGGGACGCTACACCCATTCCACCGTATAAACCAGTTTTTCCGAGTCGTACGCACCCCACTACGACCACTGTCGCATATGAAAGGCTGCTACCCCCTATCCCTTCTATTCTACCAGAATACGTAAAGAAGACTACTCTATATACCAATCTTCCCATAAGCAGCACTCCGAAGTATTTTACACCAACTAGCTTCGACAGCGAAAATTTAAATCCCGCTGATGTACCAGTGCTTCATGGGGCAATCGATCAATATATACCTAATATTCCCTAAGCGCACACTTACATGTTGCCTCCAGCAGTACAAGCAACCCCTGCAATGATTCCCCTAGCAACTTTCGGTCGTGGTAGTGCTCTTTCAACTTCAAATATTCCACTTCGATACACCTTCAACAATATATGTATTAGGCAATACCTAAATACACAGAGAATTCTGTCCTTAAGTACTGTAGATCCAACTTGGACAGCACAGATTCTTTTAAATCGGGACGACATCGTAGCTACTACTGAGAACGGAGCATTATTAGTGACTCAATGTAAAGCTATTAATGCAACGCAGGTATTCTCAGACCATCAGATAAATGATACCTGTTTCGATTTACTTCCAATAAGGATAGAAAATAGTCTCTGGTTCTCAATCCCTAATTCCAAAGATCTCATTCGCTATTCCGCCGAAGTGCCGTGCCCACACGTGCCTTCAGCGGCTCACACATTTAGACAGCACCTTCTCCCTCAAAACACTTTAGAGGAGGACAATGCTAAACCCTTCATCTTTAGTACACCTCTTATGTACCACCATATAACGGAAGGGTTTACGCACTCCACTCAATATCAGTTGAGGTTCCTTCAACAAGAGTACGAAAGGTTAGAAAGTCGCCTACAAAAGCGAGGTATCTTGGAAAAAACCTTGAATCATATCCAAGATATGGGTAGCTCCATCACTGAATCCGTTCGTTCTGCATACGATACCACGACGAAGAAACTGTCGGACGGGGTGGAAAGCATTCGATGGTCTATCATTTCTCTAGTAATGTGGATCACTATACCAGCTCTAGTGGTTATAATAGTAGTAGTGTTCTGCATATACTACACAAAGCTATGCCTCATCCGTAGAGCTAGTGCAACAGCAGCAAACGCATTAGTGGACTTAGCCCAATCGTTCGCTCCAACAGCACCAAAACGTAATAGAAAGCCAAAAATCAATTCTATTCTAGTAAATGCCAGCGCTCCGGCTTCGGAACGACTTTTTGTTCCCCGAGTGTATGCACTCCTCTCTTCTATCACAAGGGATAACTGCTTCCTGCCATACATCGAAATCCTGATAAACGATGTCCCAATAATAGCACTATTTGATAGCGGAGCCTCTATTTCATATATGAGAATGTCGTCGCTCTCAACATTGAATGGTGAGCATAAGATAATTCCATCCACCTGCGCCCCTGCCAGGGCAGCCAATGGCAGTACAGTAACGTTATTGGGAACGGTAACCTTACCCGTCGAAACCAGTTCCCACTCTATCAACCATCTTTTTCACATATCATCAGACAGCGAATGCCCGGCCCCAGTTCTCTTAGGTTCCGATTTCATTCGCAGCTTAAACGCAATTGGATCACAAGTGACTCTCGACCTATTTAACAATGCCGTCATTATAGACTCTAAGGTTCATAGAACCATACAAACTAACAGTGTATCGGCCCCACCAAAAGTCACTATGATGTGAGAGTTCTCCACTCTGTTATATTACCGAAAAGAACTAAGAACTTTATTGCAGCTTATATCGACAGTTGCCAGATGAAGACCATCACGAGATTTTATGCACGACCAAGCTTCAATGCTCGGTCACTTTCCCTCCTCCCCTTCCCCCTCCTTTACCCCCTTCCCACAATTTTGTCCCTGGGGACAGGGACTTCCGAGTGGTGCGGGATGTGGTGACCCTGCACCAGACACCAAGCTAACATTCTTTGGAAGCCCAGCAATCCCCTGCCCATTTCTGCCAGGGTCGTCCAAACCTATCAGCCATTCACGGCAGACGCTGTTCCGCCGTCGAGGACGCGGCTATAAAAGAGGAGGCCAGAAAAACGCCTGGCGGTCTCCTCCCCCATAGACGAGCTCGGTCGTCCTTCTCCCTTCTACCCATCCTCTCCACCTTAGATAATCCTCTATGTATCCTACTTCGTGCTTAGGATTGTAATTGTCTAAGATGATCCTGTCCTGTCCCTTACGAATATCCTTCTCGTATAATCTATACTCCATGTCCACATTGTGTATATTCAGTATCTTACCTGCATGTTCCACATATTTTGCATGTCTGTGTACGGAGATATACTCATATAAAAGAAGCATGGTGTTTGTCATCTCCGCTGCGGGATCGTGCCTTTTGGCACTTCTCCAGCACGTTAATAAACCGAACTGCTGGTTTATTACAACAGTAACGACGATTATTTCCTTGTAGATGTGGTTTTCCTAAAGATCCTACCCAGCTCACATTGTAAGCTTCGACTTCTTTACGGCCATATGTAGTCAATATTGGAGAATAAAATCAAAGCAGGTACTGAACAATGTCGTCTCAGTCAGCAGGCGTCGGGTCGGACGATTAGTTCGAGTCTATGCTTATGGTGAACTGCGTGTTGACAAGGACGCCCACGCCGCTCCCTGCGAGACCTTGGTAAGCGACGTAGGGAGTGGCGCATTTTCGTTGGTTGGTTCGATGACGCCGTACTTGAATCCATCAGGTGCTCAACGGATGGGCCAATGCGAGGGTTGCAAATACTAATGGCTTATTGTGACGGTAGATCCCACTAAATTATGGGCTCTCACGAAGCTCAAAAGTGTGCGTAGCCTTTGTGAATGTTTTAGTGTTCGTGAGTTCCATCGCTGCAGAAATGGAGGCCGCTTTGATGTCGGGAAGATGGCAGCTCTTAGTGGTGCGTCTATGGGAGATGAGTAACACGCAATTTTGCCAGACACTGTCGTATGGAAAGAATAACAGCTTGTATCTAACTAGTTTTCGCGATATGATGTTAATATCGAGTGTGTTAAGTTAACTTCCGAACATTTTGAAGGAACTTCTAGTCTAACGGATGCCAGTTCCTTGTCCTATCGGTGTGTAGGGTACAAGTAAATAATACTAATCATGAGCACATGTGATACCAGAGCCGCCACGATACAGCAGACAATGGAGTCCATGCCTTCAGCCAAACTCTGCCTGTACAGGGTACAATGTTGCGTTTCGCTCACAATTCATTTTCCTATCATGCACCTGGGGATTCACACCGGGATCCTGTGACTTCTGTGGCCTGATATCCCGTCAGCAAGAGGATTTAAGAGATATAGCTGGTCGCCGAAGCTTAGTAATCATTTACAGCACCGACTGATTGAAACCTTTTTTACTAAACATCTGGATGGGTTTGCGTTATCGAAGCCTACCATGTAGCGCCTATACTATTAGAAATACGCGAAGCATAGTTTGCCCTTGAAGAGTTAAATAGAGGGCCTCTTAAGCCTCATTTCCATTTTTCACAAGTATTTATTCTGTCAGCCAGCCTTAAGCACTAGGCTCACTTAATGTGAGACCTAGTTAGTGTTTTAAGCACATAATTTATTATTGTAGGAAACGTCGCAGTCGCTGCTGGAGCTCGAAGCCGTCGTCGCTAATTGGGTTGGTCGAGCTCTTGGCCTTCCGGAATCATTTCTCTTCCAGGTATGTAGAGTGCATTCCCATTGATATTGGAAAACTGAGTGACCTAACGAAGTGTTTGCTTTGCATAAAGTGAGCTTCGACAGTTTTCTCGCAGCAAAAAGAATCGCAGAAGCTTTTGCGCAGTTTTTATCGAGGTTTAAGCCCTACCGTAGCTACGAGAAGCGTGTGATCTAATCGCCCTTTATCTTTCCTTCTTTCCACTTTGTAGGAATATCCGAAGCATGGAGAAAGTGGAGGGGGACTTGTATCATCGCCTTCCCAAGCCGTGTTCTACACAATATTAGCCGCTCGACAAATGAAAGTGGATGAGGTATTCTCTTGCAGATTTGAGTCTCTCGTTTTGGAGGATGTACTTGGATGAGAATGATTGCAAATACTCTTTCGGTCAAAAGTTCTATATTTAACTAAATACCATGACATAGTGCTCTGATTGTAAACAATTAAGATTTCGCTCTTTGTAATCACAACGATGTCGTAGGAATATTAAGAAAGCAGTCTTCAGTGCGAATCAGGAGCGACATCTAGACCAATTTCCTCACTTGGATATTATGAGAGCAGACTCATGTCCGACTTTTCACGATTGTCGGTATAATGTTCCGTGTTGAGTTGCTTGTTTTGTGAAGCTATGCACCGAGGATGTTACCACACTTTATTATGGCTTAAGTTGCGGCGGTTTTGCCTTCTTCGGAGCCTGGAAGAGTCCAAATATCACTTGAAGAACCCCCCCCCCCCCAAAAAAAAAGTTCAGTTCATCGTATGGAAGAAATTTCAACGGTGAGTTGAATGAAAGCGATGTGAAGAAACGACAGAGGGCTAACGTGGGGTGATAGTCGTTAGTCCCGACTCGGATCCGCACTGACGACGCCGACAGTGCTTCCGGAGACAATTAACGTCGACTCGTACAGTACCACCCGCCGCTGCGCGACGATCTCCAAGGCAGCCCTCGCCGCCGTGCGGTGGCGAGGGCTGCCTTGGAGATCGTCGCGAAGCGGCGGGTGGCACGGTACGAGTCGACGTTAATTGTCTCCGGAGGCACTGTCGGCGTCGTCAGTGCGGATCCGAGTCGGGACTAACGATTGC
This sequence comes from Heligmosomoides polygyrus bakeri, assembly GCA_947359475.1. NCBI lineage: Eukaryota > Metazoa > Nematoda > Chromadorea > Rhabditida > Heligmosomidae > Heligmosomoides > Heligmosomoides polygyrus. The sequence goes on from OX375867.1 coordinate 40,412,101, forward strand.
CTCCCCTAACGTGTAGGGTGGAAGCCGAGGAGCTCCACCAGTTACCGTCAGATGGAGGTGGAAGTTGGCGAATGACATAGGGGCCACCTACCCTAAGGACCTCATAGGACATGAGCATGCTGGTGAAAACCCAAAGAGAACGACAAAGGTGCAAGTTCTTGCGTCACCGCCACGCACTCGTCTCTGTGATTGATCTTGGGGTTTCGTGATGCGATTCGTGATTCGTGATCATGAGGCCTCTAGCGTTTTCCGCGCAGACACGTCGCCATCGCGTGCAAGGATCGTGACAGCCACCTGAGGCATTGCGCCACCATGGCAGTCTACCCTGTGCTTTCGTATTGAAGTCGATCTCTGCGACTTTCTAGGGCTGTTTACGTGTGCAAGGGAAGCTGAGAGTGTAGGCAGATTTCTATACTCATCTTAACAAAACGTTGCAAGCATTTAATTATCTTTACTCGGTGAAGAAGGTATATGAAGGTATATCCGCGTCCTTGAATTGTGACACTGTGTTTTCACTCGTAGACCTGTCAGGTGCCTTCTAGCAGGTTTAGCTGTCTGAAGAAGTAAAGAAGAAGCTCCAGATGAATGCAGGGTTGTTCAATGCTCTGCTCTTTGGGATGAAGAATGCGCCAGGAATCTTCTAGCAGATTGTGGTCAAGATTCTTGCTGGTTTAAGAGATGTGACCTCATACCTAGATGAAATAAATAAATCTTGGTGTGTGGAAGGACGGAAGAGGCACAGAAATAGGAACTTCTAGCGTCGTTTGGGAGAGCCGCTGTGTACGGCTTTAAGCTTCGAAGGGAGAAACGTGCATTTTCAAAGCCAGAGGTTTCGTGGGTTGGTTTTGTAGCCTCTCACGGGCAATGTGAGAGGTACGCAAAGGCGTATCTCGCGCGGGTAAAATTTTCCGTTCAACTTGGGATAATGCTGAACTCTGAATGTCATCCACTCGTCACACGACGTCGGTGAACTGCTTCTCGCTCTAGGTGATTGTTACGCGACGTATGGAACCCGTATTCTGAATCCATATGCTCAGAAACGCGCGCAGATGTCGCTGCGTCAATAGAGAGGAGGCTGTGCTTCCTCGGCTGGAGGAGCATCTCATGTTGAATTCTGGATGCGGCCGCTCGTCATAGACGACGGTGCCTTTGACTCCAGATGCTTGTTGCGCGACAAAGGGGACCCGTCTTCTGGATTCAGACACTCAGAAACGCGCACAGATGTCGCTGCTTCGAGCAGGAGGAGGTTGTGCTTTCTCTGCTGCAGCAGTAAAGTTCTCCGTTCAACATGGGATAATGCTGAGTTCTGAATGTGGCCGGTCGTTGTGTGGCCTTTGCTTCCTTTATTTTCGCTTCTTCTGACTCCAGACGGTTGTGATGCGACGAAGAGAACCCGCCTTCTGGATTCAGGGACTCAGAAACGCGCGCAGACGCCGTAGGGTCAAGCAGGAGGAGGCTCCGTTTCCTCTGCTGCAGCAGCATCTCATTCTCAATTCTGAATGCGATCCGTCGTCATAGGACGGCGGTGTCTCCTCTTCTGACTCCAGAAGGTTGTGGTGTGACGAGATTCGTAGTTGTCAATTATTTAGAACATTAGTTATGTGGTCGATTACTGGGTTGTAGACTTCAATGGTAAATGCGTTCCGAAACACTAGAGCGAGGCGCAAAAAAACTCCACGCACACTCCTCACACGTCAATTTTCTGGTTCTCCTTGGCCCGCAGAGTCTCGCGCAAGTTTCGTAAGTGCTTGAGTAAAAAACAAGCATGGGCCAGCTGTGATCACGAGCGGAGAACGCTTGTGTTCGGCAGATTTCGAGCCCTGGGCGAACTTCGACGATCGCCTGTTTTTCAACACGGCTTTCGGTCAAGCGGCGTCCAATTCGTAATCACAAGCTAGGCGGCGGAGTGTCGTGACTCATCGCAGTCACGATACTGTCACGGGTATTTAAGCTGGGCCAAGCCCACGGCGGGGAGGACGAGCGGCGATCGGACGGACGGCGACGGATGGATCGAGGCAGCCTACGTTCCTCCTCTGGCTCGGGGTCCAGCTGAGGACCACTTTCGAAAGTCATCTTGAAGTTCGCTTCACCTCACTCCATTGTGCCGGATCGACATTCTCTTTAACAACCTCTTTAGCCTACTAACCAAATAAAGTAGTTTATTGTGAGGTGTTCTGTTTTGTAGCAAGACGGCCACACGATGCTCTACAAACTCGCAAGGGGAGTTTGTACAAATCTGATATTATAAAGACGCCGCTTGACCGAAAGCCGTGTTGAAAAACAGGCGATCGTCGAAGTTCGCCCAGGGCTCGAAATCTGCCGAACACAAGCGTTCTCCGCTCGTGATCACAGCTGGCCCATGCTTGTTTTTTACTCAAGCTCTTACGAAACTTGCGCGAGACTCTGCGGGCCAAGGAGAACCAGAAAATTGACGTGTGAGGAGTGTGCGTGGAGTTTTTTTGCGCCTCGCTCTAGTGTTTCGGAACGCATTTACCATTGAAGTCTGCAACCCAGTAATCGACCACATAACTAATGTTCTAAATAATTGACAACTACGAATCTAACATTCTAATGTATAGCACAAGATAATCGATGTCGACGCAACGGATGCTTTGAATCCTGTGGCACGATGTATTGTTGTTCAGCAGCGTCGACTTGACATCTGAATGAAAAGTTTTGATTTGCCCCACACTGGTTTGCGAAATTTCGATTTGTTCTGTCTATTGCGAAAACATGTAAGGCCATAAAGCGGAAACGTGTAAGAACGGATCCCGGTTTCTGTCCTTACAATAGAAGCAAGGGACGGGCTTGCATTCCGACGAATTTGATACATGCTGTTGGAAGCATGTGGAACACAAGCGTAAGGTTCTCACGCGCTCCCGTCTCTGCGTCAGGGTTCTGTATATGTTGCATTCGGTGGCAAATTGATGCCATCCTGATCCGCAGTTGAATTTGCACGCTCCCCTAGCAATGGAGGGAGGCGCAGGTTGCGAGGCGAGCCTTGATGGTCCCGGAGGGGCGGCGAGGGGGGTCGAGCCTCTGGAGTGTGTGACGAGCTCCTTACATTCATCTAGAAGAATAGTAAGCTTTTCAATATCTGTGTAAGGTTGCTTATGAACCAGCTCCGAAAATATTTCCCAAATGGGTTCGAATTCTGTTGGATTTCCGTAAAAATCGGGGATATGAAGTTCGTTTTTATACCAATGGGACGGAATACCTTGCGATGGAAGGGCTTGGGGGAATGAAAACTGCGTTACGGGGAAGCTTTGAATAGGGCTGGAAGGGTTATTTCCGGATTGTTCGCTCACGTCGTATTCGTCTGGAAAGGAAATGTGCATCACTTGAATTTCAAGTTCCATACTTCTCATTTCAAGGCTCTGGATTAATTCACGAGCTGCTTCAATGGTGTCGTCACCCTTGCGTTCCGCCCAATAATTTTCGAAGTCCTGAAGAGAGTTAGTGGGTGGCTCGTTGTTATCATCATTGCGAAGACTAGATAAGGTTTCCCCATATATAGTTATAACACATTCCTGTTTTGTTTCGAGTTTCGAGATGGTGCTTTGTATGATATTTTTCTGAGTACGAATAAAAACGTAAAGTTCTTTACGAGCTGAAGGGAATTTCCAACCCTCTCTGTAGGATTCACACTCTGAAATGATGTGTTGGATGTCATTGAGGTGACGGGTCAACCTCTGTTTAGAGGTCGCAAGAGTGTGCTGTCGCCCTGCCATGAACAGTAGTAAATGGCTAAGCAAGAGCGTTATGAAACAACGACCGGATGAGAAGTCAACGAAGTCAACGTATGAGGTGAACAGTGATGAGTGTGAGTGAGTGTCGGGCTCTTTATATAGTATCGGCGGGTTCCTCGATGAATCACTGGAATGTGGGCGGTGCAGAGTGAAGTCGAGTTGAAGTGTAAAGTCCGGAATACGAAGTAATCGGCGAGATCGGTCGGTGCGATAACGACTACGAAACCCTTGTTTAATAACTGAGTTTGATCGAGTGTTCCTAGAGAAGATAACGAACATATGTGAGTCCGAGCTCTCCTAGTCTTATTTCGAGACCGTGAATAAGTGCTGAAGCATGTGCAATTATGGTAGCGCCTTGTATTCTTTCCCATTATGAGACAAATTCTTGTGTGAGTTGCATAGCCATTTCACTGTCTTCGGAACTTAATCCGTTGAGTTCTCTAAGAGTCTCATCATGAATTGCGGTTATGTCGTTGATCTTACGATGACTCTTATCTAGTATTGACAGTACGTTGGCCCTTCTTGTGCGTATAAAGGTCACCAGTTCTTCTCTTTCGGTTGGGAGATCCCACCCTTGACCGTACACTTGGCAGTCTACAAGTATGGTCGTGAGATCGTTGAGTCGTCTTGTAAGACGTTGCTTAACCCTAGGAAGGTTAGGGATATGATTGTTGTCAGGCATTAACCACGATATTAGAAGTGGATGCTATGTAGGAAGCACTTCAAGAGCAAAGAAGAAGGTGAGGATGAGGCCATGCGCGCTTTTATTATAACCCTTGTGCAGATTCTTCGACAGATAATGAGGACAGGAATGTTAAAATGTGGACGTCGCGGAATTGCTGCGTTACTGAGAAAGTTATTGCTGTAGATGAAAGCAGAGATAGTGTGGTTGCGGTAACTATGCGGCGTCGCCGTGTGAGTCACACTCCAGATTTCGCTCGTAGATAAAGTGACGGTAGAGTGGCGCAGCGTGCGATGTAAAGTGCGCGCTGCATAGTTGCGAGCTGTGGATGAGTCATTTTTACAGCGACGCTACCGTAGAGTACGGTATGTGATCATGTCGTCATGAGAAATTCTCTCGAAGAATGTAAAAAATGGTCTGATCGAAGGAACCCTCTCAAGGAATGGCTTGGTGTAGAAACCATCGAATCCGCTGCTAACCTTGCGAGAACTTTGAGAGTGACGGATCCAACTATGGTGGTTAGCTGGGACTAAATTATTCCCCTTGGTGGAATCAGTTGGGACTGTTTCTGAGTAGATGAAGCCGTCTTTTAGAAATTTTTACGAGGGATAAGTTTATCGCATGAAGCAATGCTTGGTAGTCCGTGACTACCGCAAGTTAACGAGAGTCCTACTGGGACTACGTGACTGAGACTCTGGGGCTCAGTAACCCTCAAATACTATGCTGGATGGTCCGCGTCCACCAGCAATTAACGAGTGTATGCGAAAAACGGCGAATTGGTCCACAACCAAACGCTGTTCACGAGCGTCCAACTAGGACCGCCCGACTTAGACTATGGAGCTCAGTGGTCCATTTGATCAGAAAAAGGGTTTCTATATTTTTCTCACATATGCTCGCTATAATCGAGCTGGGGAAATGTAAAGCGATGAAAGAAAAAAGTGTGCAAGAGAAGAAAGTGTCGCCAGCCAGTTGAGATCGTAGGGTCGTCACGCGTTTGGAGATCATTAAATGGTGAGGGAGATGGTCAGCCGACAAGCTATGAAAAAATGACTACCTCGGAGTTCATATTTGTTCGAAGGATTCTGTTAAATAGCATTCCCGGCCGATGCACCATGTACAAACTCCCCTTGCGAGTTTGTAGAGCATCGTGTGGCCGTCTTGCTACAAAACAGAACACCTCATAATAAACTACTTTATTTGGTTAGTAGGCTAAAGAGATTGTTAGAGAGAACGTCGATCCGGCACAATGGAGTGAGGTGAAGCAAACTTCAAGATGACTTTCGAAAGTGGTCCTCAGCTGGACCCCGAGTCGGAGGAGGAACGTAGGCTGCCTCGATCCGTCCGTCGCCGTCCGTACGATCGCCGCTCGTCCTCCCCGCCGTGGGCTTGGCCCAGCTTAAATACCCGTGATGAGTCACGGATTCTCCTGAGTTCTCCTTGACAGTATCGTGACTGCGATGAGTCACGACAAGATTTGCTAGAACGAGATTTGCTGCGGGTTGTACGGTGTTCAAATGAATTAAAACGATTAAGATGGTGAAGGTACAACAAAGGTCAGAGGAAGCCATAGTTCGCGATATCGACAGGAAATTTGTGGTGTACACAAATAAAAACGTAAGTTCAGCGGCTTTTTCAGCCAGCACTGTTCCTACAGCAATTGTTTCAGTCGCACCCGTACGTTGCGAAGGCCTGCAAACTGGCTTCAGTGAGATGCCGCTCAATTCGAACGACGTCGTTAAGCAGCTGGGGTGTCACAGGTTCAGCACTCGAGCAGTGTATAAAGAAGGTTCGTCTTCACACTTCCTGGATTTCTGACGTCATGTTGCAAGCACCAGCACTTGTTCAGGATGTGGAGCGCGGCTACATTCCCTTGTTCGCCTACTGCTCAGTTGGTACAACGTCAACAGCACTAGTGGATCAATTAGATTCAATTGGGCCTGTCGCAAACAAGTAAATGTTAAGCTGAAAATGTTTAAATACTAAATTCAAAACCATGCACATATGAAGCATTACCTCTTCTACAACAATCATCTTGTTCTTTCTTTTTAAGCCATAGGGTTTGGAACTCATGAATGGAAAGGATTAGTGGTTTCTACATGTACGGGGTGTTTCAAAAAATGTATACACTGTTTGAAAGGTGATAACTTTGCTCACAGTAAAGTTATTGGAGGACTTAAGAGCTGATGTAAAATTTTCTATTTTCTCAAGTTTTTACATGAGCTCTTAAATTCTTCAGTACCTTTACTGTGAGGAAAGTTATCACCTTTCAAACAGTGTATACATTTTTTGAGACACCCTATAGATGGCACCGTAATTGTCTCTGAACAAAGAAGTCCTCAGAACTTCTGCAGAGAAAATGAATGGAATTGCAGATACGATCTGTGGTTGCACTGTGATTGCTCTTTTGGTGGTAATTGTTGGATTGATCAACGACACAGGCCTCCTGCGTAAGTACTTGAGGTTGATTTATCTCTCCTAGTCTTGAAAGTCTTACATACTTCTAAAAAGTAAATTACCGCGTTGTGAAAATGGAGAAGTTTAAAGTTGGTTTTTATTAATTTCTTCATGAAGCTTAGCATTTTTTTAGATTTTAATTAATTGAAAACAGGCGAAAGTGTCTGGGTACTATTGGTCCATTCTTATCGTGTTATGATCGTAGGGTCGACTCGCACATCTAGGATTGTACTTGATGGAAATGGTTTACTGCCTTGAACACTATCTGGTTGTCTCCATTTGCGTCGCGTTGTGTGATATGCCAGTCCAGTCTCTCGTGCTTGCGCAACGTATTACGCAGCTGGCCCACCTACACGAAGAACTGGGGCAAGGGTTAAAATCTCTTGTTCTCGAGCGTCGACTACCCTGGAACTCCGGAGACATTTCTTGACCCTCGTAAAGTCCTCTCGATTCGCTTTCGCGGCTCCAAGGGTTCTGCTGCAGACACTGATACGGATACGGTGAACTTGAACAGATGGAGTCGGACTTTCTTCGTATTCCTCATCAATTTTCATCGTGCCCTGTTTCGGAGCTATGCCGCTTGCCACGTTTAATTCACGGCCAAGATACACCTATGTAGCTGGAGCACTGGAAGATCTTCCTCCATTCAGCCGTGAATGGAGCATCAGATCCGTCTCTCATCAACAGTGTCTTCATCAGATTCAGCTGTGCACCATTCGCTCCGCTTGGCTGATGCTCGATGCTATGATCGCGTCATGGTTGCCAAAGCATAAATGGTGCAAATGTCTGAAACCGGTCTTTACAACTATTTCGTAAACAGGCCAATCCGCCCTTTTTTAACAAACCTAGTGTTACAATGTCTTTTTAAGCTGTGTTAATATGTTGTTATTCCAGATGCGAAGATGATGCGTTTCCTTGAGTAAAAAAAATAGGATTGAATATCAAAAAATTAATGAAAAACGAAGATTTCCTGTCTGCAGATTTAGAGTCAAGAGAAGATTTCATTTCCTCAGATCTTCCCAGGACGTCATGGACATGGCAGTTTTCTACCTGAAGGAGCGAAATCTTCCAATATTGCACTCTAAAAATTTCAAGTGTTAGTTACTAAGGACCTAAGTACTCCCTACAAGGTTTTTGAAGCGCTCCTGGAATCAGGAATGATGGAATGGCAACCGAAGGACGGACTTGCTCGAAAAGAAATATCTCTCCTCTGCAGAAAACAGCATCAGAAAGTGAAATCGTACCCTATAAAACTTTAAGCCCGTTTGACACACAGTGATAAAACTATGTTTCTCTGAAACGATATTCCATATGATTAGACGTCTCGATTTAGCGTCATTTGCCGAAAAAATATTGGCACGCTAATCACATGAAAGGCGTTACTTTTAAAACCTGCTTTCTAAAGCGTATAAAACACAATTACTAAAGCTTTGTGAATTTTCCAGGATCCCCAAAAAATTTCCGAGTTACGGCAGTTTACGAGCGACTACTACGTTCTCCGACATGATCGATTTGAAACCATTTGAAATGTGGATGGATTTCTCGCTGAAAAAAAATTCTGCCCTCTGAAGGAAAGAACGACAGAGAGTGGAACTGTGTCATATAAAATTTTGAGTCGTGCTTAATATACAGTAAAAAATAAGCTTCTCTGCTGCGATAAAGATATGATTAGGATGGATCGCATACAAAATTCTCGTTTTCGTGAAAAAATTATTTTTTAGCCGAAGCAGATCATCCATGCGGACAAAATCCACCCACAAAAACCTCGAAGTCCTGATCAATTCACTGTGAAAAAATCATGATTTTCTGGATCGAACACGTTGAATCGACCTCTGGTCGACTTTGCACCAACGTCATCGGAGCATAAAATTGAACGTTCAAAAAAAGGTTCATAACTTGGTAAGTTTTTCGAATTTTAAAAATTCTGCTAGCTTGTCACAAATTCGAGGAAAACGCTTTCTAGACATATAGGCATCCATCTCCAAAAAAGCGTCTTCATGCGCGGAGGAGGGGGGTTCGATTTCTGGTCGATTTTCGGCAAAAATCGACCAGAAATCAAGAGGTCCAATTTCTCGTCCATTTCGCAAAAATACGTACCGAAGGTCGAACCCTCCTCGCCGCGCATGAAGACACCTTTTTTATAAAGAGTGTTTGTAACTGTAAAGAAGCGCTTTTTCTCTATTTTTCGATGAGTGAGCGGGATTTTTCTTTTTCGAAAAACTAGCTGAGTTATGAATATTTTTGTGAGATCACTCCAATGACCACGGGTAAGGGTCGATCCGAGATTCAGTTCACGACTTCACGAAATTGATCATAACTCGGCTCGTTTTCCGAAAATCAAAAATCTTGCTTGGCTATCATAAAATAGAGCAAAGGTGCTTTCTAACCATATAAGAATCGATTTCCAAGAGAGAGGTCTTCATGCGGAGCGGCGGAGGCGGGTGGTTCAACTTTCGGTACGTATTTTCGCGAAATGGACCAGAAATTGGACCCCTCCCGATGCGCATGAAGACCCTTTTTTTTGGAGATCGCTGCCTGCATAACAAGAAAGCACTTTTCTTCTAGTTTTTGAAAATCTAGAGGAATTTTTAGATTTCGAAAAACTTACCGAGTCATGAACCTTTTTGTGAACGTCCAATTTTATGCTCCGATGACGCTGGTGCAAAGTCGACCAGAGGTCGAACCAGCCAGTGATCTGATCAGGATTTAGGCGTTTTGTGGCTGAATTTTATCCTTATAGGGTGGTCTGCTCCGCTGCGATAGGGTGGTCTGCTTCGGCTAAAAATAATTTCTTCATGTAATACGAGAATTTTTGGATGCGATCCATCCTAATCATATCTTTATCGCAGCGGAGAAGCTTATTTTTTACTGTATATTAAGAAAGACTCAAAATTTTATATGGTGCAATTCCCCTCTTTGTCGTCCTGTCCTTCAGAAGGCAGAAAATTCATTAGGCGAGGAGTCCATACATCCTTCAACTGCGACCGATCATGTCAGGGAACGCAATACCCGCACGTAAACTGCCGTAACTCGGAAATTTTTTGGGGATCCTGGAAAATTCACAAAGCTTTAGTAATTGTGTTTTATATGGCTTAGAAAGCAGGTTCTAAAAGTAACATCTCCCATGTGATTAGCGTGTCGATATTTAGAAAAATAATTTTTTCATGAAAAAAGAGGATTTTGTATAGGATCCACCCTAATCATATCGTCATTGCACTCCGTCACCGCTGCGGAGAAATTGCTTTTTTTGTTGGACGATACATAGGATTTATTTTTGTAGGCTTCATTTTGATTTTTTATTATGTTTCCTTAGGATGGCAGAACATTATTTCCTTGGGAATTCCATCGTCCACCATTCATTTGCAGCTCCGTAACTGATTCGATGAGCGTTTCAAAAAAAATCTAGGAAAAGCACTTAATTCGTCGTTATAAGGTAACACTTGGAATTCTATATAATGCAGTTTCAGAGCACCATTTCAGATGCAGACGTCGCTCCTTCAGGGAATGTGTCGTGTCCATGACGTCCTGAAAAAAAAAACCTTCACAAATTAAACAGTGATGATTGGAAGGCACTGCCACCAGAAAACCTTTATTTTAAAGTGTCGAAAAATAGCGTTCGAAAGTTTAAAGAATTTTGTTGTTTTATCAAAACATGTATTGTTCAGTGACCTATTTTCATTGTTCTATTGTGTCGATGCCCCTCCTGAAAAGATGAACCTATTAGAGAGTTCAAATGCACATAAAATTTTGAAGAAATCAAGAAATATAAGGAATAAAACAGTGGAATAGGGAGAGAGTCATACGAATTCCGCTTTGGGGGGATCATAAATTTTCAGCAAAAATCGATCCCCACGCTTGACCGTGCTTTGAGATCAGACCAAATAGGCTAGAACCTACAGAGTTCCAGGAAGGCTGGCAGTTCTTGGGATATCGCTGGACACTCCCCTTTCCGAGTGGCCTGAGGGATCCTAGTCGAGGTCCAATGCACCTCGAGTGTCCTACAAGCCGATATATCGCTCTCTCGCGCCAAGATCGACACCGTCACCTGCAACATCGCTCCTCCATGGCATCGAACTCTGTGTCCCCCCTTCAAGGCGTTAGGACGTTGCCTTTCTGTAGGCCGTCCAAGTTACCTAATTTTATTTAAGACATTGCCGTAGGTTGCAAGGACGAAATAACAAAAGCTTGACAAGGGTAGCTTGTGTCATTTTGTTCGTTAACGCGGAATAGAAAAATTTTCAGAGGTGTAGTTGAATATGCAACGTCTATCAATGTTAGCCTCCATAAATTCATGTTACATGGACACGGAGGTCTTATTTATACAAAGAAGCTTCAGCGTTTCAATCAGTCCTTCCAACAGGCTCGCAAGAATGCCGTTCTTTGGAGCGATGGTGATGTTACAATTCTGTTACTAAAATCTTTCAAAACATGCCTGCCTGTTAGAGTTGCATTACGGGTGCTCTGTGTATGACGTCAACATTCCTTTTTGATGTCCTTGTTATAACTCGTAGATAAACGGCAGTCCTAAGAAATATGTAGACCTGCATTTAGCCTAACCAAATAGATACATATATACCTCTATGCGGGCAGATCCACATTGTGGAATCAGAGTCAAGCCTCTAGTACGTTTTGTCCGAGAATTTATGACCCACCCGTTCCCTATCAGCAAATTTCTCTTGAGCCCTTCTCTCCAACACAATTTTATTCTTCTCATCTGATTTCTCTTTTAGCCCTTTAGGTGATTTTTGTCTTTCTTCATATGCTCTTTTTTCCATATGTGGTATCGAAAGAGAAGATCCGCGCGCAACTTTGTTCGCTGAAGGTGAAATATTAAAGGATAAAAGGATAAAGGACGGCGTTTCTCAATCCCTTCTGGGATGCGCGAGCGCATTCTACTTCTACGGGATGTCGTGGAGGCGACATGAATGCGTATTTGGCCATACAATGACTTGCGGTGGCCAGCCGATGAACAAGTCAGCGCTCCATCCTTCCCAGACAAGTCTGGTACCAATTCACCGACCCCAGAGGGATGGAAGGCTTGGTTGGCCTGGGCGGGAAATCCGAACCAGGAACCTGGTATCGGGTGCACGCGACAGTCGCGCCTCCTCCGCTACACGCGCCCTCGGTGAATTATTATGGACATGAAATTGAATCCCATAACGTGTTCAATGCAGGTTCTTCTACAGTGAAAAAAGGGATTTTCCTTGAGTGTTCGAGATAGTCCGGCTGGCCTTAATATTTCGACGATTTTGACAGAATGCCATGGCACGACGTATTTTTTCGATAGCTAAGAAGCAAAATCGTTATATGAAACTGTAAAACATCGATGCTTAATGATTATAGTGCCATTTCTTTGAGACTTACAAGATTTTTTTAATGTCAAAGCTTTTTGATGCGCTCTTGAAATAGATCCCCGAGTACATACAATACCGGCCTTAACTTTTCGTCTTTGGGCGGAAGAAGCGGAAAAACCGCCTTTTTCGCCGCTTTTCTGTAGCGCTCTTCAAATTGAGCGTATTGTAAATTGAAACACATATTCGTGATCAGCACCGACCCCTCTTCCCGATGAGCTGCAAAGCGCATAGCGAGCGCCTCAAAAATTGTTTACTGAGCTAATTCTGTCTGGCGCGGCTGACCCCTTCCCTCGCGGGAGATAATTACACCCACACCTCCTAAGTAGCTAATGAAGGAAGAAATTCGGCTTACTAAAGCTTCTTTTCTACTTTATTTGTAGATCTCTGGATTCCCTAGCATTTCTCGATCGCAACGATGTACTTTTTTGAAGGATTCCGATAATTTGGGTGCTATTATTTTCAGAAATTGTCTCCACTTTGGAGGACTATAATTTCGTCACGTCATGCTTATACCCGTTTGTCCCGTTGAAGGCAACAGTGGAAATCATGCTGCGAAAGTGGAACATCTGGGGTGGAAATCGCTAGTAATTGTACCCTGGCAAAGTTGGCCAGATGACACATCTTTGCATTTAGCCGCACACTTTTTGCATGACTGAAGTGAATACAAAATCGTTTCTTTGAAGAAAGAAACACAGATATTTGGAGGCCCATGAAAACATCTCATAGTCCTCAATAGGTTAAATTTCGACTGGGCTGGAAGACATTTTGGCCAGGTAGTTACGAAGCAAAATCACCCAAATGCTGACTGAGTGTCATTTAAAAAATTGTTCAAGAACGGAAAAATTGTCTATGAGAGCATTCCCCAGTCAATTCTGAATTGAAGGGTGGTTCGATTTCAAATTTTGGTTCGTTGGAACCGGTTTATTAAGAGGGAAAAGTCAGTAGCCCTGATCAGGACCCATATTAGTTCAAAATCGGTTCACCCTCCTGCCTCTGTGACTCCTCGCGCCATCTGAGGACGCCGTACATCGCCTAACTAGAGTCTTCACACTTCCGGTGTCGCGGCGCCATATTGATCCTTCCAAACGAGGGTGGAGTAGAATTCGCGGCGTACTCCAAATAAGGTTTGTATAACTGCGACCTCCCCCTTTCATTTAACGTGCTTGTGTTTTCTATTTCGTGTTCTCGCCATCTTACTAGAAACATGTCTTTCATATTTATTTATTTATTTATTTATTTACTTTCAGGGCGTTTCACTAAAATGTTGCTTCTGTAGCGCGTAACGCAGTCTTGAGGAGCACCGGACGCGTGTCGTGCGTTTCCATTGCGTAGTTTGCATGGTGGTGGAACGCATGGCACGTCGCAGTATCATAAGCATAATGAGGTGGGGAGGGTAGAAAATATGGCGCATCCCAGTGACATTGAATAGAGCCCATTCTCATGTCTGAGCGTTTAAACTAACAGTTGGCCTGAGGCGGGGTCATTCATACTACTCACTGTGCTTCGTTTTCAACATTGAGAGTAATTAAGGACGACAAAAGATTAAGGATGATATAGTCCTCTCACAAGTTGTTCGCGTGAAGAGGTTACGCGTGCATTTGTTCAGAATACTGCAATCGTTATTTGATTCATAACGCAATTGCTTCTTACTGAAGTTACGTAGTGGGAAATTGTGTCGCTTTTCTATTGTGGTCGCCTCCCTCTGATGATTCTAAATTTGCTTGATTGTAAACAGCAATTGCATATCATCCTACAATTCAATACATGGAACGAGTGCGTGGCGCAATCTCTCCCTGCAGCACGCCGCCATGTTCATTGATCTCCAGCACACAATGACGAGCTTAAATATCTTGTTTGATGTCAAATGCTACAATTATCATGCCTATTCAAACAGCGTAGCTATTCTTTAAGACACTCCGCGATGATGAAGTTCCAGTAAAAATTTTCTTTATAAAGTGTTTGATATTCTTTTAATTTTAATATTTGTTATTATTTCAACTGTGATTTGTCAGCGGACTGGCTCACGGAAAGAAGAGCTGGCTTTGCTTGTTCATAGCATCTTTGTCCGAAAATTCCCGTAGATGTAGAATGCGGGCCCACTCGCATTTGTTAGGCCGCCAACACAATACCTCAAACAGCAATCCACTATTTTCCTTCCAGAACAGGTTTGCGATAGGGCATAGGACGGAACTATTGATCGTCCTACCAGTCTGACCAACATTTTAACCCTAAATGCAGTTTAGGGAATCACTTCTACTTATTTTCTTTTTGAAGCGATTCGATCGTTATCGTCTTCTTTAACTAGGAATGCTCGGCCTTGAGTAGCATCCAGCAGTGAAAGTTTAAGAAAATAAGAATTTTCTGACATATGAGTGGTATGGAATGTGCCATGCCCTCATCTGAAATTTTGCATTTTACGCTCGACTGATTGTGTTTCGCTTGAATACTTGTTAAACGTTCTTAACAGAAAGGCCGTTTCGATTGATTTGTGCTTGATTTAAGGTTTCGAACTTAAAAACACACTATGGCTTGCGAAAAACTAGGGTATCCTAAAATGCATGCACTGTTTGAAAGGTTCTAACATTGCTGGTATTGAAGCTTTTGAAGCTGTTTGAGACTCTTATTAAAGTACAGGTAATAAGATTTCTCTGGTGTATAAAAAGTGAATATTGCGCCATGACCCCGCCCGAAACACTGCATTTCAGACTCGATTGATTGCGCATGGGCTGAATGGTTGTTACATTCTTGTTATTACTTGGCCACACTAACCTCTGCCGTGCTTCTTTTAACGTCTAGAACTTGACAATCACGTGAAAGACACAAGATATGCGAGTTTATTGATTGCACAATTAAAATTTGAGCAGAACCTCAATCGGATTCTGTGTGCTGATGAAGCAACATTCGACATTCGGGCCTACCAACAATTTGACCTGGCTCCTAGTTCGACTGCTCTACAGCGTGCTTGAATACGATAAGAAAGATAAGAAATGATGAGAAATGATGGGCTAATCACTATCTTCTAAAAGTTTTATTTCCATTTCTATTATCTATTTTTTATTTATATGTATACGTGCATTGTTTAAGCCAAATTTTAAAAAACTGAAACTGTCTCCTTGGCGGGTATCTCGTAGAAGTAGAATGCGTGGCGCATTCCAAAAAGGGATTCAATGAAGCCATATGTCATCCTTAATCTTTTGTCGTCCTTAATCACTCTCAAAGTTGAAAACGAAGCCGCAGTGAGTAGTATGAATGACCCGGCCTCAGGCCAACTGTTGGTTTAAACGCTCAGACATGAGAATGGGCTCTATTCAATGTCACTAGGAGGCGTCATATATTCTACCCTCCCAAATTCATTATGCCTATGATGCTGCGACGTGCCATGCGTTCTACTACCATGCAAACTACGCAATGGAAACGCACGACACGCGTCCGGTGCTCCTCAAGACTGCGTTACGCGCTACAGAAGCAACATTTTAGTGAAACGCCCTGAAAGTAAATAAATAAATAAATAAATAAATAAATATGAAAGACATGTTTCTAGTAAGATGGCGAGAACACGAAATAGAAAACACAAGCACGTTAAATGAAAGGGGGAGGTCGTAGTTATACAAACCTTATTTGGAGTACGCCGCGAATTCTACTCCACCCTCGTTTGGAAGGATCAATATGGCGCCGCGACACCGGAAGTGTGAAGACTCTAGTTAGGCGATGTACGGCGTCCTCAGATGGCGCGAGGAGTCACAGAGGCAGGAGGGTGAACCGATTTTGAACTAATATGGGTCCTGATCAGGGCTACTGGCTTTTCCCTCTTAATAAACCGGTTCCAACGAACCAAAATTTGAAATCGAACCACCCTTCAATTCAGAATTGACTGGGGAATGCTCTCATAGACAATTTTTCCGTTCTTGAACAATTTTTTAAATGACACTCAGTCAGCATTTGGGTGATTTTGCTTCGTAACTACCTGGCCAAAATGTCTTCCAGCCCAGTCGAAATTTAACCTATTGAGGACTATGAGATGTTTTCATGGGCCTCCAAATATCTGTGTTTCTTTCTTCAAAGAAACGATTTTGTATTCACTTCAGTCATGCAAAAAGTGTGCGGCTAAATGCAAAGATGTGTCATCTGGCCAACTTTGCCAGGGTACAATTACTAGCGATTTCCACCCCAGATGTTCCACTTTCGCAGCATGATTTCCACTGTTGCCTTCAACGGGACAAACGGGTATAAGCATGACGTGACGAAATTATAGTCCTCCAAAGTGGACAATTTCTGAAAATAATAGCACCCAAATTATCGGAATCCTTCAAAAAAGTACATCGTTGCGATCGAGAAATGCTAGGGAATCCAGAGATCTACAAATAAAGTAGAAAAGAAGCTTTAGTAAGCCGAATTTCTTCCTTCATTAGCTACTTAGGAGGTGTGGGTGTAATTATCTCCCGCGAGGGAAGGGGTCAGCCGCGCCAGACAGAATTAGCTCAGTAAACAATTTTTGAGGCGCTCGCTATGCGCTTTGCAGCTCATCGGGAAGAGGGGTCGGTGCTGATCACGAATATCGATTTCGATTTACAATACGCTCAATTTGAAGAGCGCTATAGAAAAGCGGCGAAAAAGGTGGTTTTTCCGCTTCTTCCGCCCAAAGGGCGCGTGTGGCGCAGTCGGAGGAGGCGCGACTGTCGCGTGCACCCGATACCAGGTTCCTGATTCGGATTTCCCGCCCAGGCCAACCAAGCCTTCCATCCCTCCGGGGTCGGTGAATTGGTACCAGACTCGTCTGGGAAGGATAAAGCGCTGACTTGTTCATCGGCTGGCCACCGCAAGTCATTGTATGGCCAAATACGCATTCATGTCGCCTCCACGACATCCCGTAGAAGTAGAATGCGCTGGCGCATCCCAGAAGGGATTGAGTAACGCCGTCCTTTATCCTTTTATTATCCGCTCAAAGACGAAAAGTTAAGGCCGGTATTGTAGTTGGCTGGGCTTCACTTGTCATGGATCTTTTTTTGCCTCAAGGAGACATGGTTAAGAGGTAAAATTGTGCCTCTAATCTCTAATGCTCTGATTCTACAGTAAAGAAAACACGATCCATTTGAGCAACGATCTTCGACATGATTAGGGGGCCGTGTTCAATTTCGTCGTTATTCATGAAAATAAAAAGTTTCTACCTGAGGAAAACGATCTATATAGGCGAAATTTTACCACATAACATCTCATTAATTAATTAATAGGCAGTAAAAAATTAAACTGATTCAATATATAAGGATGTTCTACATGATCAGGAGTTTCAACACCAATGTCATCGCCTACCGAAAAAAAAATCGACGCAAAGGTCGCACTCTTCCTATTATTGAAGATGGCTGTAGAGAAGCTTGATTTTATTCCAAATTTGTCACGAGCTGTGCACAATTTATCCTTCATGCGCTGCATCGTTCAGATAGCGAAAAAAATTCTGTGACAACACATGACCTTGACCTTCGCATGTGACCTGCAAACTCAGAAAACTCATTGTCAGTTATCTGCAGTTCAATGGTTAGAACTCGTAGAATTTTCGAGAGTGTTTGAAAAATTAATAGCGCATTAGAGAGTGCACAAAAATGCAAATCTTCTTGTGTAAAACAGCTTCTAAAGTAACAGCTATGTACGTGAGCCGGGGGTAGAATCTATATTCGAAGCTTTTGCCTACGACTCGGCGAGGGATTCGAAGAGTGTTTAATAAAGCCTTGTTTTAAATTTTTTAAGAAATGCACTCGAATAATTAATAAAAATTGGTATCAATATTTAATGGAGCATAATTTCAGATCCAGATGTCGCCTGTTGAACTGGAAATATGTGTGACATGATAGTCTGCTAAAATCGTTGAGCAGTTGGGTCTCTCCTTGGGCCGGATTCATCAACGACTTAGATATCTTCAACGGAGAATTCTAAGAGAAAAGCTCAGATAACGGTGCTTATCAAGCGATATGGTGTGCGATAAGCCGCGTTAGGCATCTGGCATACCTCCGAGTCGCTCCAGCGACTGGTCGCGGCGATAGTGTTGGAAGGGTAGCTACACAGTTCGTAGCTACCCGTGCAATACTATCGTCGCGACCAGTCGCTGGAGCGACTCGGAGGTATGCCAAATGCCTTATCTGTGCTTTTAGCCTATAATTCTCCGTTAAAGTTACGTAGGTCATTGATGAATCCGGCCACTGATTGATTCGAAAATTACAGTTAAAAATATCTATTTTTACTGTGTACTTTTTACTGTTTTTTACTATAGCCACGAGCCAGTACTCAAAACTTCATAGGAGTCATTCTACATTCACAACATCCAGCGAATCAGGCTGCGCTTAAATCTTCACCTTGCCGAAGCCACAACTGGGAAGATCAATGTAGTAAGAGAAACACTTAAAGAGCTGAAAAATTGCAAAGCAATCTTCTGCGAAAACCGTGTGACACGTTACGATCTCCTCTCTCAAAACGGTGTCACAGTACGCCCCTCCGTTGGGTTCTCGAGCATCAAGCTTAACATTGGGGTATGGACTGCGGCGTAGCAAAATGCCGAGAAGGGTTATAAACATGCAGATACTTTCTTCTATAATAATAGCTTTAAAAATTTGTGGCCCTGTAACTTAATCAAGCCAGTTCGCAGCATAATTGAAAATTTAAAAAATCAATTCACATCGTTCTTGCAGAAGGTGAACCAGTTCTCTGCGATTGGGGGTATGACAACACTCGTCGTGCTCAAGCGGTAAGAATATGGCTGACAATGCGGCTCAGTGGAATTGGTGGACTTCGATACTACATTAATAACGTGCGTTTGAAGCTTCATCGGTGTGGCCAATGCGCATAGTTATTTTGCAACAAAGTTTTCAGGCTATTGAAATGTGCATATACTTCGCGAGACTGATAGAGAGCCATCCCTGTTGCAGAATATTTTCGCGTAACTACTCGCTCCTTTGTTTTCAGTACGAGGCAAGAATTTCGAGATGATTCAGCGCATTACGACATCAAGTAGGCAGGTTACCTAGTAGGGTGGTGCATTAGAAATATCAGCGCGCCTTGCAGAATCTTGCTGACTTCATGCATTGTTAGTTTGCAAACCTCTTGCGATATCTGTTATTCGAATGCGTAGGCAGCCTTACTGTTGCAAGGAGAGATATGTAACTGCAGTTTCGTTGTGAGAAAGGGGAGTGTATGCTGCTTCGGGCTAACAAATTTTGGAGAACCTAACAATCTGAGGACGTACCTTACCCATCATATTGGCAGTTCACCGTTCTTCCTTGATGATCCCCCTCTGAAGACTGAATAATCAACCACTATTCGCAATGATCTCGCGTTTTCGAAGTGCAGCAGACAAAGCGAGCAGAATAACAACGTCGGGAAACAGATTTGAGTCGTTGCTATATTATTCTGCTATCAAAACTTGATCATTTTCCGACAAAATGTTTCCCGACCGAGGTGAGGGAGGACTGTGCCACCGAAAGCAGCGCCATGCTTTCCGAATACCTTCTGCGGCCTCGCCGTTTCAGCTTCGAATGTAAAACAGCTATAGCCAGTAATGAACACTTCGTGATAAACAATTTCTCGGGTAAAGTGGGGTAAGAGACGCTCAGAGCGTTTGCGTAGTGACGCTGTTTTGCAAGAGGGATGCTGCTATGAACACCACGCGTTCAAAACGAATGCCTACTATCGAATCGCCGAGCGACAAACAAATCGTCCAACAATGAACAGCGATATCATCATCGCGTAGCGATGCTGGTAATTGCGTGAGGTGTGGTGTTCGCGGCACAGCGGTCATGAATACCTCACGACGGCGCGACGCTACGTCGCTTCATCGATATGGGTGATTATCATTACGTCGCGTCGCGATGATGCTCTGAACGTTCCCTAAAGCAACGATCGCCACTCTTCTTCCTCTGCATGCCGCGAGCGATCTGCGTCGCGTCCACGTGGTAACCTTCGGAAACGACGACCGTCACAGTCAGTCGATCTAGAAGACGGTCGTTTGTTGGTCGGCGGCTGATTGCAGCTCTCCCACCGGCGCTACTAAAGAACCTTGAGTAGGTTAGATTAGTTAGGTTAGTTACGTTCTTGAGTGGACGGACCGTGTTCCGGAGGCCCTTCCCTTGAGCAGTTTTGAAGGCGAAGTCGTACAAGGTGCGTCTGGGTTTAGAAGACGAGTCACCACTGTCGCGCAATGGGTCTGGATTTAGAAGAGGTGTCACCGACGTCCTTAATTAGACGTCCCGGTTCAGAAGACGCATGTCACCGATGTCGCACAGTGGGTGTTTAGGTTCAGAAGAGGTGTCACCGAAGTTGTGCAAGGGGTGTCCAGATTCAGAGGACGTGTCACCGATGTCGCGCAAAGGACGTTCGGGTTGAGAAACGTGTCACCGACGTCCTTCAACAGAAGTCTCGGTTCAGAAGGCGTGTCACCCATGTCGCGCAGTGGGTGTCAGAAGAATGTCACGGATGTCGCGCAATGGGTGTCCGAATTCACAAAAGGAGTCACCGATGTCGCGCATTCTTTTCGTTCGCATTCTTCGCATTCCGTTTGGGGCGTCCGCATTCTGACCAGGTATAACGGGGACCATTGAAGGGAAGATCAGTGAAGGGGGATCAGTAGTGGGACCAGTGGAAGGGAGGATCAGTAAAAGGGGACAGTAATATGCAGACCATTAAAGGTGGGACATACCGGGGGACCAGTGAAGGGGATACAGGTAAGAGGGGAGGGGTTCAGTGAAAGGGGGAACTGTAAGCAAGGTCAAGGGTGGGGTTCGATTTGTGCCTAAAATTTACGACCCCACCCCTCCCAGAACCGTTCTGATCTGACCCCCTTGTGTAGACCATCGTTTTATTTCTTATCTGCATTCAGTTTTTTAAATTTTTTATGCGATTTATGTACGCTTTAGTAGGTTTTTCTTTCCAGGTGCAGCCCAGTGTCAGATTGTTTCAAGAAAGACTTGCTATTGAGTAATTACAGGACTTCCAAAATAACGTCATGAAGGTTTGACGTTCTCCCAAGCGAATGTATTGATCTGCAGAATGGAGCAATAGGGCCATCTTTTGCGCGTACGTTTCTGACCGTGTTGTAGTTTTCCATGTTTTACTTCGTTCCGGTTACGATTTCTCTCAAGATGTCAAACCATCGCACTGCAATTTTGGAGCTTCATTGTCAAGGAAAGCACGAATGCGACATCATTAACCAACTAGGTCGACTGTCTCCACAGAAGCTCGTCCATGTAGGAAGTTGAAGGTGCCCGTCCAGGTCAAGGGATAAATCGCACTGTCAATACGCCGCAGATCCGGAAAATCATCGAAAAACGAAAAATCCCAAATCCGAGGGTCTCCTGAGAAAAATCGCCCGTGATATCGGTGTCGTTCTCACATCAGTGCATCGAATTGCCAGAAAGAAAGACTATTGGTCCGCTGCTCGCCTTTATTGTATCGCCACGCGGATATTGGAACGGTCTTGAAGAAGGCAATATTAATAATATTTATTACTCACAAAATAGTCTACGTCATCTACTACCAAATAGCCGTCGTCGTCCGATATTGAGGGGCAGGTCGGAGGCGATATTGTGGGTTGGTATTGAGCACGGCCTGACGAAATCCGTGCGTTCCCAGTGCGTGAGTCGGAAGACGTGCGTACGATTCCGTGAGACGTGATAATCCTCGGGCATCTGAGCCCTTTTATAGGGTGAGCGGCGACGGCGGCGGCACGGTAAAATGCAAGCCTCTGCTGTAATATACAAGATCAGCCAGCAGATATGGAATCTGAGAAAGTAGTATCGACTGAACTAAATCAGAAGTACAAACACGGACTCAAGCCCTACAAGTTCCATAAAGTCCAGGTTTAGCTTAGTGAGAATGAGCGCGAACAGCTCCATTGATGCCGACAGCTCAAGCTGCGGGCCGCAGGTCGCGGGTAGGAGCGAACACTTTTCACAGACGAGAAGCAGTTCACTGTGGAGTAGGCTTACAACCGCCAAAACCGCAGGATCTGATCTAGAAGGGCCCCAGCCACCTTCGCCATCGCCAAGTATCGTCAACAACGCTGATAAACGTTTTGAGTATGAAATTTTTGATGATAATATTTTGATTGTTTACGGTTGAAAATAAATTGCTTTTGCTAGCAGCTGTCGAATTAATCACAACTAGTTCAATTTTTCAGATTTTCCGAGGATCTCATGGACACGACTCATCTTTCTACCTGAAGGAGCAAAATCTGATTTCGAAATCGTACTCTAAAATGTCGAGTGTTAATTTCTGAAGCTGACTCAAGTGCTCTCCCCACAAAGTTTTTGAGACACTCTTCGAATCGATGACGGAGGCGCTGCTGAAGGATGGACTTCTCGCGGCAAAAAATTTCTACCTTCTGAAGGAAGAACATCAGAGAGTGAAAATTGTGCTAACTTAAAGTTTAAGATGTGATTTTTCTACCACTATATAATTGAGTTAGCGGTCGATCACGTTTGAGTGATCTAACCTAACGAGGGAGGTCAGTGAACTCGGTCCGGAGATTTTGAACGAGACATATATGGTCTTGTAGGGCATCGGACGAGGATCACAGAACTGTGTTCCGTTCTTGCTAAATGCCCCTGGGTGGTCCAAAATTGTAAAAAATTGTGTCACTTCAGGGCGGTCTGATAAGGCAAAAGTGACACCTAGTAGGGAGGGCAAAAGTAATGAGACAAATTGAAAAAATCTTTATCTCTTTATAACTCAATTACAAATCAACGATGCTGAGGAGTGTGTATGCCATTAAGGTCAATGACTTGCTGCCATCGCTCAGCCAACTTCCTGATCCCATCCTTGGGCCTGGTGTTGATCAACTGCTCGATATGGTTGTCAAGGACTGCTTGGGTTATTGTGTCCCTTCCGACCAGGAAGTTCCGTAGGCCCAAAAAATGGTGGTAGTCGCATGGAGAGATGTCCGGCGAATACGGTGGGTGAAGCATGTAAACGTAGCCCAGCTGGGCAAGCTTATCTGTGGTCACTTGTTCCCGATGGGGTGCGGCGTTGTCGAAGAGAAGGACCTTCTTGACGCGCTGCGATTGAATAAGTTCAAGTCGCAGGTCCATCTCTTCTATTTCGTTTGCCATGGCCTTGGAGTCCATCGTCGTACTTTTGGTAGACAGCTTCCATATATACCGGTCCATGGGCGCAGACTCAAAAGTTCAGGTGCTTCTCGCCGTGAACATCCCGCCGAGCGAAAGTCGGCAACAGGTCACCAGACCTCACTCGGACTCGCTGCTTGGCAGAGTTCAGGTAGAAGACGTACTTGTCATCTTGCGATAATATTGAGTCCAGGCTGCTCGGGGTTGGGAATTGGGCGAGATTTGCGCAACACAGGTCAGCTCGTCAGACAAGGGTAACGGCACGAGACAGACTGCGGTTTGGTCATGCTTCTGGAAAGGGCGGAAATGGTAACTTCTCAGTTGGCCTTCAGTAGGTAGCATACAAACATACCAATACGATAAGCACGAAACCAGACTGCAGTCACGAGATATGTGGACACGGCATGGAGAATCTCATTACTTTTGCCCCTCCCCTAATAGAATGGCTCTGTTGTGCTCTGAACTTAATTTAGGAAAGGCTTGGAGCTCAAATTAAAGTTGGATTATTGTTATATGATAATTTCCTACGCTTGCTAGACGAAGTTGCAGTGTGTATTCAAGAAATTCATTCGGATCAATGGTGGCAGCGACTGGATGGACGAGTGGATAGCGATGCGGACTTGTGGGAGCGTGTCGAAGGTTCGGTTCCGGGAGTGGTCCTGCCATTTGCTTTGTGCTGCTCCCATTTTTGCAAATAAAGAGTATATTTTGACTAAGGTAGGGTACCTTCTTGGTTTCCTAACCCCGCTTTCAACTTGTTGTCCGATTTGGAAGAAGCTGCTTTTGTTGTGTGGAGCGATATCGCGCGCCCATTAAACGAAGCCTTTCTCGCTGAGGAAGCTCTCGTCAGATGCTGTCCCCATATGACCGCTTTCGAATGTTCTCAATTAGTTTTGGAGATGTTTCTCGCTGTCACCTTATTTGTGAACACGATCGACAAGTATTCAGTTGACCTATCATCAAGAGACGCTCGTCGTTCTTCGGATTTCTTTGCAGACTGCTTTTTACTCTTCTCGCAACTTTCAGTTTTTCAGCTGACTGTTACGAAGTACTGCATATTTTATCCACTTCGTGTGATTGGACTCCTTGTTGTGTATTTCTTATTCACCACTTTCGTATACACTTACGGGAGACGAGTCGGGGGCATGGCGGATAGGAGCATTTGCATTGCAAATATTTTCGTACAAAATTCATCTATAGGATTATCTGGGATGCAGATCACCAATCTGGCAACCATTTTCGTTGAAACGATGAATGGCAGAAGGTTACGATGGGTATGTGTAAGTAAAGGGGTGTACACGGAATAACCGGCACTGCTTCCTTTCACGACTCAAGAAGTCGAGGGGAGGACGAAAGAAAAACTTTCCCCCAAAAATCGCCCACGGGGTTATTTGGGGTGCTGATTACGGATGTTTATTTATTTAATTATAC
Organism: Heligmosomoides polygyrus bakeri; assembly: GCA_947359475.1. NCBI lineage: Eukaryota > Metazoa > Nematoda > Chromadorea > Rhabditida > Heligmosomidae > Heligmosomoides > Heligmosomoides polygyrus. Next base: position 40,436,873 of record OX375867.1, read on the forward strand.
CTGTTTTAAAAATTTGTTTTATGATACACGTTTTTAAAAATTCGATATATTACGGCAGGTTACGGTATATATGGGTGTGTAAAGCCATCTACGTTAGCAGGATCGCGTTCTTCTTCAATGTGGTCGGACTTATTTTCCAACCTACGACTTCAACCTTTGATGGAAAGTAGTGCAAGAAAAGTGATAATCTGGAAAATGAGTGACAGATTCGTGGTCAGCAGCTTAAATAATTCCCATAGGCCAAGTGGGCGAAATCACTAGTTATTACTTCGTCACCCTTATTCACCACTAGCCAATAATACGGTAACCTACCGTAGCCAAAATGTACTCTTTGTTGCAAAAAAGGGAGCACACCATAGAGCAGATCGCATTGACACCCCTGGAATCGTACCCTCAACCCCCTTTCGTAAGTCCGCCTCGCTATCCAACCGTCCATCTAGTCGCTGCCACCATTGATGCGGATGAATCACTTGAATGCACACTGCAGCTTCGCCTAGGAAGCGTAGGGCATTATCATATTACTGTAATCTAACTTTAATTTGGGCTCCAAACCTTTTGTAAGTTAAGTTCTGAGCACGACAGGACCATTCCAGGTGTCACTTTTGCCTTATCGGCCCGCCCTGAAGTGATACAATTTTTTTGCCTTTTTTGGACCACCCAGGGGCATTTAGCACAGTTCTGTGATCCCCGTCCGATGCCCTACAATAGATCTCGTTCAGAATCTCCGGACCGAGTTCTCTGACCTTCCTCGTAAGTGAGATACGCCGCGTCATCCATAGCGGGGCTGTTGAGTGATCTAACCTGAATGAGATACGGCGCATCATCGACAGCAGAGGCGGTCGAGTGATCCAACCTAAGTGAGATACATGCTCGTCATCTACAGCGCGGGCGAAATTTGCTATTGAACGTTGGATGTTGCTGCAGCCGGGAAAGTACAGCCCTTTACTGCTTAACACAACAACACCTACGTGCGTTTCTGAGCATCCAGATTACGAAACTGACTTCGTACCATCATCATGAGAAAATCCGCTAAGGGGTAAGAGTAGAAGTGGGACTTCGAGGGTGAACCGACAGCGATCAGGAGGGAGCGACCTGGAGAAGGCATCGGGATGGTGGGGGGGGGGGGGTCGATAGGAGGAACAATGAAGCAGGACAGGAGCTGGCACCAAGAAGGGTTTAGGCAATAAGGAGAGTAGGGAGTTACCAATCAGGGAGGAAGGTGGGAGGCAGTAAGGAGGATCAGCAAGGAGATCCATTACCAGTAAGGGTGGCCGGATTTAGACGATGTGACACCGATGTCGCGCAATAACCGCTCGCTCGCCGTCGTCGTGTCGTGAGCGTGGGAAGGCTACTTACTTAGGGTAGAGTAGTAAGGAGAATCCCGAGGGGGGGGGGGGGATCTACCTCGAAGAAGGGACCTGGAGGCGGGACCAGGATAGGAAACTAGCAAGAAAGGAGCCGTAAAGAAATTCATACGGATAACAAGGAATTTGCCATATGCATAGCCTCTTCATGCTCAACACAGCGGCGACTGCGCGCGCCTCCGAGCTTCTGGATTCGAAAGCCGGGTCTTCTGAGCTTTTGGATCCAGAACACGGGCTTCCTACGTCGCGCCACAAGCGTTCTGATTCTCAATACGTGTCAATGAAGTTTACACGTCTTACGAATCCGGAGGCCAGGTTCCTCCTCAGGTTCTTCCCTCTTTCTTCTTATTGGATTAAATTGTCGGTCCGTCTTTGCTGATCCTGGCCCCTCCTCCATGTTGTTCCCTGCCATCCTGGTCGCTCTCCTGCTCCATCCTAGAGGTCCCCCATACTGCCCTTCTCCATAATTCCCTTAATAGGGAAGGGTTTCGACCTCCCATGGAGCTTCAGTTGAGACCTGGATCATTAAGAAGAGCTCGGAATGCTGATTACGAATATGGGTGTCAGAATTGCGAAATGAAAGTCCTGAGCGAGTTATGGCTTGCCGAAATCGGGGGCCTTACCACAGGCTGGCTGTACGATGCACCGGGCGCGAAAGTGATGAGTCATCAGGGTTCCGTAAGAAGCGCCCGCCAGCTTTGGAAGTGGTGTAGGGGTAGTGCTCACGCTCGTCGGGTGCGACGTCGTTGGTTCGGTTCCCGTTGCTGCCCGCTTTTTTTTTTTGAAAATCATAATTTATCCTCGAAATGACCTTTTGTTCCGAATTATGACACGTGTCTGATTAAATAGCCGGGAAAACTACCATACACGTTCGTAAAAATGCTTTCAGGCAAAAAAATTGTTATGAAACATTTTTATTCACTATTTTGCATAAATAGGGTCAAAATCATATATTGAATAACTAGAGGTGTTTCTAACAACCTTGGCATTCATGGAACAAAGCAATAAAATGTGTTAAGTAAGAAGGTGAGTAGAATGAATGATGAGGAAGAAGAAAATGTCGTTGATTTACTGCTTTTTCTTCACTCACTATGTCCTATTCACCAGCAAAGGTGGTGTCCATTCTTCTTGCTGAACTTGGGGTGCCAGAGTAAATAAAAATGTTACCATAGCAGTTTTTTGCCTTCAAGCATTTTTACAAACGTGTATGGTAGTTTTCCCGGCTATTTAATCAGACACATGTTATAATTCATAACAAAAGGTAACTTCGAAGTTAAATTATGATTTGCGAAAATGCTGCAGTAACGGGGACCGAAACTGCGACGACGCACCCGACGAGCGCGAGTACTACCCCTGCGTCACCGCCCCAGCTGGCACGAGCCCCGATGACTCACCACTCTCGCGCACGGTGCGTCGCACAGCCAACCTGTGGTGAGGCCCCCATTTTCGGCAGGCCATAACTCGCTCAGGACTTTCATTTTGCAACTTTGACACCCATATTCGTAATCAGCATTCCGAGCTCTTAAGGGAGTTATGGAGAAGGGCAGTATGAGGGACCTCTAGGATGGAGTAGGAGAGCGACCAGGATGGCAAGGAACAACATGGAGGAGGGGCCAAAATCAGCAAAGGCGGACCGACAATTCAACCAAGTAAGAAGAAAGAGGAAGAACCTGAGGAGGAACCTGGCCTCCGGATTCGGAAGACGTGTAAACGATATCCGGTATAGCGAGCTGTTGGGCTCGAGAACGGTTGCGGAGGAGCAACTTAAGAGCTGAAGTACTGCCCAGCACAAACCAATGGCGTTACTGGACGGTCCGGAGAGAATGTCTATGATGAACGCACGGAAGTGGTGAACGGCTTCATGCCGATAAAGTACGCACCAGGTCCTAGATGATAGCAAATTTCAAGTCCCACAAAAACTACTCTCCGTAGGTCAGTAATGCTCCAAAGTCACGCGAAGCGCGCAAATGCGAGACACTCCGTTAGGCGTGTAGGAGCACTTGTATAGAATGAAAAACTAAGCTTTTTCGCAGCGATCTCCGATGTGGTTAGGGAGGATCAAATTCCAAGTTCTCGTGTTGCATGAAAAATAAACTTTTTACCTGAAGGAGGCAATCTACATAGATAAAATTCTGCCACAAAAACTTCTCGCTCTGGACCCATGCATAGTGTAAAAATCATGGTTATCCGATACGAATAGATTGGATCAAACCCTGGTTGATATGGCACCGACATCATTGGAGCGACAAAATTGGACGTTCACACAAATGATTATAACTCGGTAAGATTTTGAAATTCGAAAAAGCCAATGGCTTTTTGAAAACTAGAAGAAAGTGCTTCCATCCTGTGTAAAAATTGGTTTTCAAAAAGAAGCCTTCCTACGGGACGGAGGTCTTCAATTTTTGAGCAAAAAAGTTGAAGTGATTTTGTATAAATATTTATATCTCGGTAAGTTTTTCGAAATAGGAAAATTTTAATAGCCTTTTGAAAACTAGGTGAACAGCGTTTTCGAACAATGTAGGAATTATTTTTCAATATCGAGCTCCTCATACAGGGCGGTGGGGGATTAATTTCTGGTCCATTGTTGCAGAAATACGTGCCAAAATTCGAATCCCCTGTCGAATTCGAATCGAATGAAGATATGAAGACCTCTCTATTGAAAACTGATTTTAAACCATTGAAGAGCGCTTTTAATCTCATTTTTAAAAAATTTATTGGGACTTTCTGGTGTAGAAAAATGAACCGAGTTATGAAAATCTTTGTGAAATCACTCCAATGTCGTCGGTGCAGAATCGATCAGAGTCTACGAAAAGTTCTTCACAAAATTGATTATAACTCGGTTCATTTTTCGAAATTCAAAAATCCCAAAGGCTTTCGAAATTAGAGAAAAAATGCTTTCTAACCATATAGAAACCAATTTTCAAACAGGAGCATACGGGCAGCGGGCAGCGGAGTTCGATTTTTGATAGGTATTTCTGCAACAATGGACCAGAAATCAATCCCCACCGCCCTGTATGAAGAACTCCCTATTTTTAACTAATTCCAATATTGTTCGAAAGCGCTTTTTCCAGCGAAGGCCTCCACCCGACCCCTTTTTTTAAAACACGGTTTCTATACTGGATGAAAGCTCTTTTCTTCCAGTTTTAAAAAGCCATTGGCTTTGTCATATTTCCAAAAGTTACCAAGTTACAAATATTTTGTGAATGTTTGGCGCTCCAATGACGTCGATATCATTTCGACCAGGGTCGATTCAATCTATTCGTTTCAAAAAACCAAGATTTTTACAATGTGCATGGTTCAAGAGCTGAATTTTTTGTGGCTGAATTTTAACTGTTTAGATCGTCCCCCTCAGGTAAAAAATTTTCCATGAAAATTGGAAATTTGGAATACGATCCTCCCTAATCATATTGGAGATCGCTGCGAAGAAGCTTGGTTTCTTATTATATATTAATCACATCTTATACTTTAAGATGGCACAACTTTCACTCTCTGATGTTCTTCCATCAGAAGATAGAAAATTTTTGCCGCGAGAAGTCCATCCTTCAGTTGCGATCGATGATATCGGAGACGCAATGGTCGCACGTAACCTACCATATTTCGGAGATTTCTTGGAGTCTATGAAAATTTCACAAAGCTTTAAAAACTATAAGTATGAACGCTTTGAAAAGCAGGTTGTAAAAGTAGCGGCTTCCATGTGATTAGTGGTGTCGACATTTTTCAACAAATGATAAAAATCGAGAACCTGTTCATACAGAAGATTGTCTGAAAAAAACAAGGTTTTACTACGTACTGTCAAACGGTAAAATTTATAGGGTACAACTCCACTTTCTTATGCTGTTTCCTGCAGAAGAGAAAAAATTAATTCCGTGACAAGTGCATCCTCCGATTGCCATTCCGTCATCGATTCGAAGAGCGCTTCAAAAAATCTTGTAGCGAAAGCACTTAAATCATCTTTAGTAACTGACACTTCAAATTTTATAGAGAGCAGCTTTGGAGGTAGATGTCGTTCGTTCAGGCAGAAAACTGTCGTGTCCATGACTTCCTAGAAAAAAATCTGAAAAAATGGAAACCTCTCATTGACTAAAAATCAGCCGGCAGAAAGTTTTAACACGTAATACAAACACCATTTAGTTTTTTTACATAACTTTCAGGAACGAACGTGAGACTCCACGCTGTCGTAGACACTCCCCGGAAAAAAACTTATTGAGAATTACAAACTTCGCCTAAAAACCTGAAAAATAAGAGAAAATCCTCTGCCAAAACCGTGTAAGTGGGGACCAGTGAAAGGGAATCAGTAAAGGCGGACCAGTAAAGGGAAGTCCAGTGAAGATGTAAAGGGAGGTCCAGTGATGGAGGGCAGTGAAGGGGGACCATTAAAGCGTGGAACAGTACAGGAGGTGGGCAACTAGTGAAGGCGTTACAGGGAAGAGGACCAGTAAGGTTGGATCAGTGTTTTTCTCAGTATCGTCGAACGTGCATCGGGCTTCAGAAGGTGTGCTACAGAGTTCGTACCACGTGTCGAGGTGCAGAAGATGTGCCAACGTGCCACAGATCTGACTTTGCACTGCATACGTGAGATGTTTAGAGGACTTTTCAATGGCTTCGGTCAACGAGTGTGCGAGTGCTTGACTCTCGCTGCGTTTTTTCAATTTTTCATTTCACTGCGGAACAAGGGCAGGAGTATTGGCGGGGGGAGGGGTTGGGAGAATGACTGAAGGAATCAGAGGAATATTTGGCGTCGGACAGTCAACGATATCAAGCCGTCTACCAATACCGTTTGATTCATTTATGTTTCCGCAGATTAAACACTTTGGATTGAGACTCTCGTAATCTGTTCCTCGTCACAAAGAAAACGCGCACTTCGGCGAATAAATCGCGTACGCGCGATAAAGGGTGGATAGGCCCCAGAGGAGCAGTTTCGAAGACTCTGCCTACTGTATGCCGCTATAGTATTCTATACCAGCCCCCAGAGCCGTCTCTCGGCCGCACTGACGGCATCTCATCGGCCTAGCCGTAGTAATAACTTCTCATCGTCAATTTTAGCTGCAACCTATGCCGTGGTTTCCGCAGGAAGGACACATCAACTACGTCGATTGCGGCAAGTTAGAAAGAAACAAAAAATAAGCGACATCCACAAAAATGGATAATTTGATCAATATCGATTGATGGCGATCGATACTTCGAAAACGAACTTCAGATTCATGTTCAGCGCCTCGATTACCCCAGGGCTGAAGTAGTTTCGGGTCGCCATCAATCGTTGAGTGTCGCCTAGACACAGTGCCCACACTTCAGTTGTGACAGACGGACGGAGGAAGGACGGAAACACACACACTACTCCTTTATATATAGTAGGATTGTAAAACCAGTTCTTTACTACAATGAAAGCAAGAAGCTCTAAAAGTTGAGAAAAGAACACGGTCACGGTGCTCTATTCTCGTGCCGCTAGGCCGCTAAACGTCTGGTTAGAGATAATAGAGTTCACTGTATTAGCAGTTCATACCTTTCACTACCGAACTTCCGCTAGCGACGGCGATTTGAGCGATTCGAGCAATAGCGTTGGAGCGCGTAATCCATTGCTGATTAAGGTCTTTGGGAAGAGCTTGAAATTTGCGCATGTGCTCGTTCAATTCCATCTGTTACCCGAAGTGTTTCCTCAAGAGTTAAGTTGAGTTTTAGCCTGGCAGGCAAAGACTGGCACCGTTCTCCCAGATGACGAAAATGCACATTTCCAAGTTTTTTTTTTAAGATTTTCATGCCGAGAGAAAATTCGCACTGTTTATAGCCTTCGTGACGTTCAAACCATTACGATGCTCATCTGCTGTAAACACATAGGCTGACTGCTTCAATCGCAGTTTAGAGAGGAAGCTAAATCAGCAAGAAGGCGGTTCAAGTCCGGATTTCAATGGTGTCTTCCGAGAGCTTCTGTTGTGTAGTTACGTTCACTACGCTCCGCTACCACTCCCTTCGCTGCCGACTCTGTCGTCGATACGTTAGTATCGCTCTCGTAGTTGTCTGCCATTTATGAAGAACTCAGGCGTTTAGCGTGCCCCAGAGCACGTTTTGGAAGCTTCCCGTGGTCTATCCACACGACGTCTTCTGAGAGACATTGAACGCGTGAAAGCATACGCCCACGTGACCGCTCGCGGCGTAGAGGTGGAGGAATAATGACGATTGATAGGCCCCGTCTATACTTCCGACTCTGAGCGACGCGACGGCATTTAAAGAAGCCAAATTGATGGCGGAGTGGTGTTCTACCCCCGCCCTTTAAACAGAGGCTTGGCAAATGTCTGCGTCTCCGCTATCTCGCAGGGCAGCCACTGGAGTCTCGTGCAAGCCCAGGGGTTGGGGGTGGGCGGGCCAGGGGTACGCCCGACCCCCAAATTGATCGATCGCGTCGCTCAATCAGTGTGGCCACCATATGTGGCATCACGTCGCTCGGCATCGAAGTATAAACGGGACCATGAAATGAGATAAATAAAATAAATGCTTCTTCTCTAACCAGGAAAGTGTCTAAGGCGTATGTCCGAATAGCGAAAATTTTTTTGTTGATATTCAATAGAAATCAATAAACGCGACACATATTCTTATAGAACAAGACATTCTCTTTCGAATGCCATATAATACCAACCCAAAAACTCCAACCACAGAGCAGGCAAAAATAACCATCCTCCTTCGGACGTCCCAATTTGATGGCCTAAAAATCAATAAAGAACAAGTGGGGAAACAGGATCAACACATATTCTTGTAGAACAGGACATTGTCTTCCAAATGCTATAAAAAACTGGGCAAAAATTACAAACCTGAGCGGAGAGAGCAAGTGCGCAAATGGCTATTTTTTCACTTTTTCACTTTTCACTTCAACGACCTAAAAATTGACAGAATTCGTGATGAAAAAAGAAATGGTACAAGATCTGGTAGAGCAAATCATTCCCTTTCGAAAGCTAAGCAGCTCCATGCAAGAGACCACCGGCGAAATCTGCAGTGAATCGTTGAAAAAAAAAACAGCAAGGACTTATGACAATCTAATATCTTCTGCTTTTTGATAGAACCGTTGGCTACATGGGGAATGAGCCTTCCCAACTAGACATAAATTACATAAAGCAATTACAAGGCCAGATGATGGCACCAGTCTACACGTCGAGAATGGGTGTCCAGACAAGTATGTAACATGTATGTAATTATGTAGTATGGATAAGTAAGTATGCAGATAAGTATGTAGTACCTAGTATGTGCCCCACATGATACAAAAAGGACAGCCGATCCTTGCTCAAGTCCAGTTGTCTCCTACTGCCCGTCGAAGGTGTACAACTAGACAAATTGGTGATGGCTATGCAAATAGCTTCTCAGTCCCTCCAGGGCAGCGAGTACAGGTCACCGTCACATTCTAGCGTAACGCTAGACGGCGGCACGTTGGTTTGACACTCACCTGGTGAGTGGACCACACAGAAATTCTAAAATATAGGGAGATTTTTCATTGAAGATGTGGTGCAGAGATATGTTTCAAAAAGCTGATGACGATGATTTGTCGTGATAAGAGTGTACGCTCTCCTGACAACGAGATTATCGTGGATAAATTTGAAGCCGCACTATTACGCTTTCGCAACTCATAGTTCAGATCGAGGACGAGAAGATGTAGAAAAACATTTTTCCCGAAGTTTGCCTGAGGAGTTATCTGGGGTGCTGATCACGAATGTGATGTCCTTGTGTGAAATTTCGACCGATTACGGCAGTTCAGCACGTGTGCATGCGATCCCATAGCGAACTTCGAATATTCGTATACTATACTCCTTCTGTTCAAGGACCTTGCAAAAATGGTACCTATTTCTCTACTTCGTTATGGGTGGCGGCGCTCATAGTGGTATTCATCTTCGCCGTTCAGCCATAAGCCTGAGACACTTCCCTTGTAAGCTGCTATGCCGGTGTTTTGCTGCGGTCAAAACTCCGGTGATAGGTGGGCCCGTATCCGCATCTTCTGATGACCGGCGGGAGTGCTCGTCATTGCATCACCATTGCTGTGTGATCGAACGCAACATCCACACTTCGTTGAAACGACAACAGTCAGTAATAGCCACAAGAGGCTTGAAAAAATGACCTGCTTCTTATCTAGCTTACGAAAATCTGAGGTGAAAGAAGTCCTGATGTAGGCTGAAAAATCCAGAAATCAGCCAGCAGACCGATACCGGCTAACCGCACAGTGAACTAAACGTTTCCTTGCCTGACGAAAAGAACGCTCCTGAGCTAAGAGATCCTGGAGCATGTCAATAAAACGTAACTTCCAACCTAAGGAGTCTGCAGCTTCAACGTGGTAACGGTAGATGTACCGATACAATGTGGAACAATCTCCGCCCATTAGATTCCAAAAAAGAAAGTAGTAAAAATTAATGCTTTTGAGGTACTTGTTCACGGGTGACCCCTCGCGGTGGGTATGAGGTAACCAAAAGTTTGTACTCAGCATAAAGTGCTGTGATAAAAGTTTGCTCCTTCTGGGTAGCAGCGTCCGTTCAATGCGGCCTTGTAGGTCTGGTGCGCTTCCACCTCCCATTGAGCGATGTATTTTCAGTGCTGTTCCCATGCCTGCTCAATTCTACTCCGCGAAAGTACGCTTTCGTACGTCTCACTATGTGAATAATGCATTTCAGGAACCAGGATTCAATGACAACCAGACAAATAAATACACGAAGTTGCTGTGCAAATTCATGAACGAATCGCGCCGAATTTTTGTAACTTCTGCTCAGGTTTGATTTCTTGTCTGCGTTCAACAAGTGACCTTCGGTGCTACAATTGGCGTAAATGAGGAAACGTGGCTACAGTTGCTAAATGCAAGCTGCCCTCTCCTCGGACACAAATGACAACAAATTATACGCGCTGAGGACGATTGCCATTCGTGACGTTTCATTCTTGAAGAGGTGGTCGGGAGCAGAGAAACACAGTTCGGGGTATAAGCGATGCAAGTGGTATTTGGAGCAACTATTAGGTTGTTGCAGAAGTTTTCGTCATTTTCAAGGCACCCCATTTTTTTTAATTTCACAAAAAAAGCGAAACACGTCAAGAAACGAAGTAACCGCCATCATGTTCTATCACTCTTCTTATTCTTTCAGGCACATTTCCGATCCCGTCAGCGCAGAATTTTTCTGGCTTTGATTCGAAAATCCACCCAGCCAGCGTTCCATGTCGTCCTCGTCATCGAACGTTTTTCCTTGCATGGCATTGAATAGAGACAGGAAAAGGTGGTAGTCTGTTGGAGTAATATCCGGGCTGTACGGTGGGTGAGGCAGCACTTCCCATCCAATTTCGAGAAGCTTTTGGGGAGTCATTCTTGCAATGTGTGCTCGAGCATTGTTGTGCAGGAATCGATTGTGCCATGGTTCGGACGCTTTTCTGCGATCTTGGCGGCCAGTCTATCCAGCTGCTGACAGTACAAGTCAGCTGTCAGAGTTTCGTTACGGGGCAGCAGCTCGTAGTAGATAACACCATTGTAATCCCACCAAACAGAAGCCACGATCTTCGACGGGTGAGGACCCTCCTATGGCTGTGGCTTAGGCTGCTCACCCTTGTTAACCCAGTTTCTGCTTCCCTTGATGTTGACGTACAGGCACCACTTCTCATCTCCTGTGATGACGGACTTCAGCCAACTATCTGTGCGCTTGCACGATAGCAGTGGCCACCTCAGCACGTTCGGCCGTGTTCGGTGAGGTCATGTGGAATCCACTGTGCCAACTTGTGCACCTTTCCCAGTTGATGTAGGTGCCTGGCGATTGTGCATAGTGCACGCCCAAGTCCTGCGCAAGTTTGCGAGTAGTCCGCCGTGGGTCCGATTCCATCAGCTGTCGCAATCGATCGTTATCGACATCGGATTCACGTCCTGACCTGAACGAACCTTGAAGGTTAAACTCACCTTTGGCGAAAGCGTGCAAACCATTCTGGTGTGGTGCGATCGGAGAGTGTGCCCTCCCCAAATGTACCATTGATGCGACGACAGTAAGCGGCTGCTGACCCACCAAATTTGAAGTCATACAATAAGAGAACTCGGATGTACTCGTTTCAAAGCTCCACTTTCTAGAAGGATTCACGCGAGAGTGAGTAGCTAGCAATAATAGTAAACTTATACATACCTGATCTCTTTACGTGAACAAAAGATCGGTTGCTATAAGGTAGCGTTAGTGAGAAAGAAGCACATTCAAAAAATGGCGGGAACTTTCGCAGCAGCCTAATATCATGAGGAAGGCAAGTCTAGAACAGAAAATCCTTGCTCGAAATTTTTTAAAGGATTTCTCTTGCCGTCTAACAGAGCGCATAGAGAACAGTCGAGGTTAGGTTTGCTCGTAGATCGGTGTCCATGATGTAGTATGTAGCCTCTTTGAGTGGGGAGCAAGCGGCCTATGCAGCTCTTCACCTCCTATCCAGCTCCTCTTTCAAATTGTGCTTCATATTCAGAGAGTGTCGGATTTAGACGTCGAGAGACGTCTCGATGCGTTGAGAGCCTTCCAGTAGAACACCTTCATCCTTGCAGTAGGCGTTCTTCATGAACTGTATCTTCTTCTCGTCGAACTCTTCCCTTAGTTTAAGCCACCATCAGTAAGCATCGCCATTGCATCAGTGGTAGAGTATGAGAAGAGCAGAATATCGTCGTGGACTGTTTGAGAGGAACCCTCCTTCCGAACGTGTGCCCTTTTCGTTCAATTCGCGCGACTTCATTATCTACTTCGATGCAGCAGTGAATTGGTTCCGACACCTCTGCTCAGTGGAAACGGTAGGAGGCCTATGGAACAGCTGAGCTGACGTGTTGCATCCAGCGTAGCGGTCGGCAGTTGTTCTCACGTAAAAAGAGTCACTCCATGGAGAGATAGCGCTGACAGGATCACTGGCGGAATCCAACCTGCTTCACAGGTTCGGCTTCATTCAGTGTTCATGATATGCGTGCAAGAATAATCCTCGCGGAGTGCTTGTAAAGCACGCTTAGAATCTATATAGGACGGTAGTTTGTAAGATGCTCTTTGTCGCCTTCCTTGTGAGCAAGGACAGTGCGCGAATTCCTTCAGTGGTCGGGAAGACCTTTTTGAGCGTAGAATGTCAAATGCGGCGCGTATGTGACAGTTAGCGGGCATCTTTCAGCCTAAAGGAGGTTTGCTGAAATGTAGTACGGACCAGAATCTGTGTCACTCACCATGCTTGTGATCGAACTTCGAGCTTCTAGAGGAGGAATTGAAGGCGATCCTTCACCAGAGGGATGTTGGGGTTTGACAATAGCATGAGCGCAAAAGGCTTGCTTAGAACCTCTGCCTTCTCGCATCTCACGATATGAACTTATGAGGGTACCATACTCTTTCAGCAAACGCGATAGAGGAGTAATGTGTTCTCTAAGGTCCATGTGGTACTTCTTCAGTCAAGGCCATCTCTTTGGTGCTTCCAACAACTTTCTGCGTCTGTTAGATCCTTTTTCAATGCTCTTCCGCAACTAGAGTTGGCTGACAACCATTCCACTGTGATGAATTCTGGTCCAACCTTCGAGTCTTCTTGTTGAAGCAACTATTTGGTGGTGCTCGAAGTGCGGTCGGAGTTTGTTGTTCGGAGTTGTAAATCCACAGAACTGTAGATCAGCCCGTCGTATTTTGAAAATGGAGCCATCTCAAATTTGGCGTCAATTCTCTGACGACTAACATATAGGATTCCTTGTTGCGGATATTTCATCCAGCTCCTATTAGAAAGCATTGACGATAGATGTATCATCTTCGGCTGGTGTTGGCGAGTAGCAGCTGGTGATACTATACAGCTTCCGGCGATGAGCGTGGAGTCGAAAAATTGCAGACGAGTGACAGGATTTCGAAGGTGTCGACGGTATGGACGGTAGATGGGAGCACAACAAAGCTCATGCCTCCCTCATAGTGTGGCTCCTTGCCTATTGCATGGAACCTGATATGTCTTGCCGCTTCGAGAAGATAGTGGATTACGGTGCATAAGGAGATTGTTATTGTGTTTTAACCACAAAGCATAGAACTCCATGGCGCCTCATGCTCATGGCGTGTTGGCTCAGAATCATTGACGTCCTATTATACAACCAAAGTTTTCTTTGCATTGTACTGTGTATCATAGCGCCGCCGTCAAACATAGAAGAGTCCATCGTCCACAGTATGAACATTCTTGCCAGAGCGATTTCGGAATGTGGTTCAGGCTTCACTAGGCTTCCGAAAAGTTGACAAACTCCATCTCTGCTCGAGAGGCCTTGTCGGAGATAGAGAACCTCCGCAGTGCATCGCAATTAGACACCAATTGTCACTTCCGCGCCGCGACGAGGCACTGAGCTATTCGGAGGAATCTGCTAAGTGAGACGAAAAACGCTCCAGCGTATCCAGCATGGCTCGACGTTGGCAACACCAACTTGCCTGTTTTCATGTTTGGCAAAGAAGTGCAAGGTTAGCTAGTAGAACTTCTGCGTCGTTTTGTCAGGACGGGTTTCGGTTGGCACTCAAACTGCATTCTCGTTGTCTTCTTCTGGCTGTTGAGTGACTAAACGCTATCGTGACAGTTTCGCACAAGCGGAGACGCTGTACCTTTGAAATCGATGACAAGGGCGGAACCTCCCAAATAGGAGCACACAACAAACAGATTACGGGGGGGGGGGGGAGCATTCGAGATGGGAAAGTTATAGGTTTACTGAGCTCAGGAAAACATGTGAAATTTTAAAAAAGTTTGGTAGAACCTAGTTCAGTGTCGTCTAGTTAGAGTATAGTTTAGTCGACAATGATTCGGGCACACCGTGGCTCTACCGGCTTCAGAGACTTGTACTCAACATGCCTTTCTGAGAACTTGTGTAGCCTAACAAGGGAAGCGCATGAATTTCCCACAACGATTCTGAACTAGACCTACATGATGTAGTACGGCATGAGACGAGGAGCACAGAAGTGTTTTTCGTTTTTGCTGATGGCCATTTGATGGTCCGAAAATGACGAAAAACTGTCGCTAGAAAACCCCATGTGATTGCCGGGATGCCTTCCACCAGGCAGGGTTTACTGATTATTGTGCAAGTGGTCGGGGGTTCAAATCCAGACCTATGCAAATTACTACGGTGGTTGTGCACCTTCTACCACTATCACGAAATCACATATGTTTTTCATTTCCACGCTACTGAGGAACATTCTCTTATCTAGGCTTCGACTATTTCATCATTCTCCCTCATTCTTGTAAGTGGGTTTGGCTTCGTGCTATTGTCATTAGTATTATCCATTGTTTGTTGTTACCTAAATATCCTATTATATACAGGGTGGCCCATAAGTCCTGCAACAAAAACATGGGCGTGTGAAAAGGCTAAGAGCACACCAAATTTGGTGCACTTTTAAACAATGTTTGCCCATGGTTCGCAGATTATGGTGGAGCGGCATTATTCATAAGGCCCCATTCCTGGATTGATAAGAGCCTTCAGATCCAGTGGGTTGCTTTGCAGCTCGCGTCGCAGCCCCTCTTACGGAGTTTTACTTCTTATTCGTTCCAAAGAAGATATTGAACAATAGTTGTTCCAGGCTTTATAGAGCAGGACATTTTCTTTAAGACGGGTAATAAACAAAGATCGAAAATCTAAAGATTCAGAAATTTCACAGCTAGTCTTTCGCAGGTGCAATATTTTGCGGATGGACTGAGAACCGCCACCACGTCCTTTTCTTTTGCTGTTAGAAGAGCCGCTTTACCAGAATGTGCATTTTGCCTTTAAACAGCCCGATTGAGTTTCCAATATATGGTGTTCTGTTTTTGTTCCCATCAAACGAATATTTTTATTGATTTTCACTCTTTTTACACAAAAACCTAGGGTATGAGGGGAGACATTTTGGAATATCGTGTATGACAAAAACTTGCCATGCATGACCATATTGTGTTCATATCATCAGGTTCCCGCAAAGGTAGTATTAAACGCATTGTTATTCTGACCTTTCTGGGATCGCTCAACTTTGAGAAATTTTCATCAAATCAGGCAGAGGCTGAATACACATTTCGGACAACGCGCTCCAACTGCGCTTACAAATTTTTTCCTCTACTTTCTTCTCCTCATAGCTGGGTCTTCTCCTCGCTTGTAGGCTTGTAGAACTTTCCTTGTAGTTTTCTAGAAACCACATATTGCTTAGTAATAGATTACGCACACGGCTGAATATGGCATTTGTTCCAGCTGGTTGCTGCATCCTGTATGATCAGAAAATTAATAGCGTTCTTCTATTGCAGTTCAGATCCGTTCATCTAATGTTCACTCTTGAGAAGCCTCTGAACTGTCCTACACAACACCATCAAAACGTATGTTCAGCAATCAATCTTCCGAAATTTAGTCACATCGGAATGGGAGCGCTCCACCACGGGCCAGAGAAGAATTTTCGGTAGTTTTACGTGAGAGCGCATTACTTTGTAATAAGAGCAGCTACAACCATAACACTTTCCAGAAGTATAGCACTAAGTATATGCTACATAACAGTTGGTATGCGGTTCTTTGCAATTGGAAAAAGACAACCAATAAGGTCGCCTAATTTTGTTGCAGGACTTATGGGCCACCCTCTATAATATGTAATATATTTGTAATATAATAATTTAAATTAAATATATAGTATATAATATCATAATGCATATTAAATATATTATATATTATTAATAATATAGTAATGATTAATATGTAACATTTTCAAATCAAATTGGACACCTTTCAAACCAAATTGGACAGTACTCAAGTCGAATTGGGCACTCTTCTAAGCTGGCCTATGAACTTTGAAATGAAATTGAACGTCTTCCAAATTGAGACGAGCTTATAGGTTAAACAATAGACTCTTAAAGATGGTTAGAATATTTTTTCTGTTCAAGGAAAATCTAAAATAACTTTTTTTGAATTTTTTTACTTTAGATGCCGAATGAGTAAAATAATTTACTCAAGTTTTATCTTTTGGGAAAAGTAATAAATTAAATCTTGTTTCAAAGCGCAACAAGACAGCAATCATGTAGTGTATTAAAAGAATGGATCGCACCATGCACTCGAAAAGCAAGTCGCAACGTTTATCTGATATAGTGCAAATACAGCTTACATGCAGCAAGAAAGTCAGAATATGTGCTTTCTTACAATTGTTCATGTTGCACCGTTTGGAGGTATGAAACTGCATGCAAACGATAATTTTTCTGCTAATCGAATAAAAACGGCGAAGTTCCAGACGGGGCATGGCGCAATCTCTGTTTTGGCAATATAGAATGGCCGCCTTCCCGAGTTTTGATTCATTGTTTTTCCTCGAAAAATAAATTTTTATAAAATTTCAAAATATGTGTTCTCCTAATGGGAAGTAAATTAAAAAATAAAATAGAGTTATACCAAAATTTTCCTTGAACAAAACATTGTTCTAACGTTTTTGGAGAGTTTTTAGTTTAATGTAGAAGAAGCTCATTTTGATATGAAAGAGTTCTCTTTGATTTGAAAAGTCTTAGGTTAGCTTAGAGGAGTGTCCCATTTGGTTTGAAAAGTGTCCAATTTGATTCGAAAAGTGTTCAGTTCGACGTGAAAATTGTATATATTAAATTTACATTATTTGACAGTAGTTTTACTGGCACATGAACCGTGTCTGCTGACCTTCAACCAAGGTCTTCGCAAAAAGGAAACATACGGTAATAGTGCATCAATTCTAAACACATTGTAGGCGGCCTAGGTGCGTATCGAGCGTGGCACTTTGGACGAAAATGTGCGTGAAAACGAAGTCAAAATGTTGGTCGCAGTTTCTGCGCAATCACACCTCTCTGTAACACATATTAATGTACGAAGTGTGCAAGAGCGAGTGATTCACAGGAGAGTGAAAATGAAAAAAAAGCACTTTGGTGATTTCATGACAGATGAAGATGCAAAAGCACTGCAGCAATTTGCATAGGTCTGGCTCCAAACCCCAGATCTCGCGCTCACCATCCTCCGCATTACCACTCGGCCAACACGGCACTGCTGGTGGACGGCATCCCAGTAATCACATGCGGTGGCCTTGTGACAGCTTTTCGTCATTTTCGGACCACAAAGTGGCCTATAGCCAAATCGAAAAACCCTTCTGTGCTCCTCGCCTCATGCCCTATAACACCCTATAGGTCTCATTGAAAACATTTGGACAAATTTCATGGGCTTCCCCTGTAAGAGCTTTGGCTTCCATGCGATTCGTCGTCCCTCGTCTGTCGCCCAGCATTAAAATGTGACGGGCTCGTGTGCTTTGCTCAAAAGGTTTAGTACATTTTTAAGCAGTCAGTGTTTTTGCACATCTTCAATTTGTGTCCAAGTCAGACGGAGCTATCTGAAAAACGTGTCTTGTACCTTACCCTGAATCAGCCCTTCACGTGATGGCGCAACTTCCGTTTCGATGCTCCGAATCCCGGTTTTCGGCCGTTTTAGTTCTTCCGTTCAGTTCGGTGTTCCGCGTTTTTGGGCCAGAAGACGGAACGATAAAGGTGGCTCGTGATCCATTGGTTGTTTCGCACTCACTATTCAGCAGTTGAATTTAAACAAAAGGCAGTTGAAAGAAAGCAGCTACGCACAGCCGATTATGCGATTGTGTTGCTCTCAAACCGGTGGTGCATCCTAATATATTGTAGAAACAGTAGGATAACCAAATTGTTTTTTGTTGCGAAAAAGGTTTCCAAACTAACCAAAGAAAGGTTGACTGTCAATGTCATGATGTGTGCTACCTCAATAGTCAAGAGTGTATATATCAAATAGGTATATGCGCTGCGGCAGGGTTTTAAAAAATCGTACCTACACCTTCAAAGTAAGCGTTTGGATAGAAATCGCTCCACCTATTCATCGAAGTACTGCGTTGCGACGCTCACGTGATCCGTGGTGTAAAACTGCCTTCCTACGTATCGAGAAAATAAAACGATGGTGAAACTTAGAACCAAACTGCTGCATCAAGGCGAACCTTGGAATTGCACATTCTACGCAAGAAGGAAGTCTGTCGGATCGAAGGTCCTGAAGAATGGGAACTAAAGGATTGCGTATCACAGTTGTGAATCATCGGCTATTCGCCTTCGACCTCAAAACTGAATCATGACGACAGCTGCGTAATGGGGGAGATTGTTAATCTGGAGGGGACTATTTGGAAACGATACACTACCGTTAGTCTAATGGCAAACCGCAAAACGTTTCAAAAGTGTCTGAATCAAGCATTTAATTCCTTAGCCAGAGCATACATAACCGCATCTTTCCTAAAATCCTAGGTCTGACTTAGAGCACCGATTCCAGCTCAGAGTTCTATTTGCAATCTTACGATTGGGTTACTACTGTGATTCTTATGTGGGAGATTCAATAAGACCGATCAAATGTCATGAGCGGCGAAATCTCTGGCATCCTACTCGTCAACTAGCTTCGCTGGGTTCAAAGTACTTTTTCCTCCTTACGGAAAGATTTTGCATAAACTTCCTAATAATCCCAATAATCCTATCCTAATAATGATGCGGGTGCATGGACTTTTTTCTTTTATGCTGTGGGAAATAGTCTCATGCTGCCTTGCTTGCTTACTAATATCGCTATCGGTATTTTAATCATTGCCAACATTTTAGATACTTTCTACAGCCTTTGACTCGCCTCACCACGGCGACTTTTCTGAAGCCATGTCGCCATCGCTTCCGATCCTGTGCTAGATCAGGGTGGAAACTGCTATTTTAAAGTCTTTGTGTGACGTATCAGCTCAGCGTTGCCTCAGCGTCCTCTAAGCCGTTTTCCAGACACTTTGAATTTGAGCCCTATCGCTGTCTTCATTTCCACACATACAGCAGCCATACCAGGTGAGCTCCGCGCATCTTGTCAGCTGTTGGCGGGATACCGAAACTGTCGAATGGTGTCGTTTCGGATGCGGTCCAGGCGCGTGACGCTTGCCATCGAGCCCATCATCTTCGTCTCCATTACGCTGCGTTTACTTCCGTAGTTAGGTACTCGGTCATTTTGACGTTCAGTTTGAGCACAAATATTTCCAAGCGGTCGCACCAAGCTTGCACCTGCCGCTCGAGATAGGGTAATGCTCGCATTCGACCCTATCTTCGAATGCGAGCATTTCCTTATCATCGTAAACTAGATTCTATGGGAATGGTTTCCGAAAACCGCTACGAAGCGACACTAGATGTTGGAAAGCTTGACGATTTCACAAATTCGTCTATCGTGGATTCGCACAAAGATCTTCATGCTGTGTGAGAGCAAACGAATCGGACGGTAATTGAGCAGTCTGCCAGGCTATCCTTTTTCTTTCCGATCGCCGTGCGTTTCTGCCAATGATCCGCTACGACCTGGTCCGATGCAACTTGTCAAGACCTCCATAAATCAGCTGTCCAGTTACCTTGCCCGGTCTCATGTTCATAAGGCCTGCCTCAGGTTCCTCCACGCTAATTTTGTGCACGGCTCTTTGGGTAAGAAACGCAAAAGGGATGGGTGGCGATGTCCGTTCCTAGACGAGGTGCCGTTGGACCTCACTGGCTTTGCGAGCTGAGCCGAGCACGGACATTCGAATGCAGGCGACAGGCCGGCCTACGAACAATCCATGTCAGATCATATTGGTGCATGACAGTTCACAGTTTTCGAGGTGCTACGGCATTCGCGGAAGCCGACGTGCACTCGCAAAGCCCGGCGAGAGTGAGAAGTACATATGCGATGGTCTCTGATGCGAACACGGCATCGTGGGGCAAGTGCGCTAGTCCGGAAGTCCCTTAGCAAGACTCGCGTGGCTACTCTGAATGTGCGTGCGTTGACGGGCTTCTCGTGCGAGTTGGTTGAAGTGCAGCAGGGAAGAAGAGTTGATTTCTGCAGTGCAAGAGACGTGGTCCTGCTGCAGATCAAGCGACATAGGACGAGGCTTCAAGGCCGTTCAACGTGGGGTTTCCGTGTCCCATATTCTGGTTTCCGCCCATTTTCGAGTCCTTCCGTTCCGCATTCCCTGATCCGCTTATCTCTATAAAATTTCCGCACATCGCTGACGATGATTCAAGGCTTCTTCATACTCTCCGCGATTAACAGGAGGGAAAAATAAAAAGATTTGACGGTTAAAATCCAGAGCAAAACTGAAACATATAAGGAAAGAAAAAATAGGGGGGGGGAGGCTCGAAAAGTGGGAGCTCTCGAAGTATGATTACGAGCACCAAGGTGAAGACAAAATGCAGATGTGGAGTTAAAAGCATTACAAGCTGTCCATACGCCCACGCACTTCTTGGCATACTGTTGCAAATGCATTATAGGTCGACAACAATGAATTAATTGGCGTTTCCATCACTTACGAGAAGACTACTGCGACAGCTATAGAAACCTCATGGGCCGTCATGAAATCGCTGATCGACGAGTTCAGAAATCGAAAAGGTGCGAGCTGTGTCCAAAACTACGCACATACATGCAGGCAATCATATTCTCTAATCCATCATGCAAATTTGAAGCAACAGTTGTGCTTGACTGACAGCTACTGATTGAAATCTTTAAAGTATAAATCACAGCTGGCTTTCTCCTATTCTAGATGACCCTTACCTTATTTTGAAAGAGGATAGTTCCCCAAAATTGGAAGTGAGGAAGCCCTTGGTTGGTGAAAGTGTTGGCATAACGAAGACTACTTGTCCAACACCGAGGCGGGCTCAACGTCGTAAGGTCTGTGATGAGTTTCGGCCGTTTGCATGATAAAGCCATTGTGTTTCTACGAATTTCAGTCAAAACGCTCAAGACGTCAAACCCGCATTCATCATGGTGGGTTCCAAGCGGCGAGTACAAAAATTATCGTTGTCCCTCATTTGGCATACGAAGGTTTAGCGTTACAAAATGACGCTCCAATGAGATCGTCTGTCCTCTCCTCGCGAGAGGCCTAGATCTACCATACCTACCATAGCCTTGGTTCTTTTCATGAATACGATTCGTACTCGCTACGCACTGCGGGTAATGGGTACGATTCTCTTACGGTATCTCTACCTATACCGATTGCTTGATGAATCCGGCCCCAGCTTCTTGGTTCCTATTTCCTGCGTGATTACGAGAGAAAATGCCCGAGTCGCACAGCGTCCGTTCGCTGCGAGATGTGGAGAAAATGTCCGCGACCACCGAACGGATGTCGATACTGCGCTCAAAATCGCACAACGAAACACACGGTTCTTGAGATTAGATATGAAAATAGATGGTTGGTTACTACATTAAAGTTGTACCAAAAACATTGAAATGTCGCCAATGTAAGTGTTTTAGCTGTCACACAAGTCTACAAAATCTGCGGGGCAGAATCTTGCCAAACATCTTCCGAATTCCCTTGTTTTGAAATTGTAGAGTATTTTTAAGACATGAATTTTTTTCGACCCACTTCCTATTGGAAACTGAATCCACATGAAACGTTCCAGAAGTTAAAAATTAATGGTACATCCGCTTAAGAGTCTCCCAATGAACGGATCTCCGCTCAGTTTCCTTCTTAATCACTTATTTCTAGTTTCGTTAATTGTGTTTTTGTGTCACAGTTGTTCTATGCATTACGGCGCCTTTCCTGGTTGCCATATGGTTGTATATTCTGATGTGCTATACTTTCTACTCGTTGAATCGGGCATTTTCCCTCATTGTTGCGGGCATTTTCCCCGCTCGCAACGCTCATCGTGAGATTTTTTCCATTTTTTCCGTAGACCTTCCTACTAGGTCAACCAAGCCTTCCATCCCTCCGTGGTCGGTGAATTGGCACTAGACTTGTGAAGGAAAGATTATGCACTGTCTTGATAATCTGCTGGCAGATGCAAGTCGTTGTCTAACCCAATTACGTTCTCAATTCGCTTCCACGACATCACGTAATAGTAGAATGGAGGCGCACCCTAAAAGGAATTGATTTAAGTCTTGCTTTATCCTTTATTTTTAATGTAGGGTTTACCGCCTCACACGTAGCAATTGTGTTAGGTTGTTCGACAATCAATGTCGTTTTTTTCTCATAGATGGCGTGAAAAGTATATTTTTGTCTAGTAGTGGTTGGTTTCTTACATTATTGTATACTATTTTGAAGGTTAGACTTTATCTTCTTGAAAAACTGAGAGTCACTAGTAGAAGCAATTTGGTAAACTTAGTGAGTCAAAAATGAACAATCAGAAATATTGTGGTATTTTATTGTTGCACTTCCGAAAGGGCAGAAATGCGGTGCAAGCTCCGAGAAAATTGTGTGAAGTTTATCGTGAGGACTGCTTACCGAGCGCCAGTGCCAGCGTTGGTTTCTTTGCTTTCGGTTTGGAAATTTTAATGTGTAAGATGCACCACACACTGATCGTGCAATCACTACTGATGAGGATAAAACAAAGACGTTAATCGAAACTGACCGGGGCGTTAAAACTCGACAGGTGGCGGAGAAGCTAGACATATCGAATACAACCGTTTACTTGCATTTACAACAGCTTGTTACCCAAACATGACGAACCCAAACATCCAGCTTGCTTTGCGAAAGCAAACAAGCTGGATGTTTGGGTTCGTCACGAACTAAGGGAGATCCACCTCGCCAAGCACATTAGCAATAAGGATATAGTGTAGTTTGAGCTGGCTCCAAGCACCAAACTATTGTCTCGAATGTCTACTGTCGCAAGCTATCGAAATTGAACCAAGAAATCGAGAAGGAACGCCCTGAACTGGCCAATCGCAAAGGCGTAGTGTTCCTCTTCTTCTTCTTCTTCTTCTTCAGCGTTTGTCCCGCTTCGTCGCGGGGTCCGCTCTTCTGGTGTCATGACGCCACCTTTCCCGGTCATGCGCTTGATCAGGGTGGACGCCAGTTACTTTCATGTCCATGTGTAACATATCCGACCAACGCTGCTTCGGACGTCCTCTAGGCCGCTTTCCTAACACTTCCAACTCAAGGCCTATCTTGCGGACGCTGTCTTCCTTTCCACGCAGAACGTGGCCGTACCATCGTAAGCGAGCTTCGCGCATCTTGTCCACTATCGGCGCGACACCGAACTTCTGCCGAATAGCATCATTTCTGATGCGGTCCATGCGGGTGACTCCAGCCGTCTAGCGCAGCATCTTCGTCTCCATGACGCTGAGGCGCGTTTCAACTTCCTTAGTCAGCGCCGTATATTGCTACCGGCCGCACGACTGTTCTGTAGATCTTTGACTTCAGGTGCTCTGGTATCTTCCTATCGCAGAGCACACCAGTCAGCGAACCCCACTTGGACCAAGCTGCACTCACGCGTGAGTTTACTTCAACCATCAGACCGCCGTCAGACGCTATTGGTGATCCCAGGTATTTAAACACCGAAATGCGTACAAGCTCAGTACCGTTAATCTTAATGGAGCCGGACTCGTTTACGTCAGTCGTTAGATACTCGGTCTTCTTGACGTTCAATTTGAGTCCGAACATCGCCAGGCGGTCGCACCAAGCTTGCACCTGCCGCTCGAGATCATCTTTATTTTCCCAAGCGAACATCACGTCATCAGCATAGAGCAATGTCCATGGGACAGGCTTCTGAAGATCTCGCGTAATGGCATCCATGACGACAACAAAGAGGAGTGGAGAAAGCGCAGAACCTTGGTGCACCCCAACAGAGATGGGAAACTCCATTGAGGTTCCAGCTGCAGCTTGCACTCTACTCTTTGGGCAAGAGTAGAGCATCCGCACCCACTCTATGAGTTCCTCAGGTACGTTGTGTTGTCGCAAGGCGTACTATATAACCTCACGCGGTACGCGGTCGAAGGCCTTCTCCAAGTCGAGAAAGGCTATATGCACTGGCTTCTGTTTTTCACGATGCTTCTCCACCAGGAGGCGGGCGGCGTGTATAGCATCAATGGTCCCACAACCAGACACAAAACCGCACTTGTTATCGGAGAGGCTGACGATTTCACGAATTCTTCTATCAAGGATTCGCTCGAAGATCTTCATGCTATGCGAAAGCAAGCGAATCGGACGGTAATTGAAGCAGTCCGCAGGACTGCCCTTCTTCTTCCAAATCGGAATCGTCGTACTGTTGTGCCAACACTCCGGTACTTTCTTCTCCTTTACTACCTGGTCGAAGAATTCAGCCCACCACTCAGCAGGATACCAGAGCTTCGACTTCAAAACATCGGCTGCCAGATCATCCGGTCCTGTCGCCTTGCATGGCCTCATCTTCTTTAGAGCCGCTTCTGTTTCCTCCACGGTGATCTTGTGAACGGGACCGTGAACAGAACCCACAGAAGGGATGGCCGGGTGAGGAAATTCCATATTGGAAATTTCCTCAGAGTATCACGCCATCGCTTCTGCGCCTTTTTGCGGTCTTTCAGAAGATGGCCGCTCTCATCGTTGATGCCAAAGAACTTTTCAATATCCTCGGTTTGGCGATGGCGGGTCTTAGCAAGTCGGTACAAATACCGCTCACCATCGCGCGACTCGAGCTTTTCGTTAACATCACTATAATGAGTGGTTTTCGCAACAGCCACGGCTTTCTTTGCAGCCTTCTTCGCCTTCTGATACTTCTGCCAGTTGTCGGCTGTTTTATCGCCTAGAAACACATGATAAAGCGATTTCTTCTCTCGAACCTTAGCTTTCACATCGTCCGTCCACAGCCATGTCTGCTTGTCGACCTTGCGTCGCCCAGGCTTCGTTATGCCGAGTTCCAACCTTGCAGCTTGGCGTATCGCGTCGGTTGCTTTCTTCCGAGTTTCGTCGACAGTCGTGACTGTCGGTAACCGCACGCGAGAAATCACAGCTGCTTCCTTCTCTTTCATTCGCCACCACTTGATTCTCGCAGCATCACATCGCTCAACCTGCTGCACCCTCGGAGGGGTGATCTTAAAGGTGCAGACTAGCGGTCGATGCTGTGGAGCGACCGTCTCATACGGCACGATCTTCGCGTCTGTGACAATGCTTCGGTCACGATCCTTGTCAAGGACAAAGCCTATCTGAGACTTGGAGCTTCCACTATAGTATGAGATGAGATGGTAGTCGCGTTTTCGGAAAACGGTGGTCACAATGGTGAGATTATGCGATTCCGCATACTCAAGAATGCGCTCACCATCGGCGTTCCGAGACCCGTATCCGAAACCACCATGACAGCTGTACCCGTCCTTCGCAGCACCTACGTGCCCATTAAGGTCACCAGCGACTATGATGACATCTTTCGGCGGTACCTCTGCTGTCTTCTCAACAAGCAGGCTCCAAAACTCTTCCTTGGCTTGATCAGCCACTCTGCGGAGCATACGCAGAGAAGAAGTGATAGGGTCGCTCCTTCGCGGCGACAACGATCTTCATCAACCGATCGTCATAGCGCTCGACGCTTACAATCGAGTCACGAAATCGTTCGGAGACGATTATTCCGACACCACTGGTGGTCCTGGGACTTCCACATAGAACGGCCTTGAAGCCACGTCCTATGTCCCTTGACTTGCTGCAGGACCACCTCGTCTCCTGCACCGCACAGAAACCAACTCTTCTACGCTCCAGTGCTTCAACCAACTCGCACGAGCGGCCCGTTAACGTACCCACATTCAACGTTGCTACACGGGTCCTGCCTACGTTACGGGACTCTCGGACTAGCTCAGTTGCCCCCCGATGCCGTCCTCGCATCAGGGACCCTCGCATACTTTCCACACTCCCCGGGC
The DNA here is from genome assembly GCA_947359475.1 of Heligmosomoides polygyrus bakeri. Lineage (NCBI taxonomy): Eukaryota > Metazoa > Nematoda > Chromadorea > Rhabditida > Heligmosomidae > Heligmosomoides > Heligmosomoides polygyrus. The sequence continues at coordinate 40,462,760 of OX375867.1, forward strand.
TCTGCGAGTGCGCGTCGGCTCCCGCGGACGCCGTAGCCCAATCTCGAAAAACATGACTATTCATACACCATGTGATGTGACATGGGTCTTCGTAGGCCGGCCTGTCACAAGGGCCTGTCGCCTGCATTCGAGTGTCCGTGCTTAGGTTAGCTCACAAAGCGAGCAGTTTCCAGTGGCACCACGTGGAGGAACGGACATCGCCACCAAAGGCGTAGTGTTCCATCACGATAAAACCAGACCTCAAACCTCTTTGATAACCCGTCAAAGATTAACAGAGATCAGTTGGAAACTGATGCCGTATCCACCCTATAACCGTGAGTTAGGGGCGAAACAAATGGCGACCACCATCAGGTCACCATTTGTTCCGCTCCCTTCAAAACCATTTGAGTGGTAAAACTTTTGGCTGAGATCAAGCTGTTCAAGATATGTTACATCAGTTCCTTGCTTTTAAGAACAAAGGTTCTTCGGAAGTGGAATTGTTAAGCTTATCGAAAGATGATAAAAGGTCATCCAACAAATTGGTCGATATATCATGATTAATGGTTGCTGTTAATATGTATGGATGAACTCACTTTGAAATTATGATAAGGCGACGTTAATTATCGAACAACTGAATGAATCGGGAGTGGTAATGTCAGCAATTAAAGCTGCCCTATGGTTTCCCCAATACTGGTACCCGCTTTGAAGCCTCGTAGGTCTTTCTTATAATAATAATAGCAACAAGAAGAACGACCAGAGGAGGCTGTGTGAGTTCGTATTAGAAGTACTCCAAGAATACTTCAGAGTGCAGCTTGAAAGGCACAAATTCCTGCACAAATTTTCAGAGATCATTTAGGTAATAATCCTGCTTGATAACAGCATTTCTCATAGTTGGAGCCAGATTCATCAACCGCTTACAAGCCGCTAACGATGAAAAGTACCATCAACCCCCTTGATATGGCATTCATCAGCATCATGTTTGGCGGTACTTTTCACAGTTACCGGCCGGTAGGCGGTTGATGAAGCGTTCATGAAAGTCGTTGATGAATGAGCCGGATTCATCAACGCCTTATAGCAATTCAACAGAGAAAATACAGCCGAAATCCCTGATAGCGGGGCTTATCAAGCAATAGGTGAGCGATATAAGCTGCGCTATCAGGTATTTCGATGCATTTTCTCTGTTAAATTTCTGTAAGTCGTTGATAGATCCGGCCAATGGACGCTGAATTTAAAGAGTATTATGATATTCTGTAGGTGAAGTAGAGGGCCGAGAGCCCCTGTTCGCCACTTTCAGGCATTTGTCGCTTTGTGAGTTGAAGTTTCGTCATTCCAAACGGTCCGAATTCAGTTTACCAGTTCGCGGGCGTTGCAAGTCGACTTCCTTTTTCCATTCACTTTAGGGTCGAAGCCGATATTAAATCGGAGAAGGTGCCAACTTCTTGAACAATCAAGACAACTATGTCTCAGCCCTCGAAAGCCCGCGTGTTTCTAAAAGGAACGCCAATCTTACTTATCATCTGACCTATGGTTCAGAACTACTCATAGTCCGGTTACACTGATGGGAGATCTATGTATTGGATGCCTTTAGTTGTTGTTCATTCTCGAGTGTGGAGACAAATACTTACGTTCAGATTTAGCTGAAAGACACGTGAACACTGCCAACGGCTTCCTGAGTGGACATATAACCTCACTTCTTGCTTTTGAGCACTTGCCGAAGTAGTGAATACTTCCTTTCAATAGGTGTAAACGCACCATTTGTTGGCAGGGAGAATGTGGTACTGTACCGGCTAATCAGTACGCTGGAGAACGCTCTTAACATTTGCCCATCCCATCGCTTGTCAACGCGCTGTGTTATTTGATGAATCTGTGAATTTGTTAGAAACTCTTCAAGAAAAGCCTTGTTGTGAAAGGTTATTTATGATTTCTTTTATTCCAGGTTTTTCCGGGAACGAGAATTTTGGATGAATTCAGCGAAGCATGGGACAAATACTGAAAAGTACAATAGTTGCCTACTCCGAAAACAAATTAAAATTTCTAAAAAGTTTCACTTTTTGTGTAGTTCTATCTACAATCTAGAAAAGATAAAACTTTAACGTGGACAACTCTAAGATGATAATTTATCCATAACTATTTGTTAAACAGTAGTGATCCAATTCCTCTTATGAAAGAAATTGACAGTAGAGGAAGACATAACACCACATAACACCAATAGCAATGCGCTTGTTTCACGGATAATCTCAACAACCTTTTTTTATACCGAACGTCTCAGCACTTTTCTGAAACTCACGATCACCACATTTCCTGGGCAACATCCATTGGCGATGCCTGGTTCTCAAGTGAAGCTATGATCACATACCGTACGCACAAGAGCTATTTTTGAGATTCGCAGAATATTTACAGCGTGTATCGAAACTATGGACGTACAGGTCGGCCTCACGCGAGGGCCAGTCGCTTGCACTCGAGTGTCCGGATTCAGTTTCGCCGACAAACGCGAACCAGTGGCTTCACGTGGACGAACGGACACTTGCATGAAAAGATGCAGATCTATTTACCACTATATCAATGATTTTGTTCCTAACTAGCAATCAGGTAACATGTAAAAAAAAACTACGGCGTATGTGAGCCGCTTGGGCGTTCGAGTCTGGCAGACTATCACTGAGTTGAATAAGGCCTCACATGAATTCTAAGGGATTACTGGCAGGTTCCCAATCACGCTAACACCACACACCGTGCTCGAGAAGACAAAGACATAAGCACCACCAAGCTTCTTCACAACTTGTGAAGAGTAGTTTTCAGCGGCCAAGTAGAAGCTCATGAAAGTTTTTCGAGCTCTAGGAAGGCATGAAATAAACGAATGTCATTGACAAACATTATAAAGCTACCGAACAGTTCGCACCGAACAAGCTCGGGACCATGAGAGGCTATGGAAGCGCTGATCAAGGGGAAAAGAGGCATCACCATCCAATTTCAATAGAATAACACAGCTAAACATCGATTAACCTAGAACCCTGAAGAGGCTTGGAACTGCCCTGATTTTTCTGATTCGATTGCACATAGCTCGCTTCCGAGTTCGGCCAAATGTTACTGTCAAATTTATACATCCATTAGGCATACAAGCCATGAACCAAAATCAAGGGTTCCACCGAAATCCTTCAGTGTACATTATTTTCTGTTTGTCTAGTTAACAAATTTCTTCAGGGTTAAACTTATCTCACAGGTGAAAGACAAACTGTGATATACGCAGTCACCCTCGAAACATGTAAGTGTACACACGCAGGTGTGCCGAAGCACTTGTAATGATATAGGTGATCTAATCGTGGAACCACCACGAATTTGTAGACGAACAGTTGAGTGATACCGTACGAGGTCGATACAGGCGCTTCGAAAACACAGACGTGCAGCAACGATGTACAACAAGAAATGAAGAAGCTCTTAAGAAAAATCAGAAGCAGGGCTCAAATTCGTCTGTAAAACAGCACGATTGGAATTACTTGTTATTTTGATGAACTTATTGTGAAAGGCCTAATAGCCAACATCTTGTAAAACTCAGGCGATTTTTCGAGTGCTGTAATTTAACACAACATGTTAGGAAACCTACTCGTGGTGGTTCAATTCTCGACATAGTTCTTACTTCAGCATAAATCCTGAGAATTATTTCGATACTTTCATCTAGTGCTTGAGCTGATAACAACGCAGTCGCCTTCGAGATCCAGATGCCTTCAGGTAGTCAGCGTGAACTGCTTCTTCCAAATTTTAATAAGGCGAGTTATGCTGGTTTAGAGCAATGCTTCAACAGCATTGATTGGTGGAAGGTTTTCCAAGGCTACCAAGATACTGATGATTTGTACAAAAGATTTTTCGAGTCACATTTCCGGGTTATCCATTCATGTACAATACCGCCCGCGTCGCGCGGTCAAAAAGAAGGTTTGCGACGGAAAAATCCGAGCATTGAAAGTAGCTGGTGTCCACCCTGATCTAGGGACAAACGCTGAAGAAGAAGAAGAAGAAGAAGAAGAAGAGTGCTTTCCATCACTTTCATTGGGGTCGGAATAGTACTTATCGGCCGAGAGAAAGAGAGGAACTCAGGCCTGGAAGTTTTTGGTATAGCATTATTGACTCTTTTTGAATTTCGAGAGCTTCACTGTATATTATGGAAGCATTGAAAATTATGGCTAAAAGCGTACAAAGAGAATGAGCACTTTTTTGAAGGCTATTCGTGGGATTCCTTCAAAAGATACTGATGTAGAAGCCTTAAATCGATTCATTATTTTAGTACTTCTCTGGCCTGTACCACAAATTCGGCGGTATTATATTTTGGACAATCGAAAGTATGTTCTTGATCGAATATCTGGTTAAGCTCAGTACTAGCAGAGCTCACCACATCAGTAAAAACTGAGGCAAAAAACACTTCCAGTGCTTCAAATTTTTGACTACCGTTAATATAACGAGTACCACTATCATTTTTCAGAACAGGAAGTTCCGCATGAGCTTTTAGCTTAGCGAACAATGCTTTTTTTCCTTCTTTCTTGATGCTATCTTTTCACTATAAGCCAGAAAAATTCTCAAATGGTGGCCCAACTCTCTACATATTCTTTTTATACTGCCGGTGAACGAATGGGGTTTTACAGCGTATTGAAAACATGCAGTTTTTGCGATATGAGGTTGAAAACAGGTTCCGTATGATGTTTAACAGGAATTCTTTTGGTACAAAGGGGTACAATACTGTCCGCGTCGCGTGGTCAAAAAGACGGTTTGCGACGGAAAAATCCGTCGCAAACCGTCGCATGCTCATAACTCCTTTAATTTTGAATTGTTTCAGAAAGTTTGGGTACCGTTGGATTCGCCCTTTAGACATCTACACAAACGTATATAAAACATTACCAGACTACCGCGTTTGCGCGGTGGGTGGTCTAAAAATGACTGGAGCAGGCTCTTGCGATGAGAGCACTATATTTTCCAGTACGTGCAGTGTTTTCGGAGTATCTCAAGCATGGCGTGCGTTGTCAGTGCTCTGTCATGCCTGGAATGCTCCGAGAGTGCGCCATGCACAAAGTATGTAGGATCGATCCTATCAGTCGAATGGGCATAAGCATGTCCACTGTGTTTCTATCTTCGCTTAATGGAAAATGTGAAGCCTTCAAGACTATCTTGACCGTTTGGCAAATTTTATAAGAAATTTTTGGCCGTATACTTAGGATTCGCTCCAGTCAGTCCGACGAGCCTTTGGAGTGCGCCGTACACAATGTATATAGGAACCTATCAATCGAGTGGATTCGACAGATGGTAGAGTGTGCGTTTGAGGAGTGCTATCATGAATTTTCATCCGCCCTACTAAGGAATTGCTCTAATGCTGTCCAGCTAGCCCTTGGAATGCGCCGTGAACAATGCATGTAGAATCGAACCTTCGAGGGAGCGACCACTTGCAAATTGTACGCGCGGCCGTCTTCGGAGCGCAATAACTCTTTCAAGTCCAAATCGTTTAGGCTGCAGCTTGTGGTCTTGTAGGCAGCAGAATGTTCTAGTAGTGCGCTGAAATACAGCAATGTAGCTTATGATTGGACAAAGTTACAGCAGTGCGAAAATGAAGGCTAACCTTGTGTGACACGATTTCTCCCAATTTTGGTCGGTGCTGCAGGAAGGCACCAAGAGCTAACGGCCTACAAATGCGGAAGCGAGCAGAACTCTTAAGAACTCTTTACGACGACCTGCTCACAACTCCATAGGTGACTAAACCGCCTTAGCACCAGCTGCCATTTTAGAGCGGTGGTGTTTTAACGTTTGAAGTTTCCTGTGCCATTATTCGCCCACATTTGAGTTTTCGACACTCGCAATAACACTTTAGCTTCACCACGAAAAGCTCTATCGAACGACGTCAATCTTGACCAATTTCAGAAAAATCGATTTTCTGACAATTTTCCATTGAGGACGGGGGTGCTCCAGGCCGCGCCTGCGCAGACGATGACGTCATCGAAAACCGATATTTTTGAAATTGGCCAATTTTTTTTCGTCCAAAATCATTTAGAGGTTATTTCGGTGACTGATTACGAATCGGACGTCCGTTTTTGAAAATTCCGCCGATTTCAATAGGTTACTTCCCGTTTGACGGTGGTCGGATCAGGATCACCGATCACCCTCAGTTATCGGTATGGGTGGTTTCCTGCCGTAGTCGTCCAAGTGAAGTTCGGCATCGTGTTCGGCACCCCGAATAAGTCCCCGCCCCCATACAAAGTTTGAGCAAAATCGGCGATCCTGACCCGACCACCCTCATTTATCCAGAAGAAAATCCAAAACCGAAATAGGCGGGTTCTTCAAAAACGGACGTCGGATTCGCAGTCGGCGCCCCAAATAACCTCTAGATGATTTTGGACGAAAAAAAAAATTGGCCAATTTCGAAAATATCGATTTTCGATGGCGCGGCCTGGAGCGCCCCCGTCCTCGATGGAAAATTGTCAGAAAATCGATTTTTCTGAAATTGAGAAATTAGGAGATTGACATCGTTTGATAGAGCTTTTCGTAGTGAAGCTAAAGGTGTTATTGCGAGTGTCGAAAACTCAAATGTGGGCGAATAATGGCGCAAGAAACATCAAACGCTAAAAACAAACAAAAGCCGCCCTAAAATGGCAGCTGGTGCTAAGGCAGTTTAATCAGCAAGGGTGTTGTGAGCACGTATGTCATCGTAAAGAACCTTAAGTGCTCTGCTTGCCTGCGCATTGTTAGGCCGTTAGCTTTTGGCGCCTTCTTGCAGGGGTCGAGCGAAATTGGGAAAAATCGTGTCACACAAGGCTAGCCTGCATCTTCGCTTTGCTGTAACTTTGTCCAATCATAAGCTACATTGCTGTATTTCAGCGCACTGCTAAAACATTCTGCTGCCTACAAGACCACAAACGGCAGCCGGAAGGTTCACAAATGACAGAGTTATCACGCTCAAAACACGCCCGCGTGTGCAATTTAGCTCAACCACGGTCGATGTTCTCCTCGCTCTTACTCGCCCAGAATACAGTTTTTCCTGAACTCAACAACACCGTTCAATTCAGCATGAAAAACTCTATCGAATGGTATTAAGAATGGTCCGATTCGAAGCTATTGATTTTCGACGACGTCATCGCCCGTCCGCCACGGCCTCGAGCGGCCACGTCCTCGATGCGAATCTGTCAAAAAATCGATTTTTCCAAAATCGGTCGAGACTGACACCATTCGATAGCGCTTTTCGTAATGAACAGAACGGTACCTTCGATAATGTCCAACACTCAAACCTGGGCGAGTAAGAGCGTAAGAAACTCTAACCGTTATCTTCCGCCTCTTTAAACTGGCAGCTGAGGCTAAGGAAGTTTGGGCAGCTGAGGAGCTCCGAGCACGACATCGTGAAGCACTTTAAGCGCTCTGCTTACATACGCATTTCAAGGTCGTTAGCTTTCCGCGTCTTCCCACAGTGGTCTGCCGAAATCGAAAAAACCAAAAACTTTTAAGCAAGCTCTACCAAAATGGAATTGATTTGAAAGTGGTTACTTTCTTATTCAAGTGGAAGGCATATGCGTGTCAAAGTTGGTAACACCTTTCCGAAACGCTACGATTGTAAAGTGAAGCACCACAGGGAGGTATACGTTGCCGACCCTGTTTCTTGCTTACTCCTCTGACCTAGCCTCGAGGCTAGCTATAATCCCACATATTAAGGTGAAGATGTATGCTGACGATTAACGGGGTTTTCAACCGTGACAACAAAACGTTTCCAACATACCGCCGATGGACTGTATTAGTGTTTGGGCACAAACACTAATACAGTCCATCGGCGATATGTTGGAATGGGCAGACGCTTAGCAAATGCCTGTCAACCTCTCTAAAACAGCAGTTTTCCAGTTTGGTAATGCCCCTTCAATGGACTATAAAAAATTCGAAAAATTCGCGAAAAATTTCCTTAAAACGAGGAGAAGTGAAATATTTTGATACAAGGCAAACAAAAAATTAATGACTGAGGAGTTGATTAGTGGAGCTTTTGATATAGAAGAGCAGTGGCCCGCCAAGCACTGCATGTCGCCATCGAACACGCCTCCGGATACCAACTTAGTAGGTCCGTTAACTCCATCTCGAGTAACATCTGGTATTGAAAGGAGAAAGAAAACGAGGTACTTTAATGCCAGACAGAAGTCTGAACAAAACTACCATAAAAGAGAAGGATAAGAGCAGCAATTGTGAGTAGGAATGAAATAAGAATACGGAAAGTTATGAACAGAAAAATAGAAACAAATAGGAACGTGAATTATGAAAATGAACGAGGGAACACAGTCACACTATAACGACATGTTTACCTGTATGAAGATAGGCGTGTCATAGCTATGAATTGGAGGCTAAAAAAAACGTTGCTCTTGAGTTATATCAGCGAGGTGTAGTGTTCAAATTAGATCTATCTTCATCAACCTTTTTCAAGAAACAAAAGTATTTGGTAACTCTAACAGACCTGGGTGTAACATTTGTAACCAACGAGCACTTCTGTAAAAAGGGAAGTTTAAAACTTTCTTCACGATTTTTCATTTTAATATTGGGATAGTGGAGGCGGTAGATACTACGATTACCCAATGTGGGCAAAAAACCCAATACTTACAAGGTATTAGTCGAGACTCTGTTGTGGAGGAAGAGCAACCTAACTTTAGTAATGTCAGAATATCGGCAAGCAAGAAGGAGATTAGCGACGGGAGCGTTGTTGGTTCCCATAAAGTAAAGGTGACAGGAAACATCGATGAGAACTCAAGTAGTTTTGAAGGAGATCCACAGGTTAGTAACAAAGGACGAGCAAATGGAGGAGAGGAGCGATGACAGTTAATGAGAGCTCTGTACAGCATAAAAATGAAGGTGAAGGTGACATACTCAGTGAATCCCTTATAGCAAAAGAGAAGAGAGCAAAAGTGGGGAAGGACATAGCAGAGAAGGTGCAATTGATAAAGGTTAGGTTAGCAGAGACAGAACAGAGACAGAGACACTCACCAAATATTGACTCTGTCGCGATCACGCTCCTCGGTTCGGGTTCGGCCCCGGTGCGCCGTATCCCGCGATAGCTTGCCGATAAGGGGTCATCGATCGGCTTGGGAGCATGGGAAAGTTGGTGACGCGGCACCATCGATCCGCGCGTGTCGCCTCCTTTCAATAGGCGCGTGCAGTAATCGACGCCCTGCGCTCCCGCGACGAGGTCTGCCGACCTTTCACTCCCTACGACATTCCGGATGGCTACCGAAGGGGCCTCGTCCCTGCCATTCACTTTGCTGACAATATGGGCAGAAGCACCGGGAGAGAGCCGCGGGGTCTAGTGAGCGTCATGCTCACCCCCGTGGCCTCAGGAGATCCAACCAGCGTGGCCACGGAGGACGCATGATTCCACCTCTTTGCCTGTCGTTATGGTTGCTGGATGTACTGCTAATCGCGAAGTGTAGTAAGTCTCATGTTGTATTCTGTGTGCGTCTGGAGAAATCGGGTAAGTCCCTTCATATCAAGGGCTTGGTCATGTGTGTTCATATTGTGTGTTGCCATGTTGATCAGCGGAACTCCCAGAACCACCAGTGGAGTTGGAGTCATGGTCTCCGAACGATTTCGTGACTCGATTGTAAGCGTCGAACGCTTTGACGATCGATTGATGAAGATCGTTGTCGCCGCTAAGGAGCGACTCTATCACTTCTTCTCTGCGAGTGTTTCGCAGACTGGCTGCTCCGATCAAGCCAGTGATGAGTTTTGGAACCTGCTTGATGAGGAAACAACAGAGGTACAGTCGAAAGATGTCATCATAGTCGCTGGTGACCTTAACGGATACGCCGGCGCGACGAAAGACGGGTACTGCTGTCATGGTGGATTCGGCTATGGGTCGCGTAGCAGATGGTGAGCGTATCCTTAAATATGCGGAATCGCATAACCTCACCATAGTGAATACCGTCTTCCGAAAACGTGACTCCCACCTCATCTCGTTCTATAGCGGAAGCACCAGGACTCAGATAGACTTTGTCCTTGTGAAGGATCGTGACCGAAGTCTCGTCACAGACCCGAAGGTCGTGCCGTATGAGACGGTCGTCCCACAGCATCGACGCTGATCTGCACTTTGAAGATCGCCCCTCCGAGGCTGAAGCAGGTCGAGCGATGTGATGCACCAAGAATCAAGTGGTGGCGAATGAGAGAGAAGGAAGCAGCTGTGATTTCTCGCGTGCGGTTACCGACAGTCACGACTGTCGACGAAGCTTGGAAAAGGCGACCGACCCGATACGTCAAGCTGCACAGTCGGAGCTCGGCTTTACGTAGCCTGGGCGACGGAAGGTTGACAAGCAGGCATGGCCGACAGATGATGTGAAAGTCAAAGTTCGAGAGAAGAAGATGCTCTATCACGTGTTTCTCGTCGAAAAGACAGCCGATAATTGGCGGAAGTACCTAGAAGCGAAGAAAGCTGCAAAGAAGGCCATGGCTGTTGCAAAAGCCACTCATTCTTTATTTATTTATTTACTTATGCACTCATGGTTGCGTCAAAAAGAAGAAAAAACAGCCAGCACTCCACAAAAGAAGACGCTATGGTTGGTGTGTCAAGAATACAATAAAATAACAAGGAAGTAAACAATAATCTAGACAAAAATAAGTAGGAAACTGAGGAGTCATAATTGTTTTGTCAACGTTGCTGATCCTGAAATACCTCAAAAAATTCATAAGCCTACAAACATATTCTTCCTACGAGTCAAAATGCGTAATATACTATACTAAAAACGAGGAAAAGAACAGGCTCTACTTGACTTGAAAGTCTATCCGGAAATAAATTTTGTCTGCAATATAAAAGAAATTGTGGTGATAATAAGTACAATTAATTTAAAACTGTAATTAGGAAACAACTGCTTCCCGACTTATATTACATAGAATCAATGGTTCTCCACCTTGAGTGCTACGACTCAGTAGGCACGCAACTGGCATAACCATAACGGGGCGGGTTCTATTATTCAAGAACCTCTTTAAACTAACTTCGCACCGCAGGCGATGGCCTACTAGGCCTATGTCACACCATCGCTCTTCGCTAGCGAAGGCGATGGACAACTAAACAATTGGGGAAGGGACAGCATCAGACGTTGTGGAGGGGCAGACGCCTGTAGCAGTTGTCCGATCCACCGCTAGCGAAGCCTCGCTAGCGGGGTGTTATACTTTCGAGCGATACGGCATCGCTACCGATGCGACCGCGTCGCTGAGTTGAGCAGAGCGTCAGCCAGCATCGGTAGCGATGCTACGACGCAGCTGCACACAACGCTATTAACTGCGCGCCTATTCGCTAGCTTCAAGCTAGCGAAGAGACTTCGTTCATCGCTCTGTTCGTCGCCTTCGCTCAATGGAATGAAATGAATGAACGTTTCTAAAAAGAAGAAATAGATTCCTAAGAGCTTTCCGAACAGTCTCATTTACATGGGACTTAAAATCTAGAGAACTGTTGATAAGTACTCCTAGGTCTTTCACCTCTTCACGTCTCCTGAAAGTTGTTTCTCCATATCCATATTCCAATCCATAATCTCGCCCAAAGTGCATTACGTAGGTCTTTTCGGGATTAACAGAGAGGTCCCACATATCAGTCCATTCCATTAGCCTGCGAATTGATTCGTTTAATGCCACGTAAATCTCGTGTTTGTTTTCCTGTCCGTAAATGCCATATACCTTGATATCGTTGGCGGATAGAGCTGTACGTTTACTGATGCATGAGTCTTTAATTTATTTGGAAGATCAAAACAATACGTGACAGAAAGAAGAGGAGAGAGAACACCACCCTGAGGTACTCCACTTGAACAAGAATAGCGTTCTGAGAAGGAATTATTCACTTTTACCCACAAATGACAATCCGAAAGATACGATTCAAGCCATTTTAATAAGCTGCCATCAATTCCTACTTCCTTTAGCCTAAAAATTAGCTTGGAGTAGTTTACTCTATCAAATGCCTTAGCTAAATCAAAGTAAATGACATCCACGGCAAGGTTGTTGTTCATGGCGTAGTACCAGTCAAAACTACTACCAAGCAGTTGGGTAGTAGTTGATGCACCTTTTAGAAAACTGTGCTGTTCTGGTGGGAGCAAATTTTGACGTTCAAGCCAGTCAAGGAATTTCTCACGTAAAATCTTTTCAAATATTTTTACTGGGAGCGGTAAAATGCTAATCGGTCTATAATGGGCTACAATATTCGATTTGGAGCCTTTTGGTATTGGTGTAACTAGTGCCTCCTTCTACATAGAGGGACGCTTTCTAGCATAATGCAAATATTAAAAATCATTGACAAAGGTCTACAAAGATTTTGGGCACATTTCTTAAACACTATTTGAGGTATCCCATTAAAAGTAGAGGATGAGGACTCTTTTAGAGCTAGTAAATGCTTCAGCACATCATTGTGATCGAAAGTGATATTCTCGAATTTGCAGCCGTTGAGCAATCCATTTGAGCAAAAGCGTTGATTATAATCCCTCGCACTTCCGGAAGTGAACACACTAGAAAAATATTTCGCAAATGCTTCTGCATTCTGCTTATCAGTTACGAACACATGGCCATTTTCATCCTCAATGGTCGGGAGATTCCCACAGCCTTTCATCTTACTGCGAACCAACTCAAAAAATTGTTTTGTGGACGACTTTCTTGCTAATCGTCTTTCACAATTAGCATTCGCGAGCACAGTATGCCAGTGGGATTTAGAAGGTAACAGTAACTTTACAAATCTAGGTCATCCACCTTCCAATTTACCCATTCTATAAACTTCTACCGGTAGGCACTCCACTTTTAGCACATCCAGAATACTCTCGACCTTCTCAAGCTCTTTCTGCTTAAGCGAAGGCTCTATATGTGCGGCCGATCCGGTAGCCCACTGCTGACGATACTGCGACCTCGCTTTTCCTCTTCTACCGCTTTCGATATGTCTCCTGGAAGTTTGGTCTTTAACACCTGCAGCATTTGATCTGTTTTTGGATCATTATTTTCAGCTATAATAAGATCTAGATATTCGAACGCAGTCATCGATAAATGCTCAGCGTTAACACCGCTACTAGGAATAACAGTTGCTGTAGTGCTCAAGCTAGGGCCTTCGACTTGGCTAGAAGTGAGGCTCGCATTCAGTGGAGTTCTGCGACTCGGTCTTGGCATGACTGATCACTGAAGAAAAACAATCAATACACAATGCGAGAAAGTTGTCCAACGTTAAATGATGAATTGAAGAAAAAAGCGATAAGCTACGATAGAATGGCGACAGTAACTACTGAAGTGATGACAGTTGTGACAGTAGTACTTGGACCCTGAAGTATCTAAGTAGCTTTAGTTCGAAGTTGAGAGACCAGCAGCGAGACCAGCAACCGCTCACTGCGACCGCACGGTGGAAAGTGATGATGATGCCATTACGGAGATGTCAACGAGAAGCTCGAGCCGCGCGATGGTGATCGGTATCTGTACCAACTTGCAAAGTTTTGCCATCGGCAGACCGAGGATATTGAGAAGTTTTTCGGCATCAATGATGAGAACGGCCATCTTCTTACGGACCGCAAGAAGGCATTGAAGCGATGGCGCAACTACTTTGAGGAATCTCTACAGTGGAATTTCCTCATCCAGCCATCCCTTCAACGGCTCCAACCCACGGCCCCGTTCAGAAGATCACCGTGGAGGAGATTGAAGCGGCTTTGAAGAAGATGAGGCCAGGCAAAGCGACTGGGCCCGATGAGGTGGCAGCTGATTTATGGAAGTCCAAGTACCGGTACCCTGCTGAGTGGTTGGCGAAGCACTTTAATCAGGTTGCGGCAGGGAAGAAAGTGCCTGAGTGTTGGCGCCAAAGTACGACGATCCCGATTTGGAAGAAGAAGGGCAGTCCTGCAGACTGCTCCAGCTACCGTCCAATTCGTTTGCTTTCGCACAGCCTGAAGATCTTTGAGCGTATTGTCGACGGACGAATTCGTGACACGTCCAGCTTTCCAGCAATCAGTGCGGCTTCGTGGCTGGCTGTGGCACCCTTGACGCCATACTTGCCGCCCGCCTCCTGTTAGAGAAGCACCGCGTGAAACAGAAGCCCGTGCATATCGCCTTTCTTGACTTGGAGAAGGCCTTTGACCGCGTACCGCGTGAAGTGATATGGTACGCCTTGCGACATCATGGAGTACCCGAAGAGCTCAGAGAGTGGGGGCGAATTCTCTACTCTTGTCCAAAGAGTCAGGTTCGAGTTGCAGCTGGAACCTCGATAGAGTTTCGCATCTCTGTCGGGGTACACCAGGGTTCTGCGCTTTCCCCATTCCTCTTTGTTGTCGTCATGGATGTCACACGAGATCTTCAGAAGCCCGTCCCTTGGACGTTGTTTTATGCTGATGAATGCTCGTTAGCGAAGATGAAGATGAACTCGAGCGAGAGGTGCATGCTTGGTGTGATCGCTAGGAGTGGTTTGGACTCAGATTGAACGTGAAGAAGATCGAATATCTAACGACGGACGTCACTGAGTCCAGCTCCATCAAGGTTAACGGCATCGAGGTCCCACGCACTTCGGTCTTTAGGTACCTTCAACCATCAGCAGTCGCGTCTGGCGGCAAACTGATGGTTGGAGTGAATTCACGCGTGAGTGCAGTTTGTCCAAGTGGCGCTCGTTGACTGTCGTGCTCTGCGATAGGAAGATAGCGAAGCGCTTGAAGTCGAAAATATATAGAGCCGTCGTCCGGCCGGTAGCGATGTACGACGCTGAGTGTTGGCCTGCGACAAAGGAAACAGAAAGTCGCCTCAGCGTAATGGAAACGAAGATGCTGCGCTGGATGGCAGGAGTTACGCGCTTGGACCGCATCCGAAATGATGCTATTCGGCAGAAGTTCTGTGTCGCGCCGATAGCCGACAAGATGCACGAAGCTCGCATACGATGGTACGGCCACGTTCTGCGTGGGAAAGAAGACAGCGTCCGCAAGATAGGCCTTAACTTCGAGGTAATAGGAAAGCGGCCTAGAGGGCGCCCGAAGCAGCGCTGGTTAGATACGTTACAGACCCCGCAACGAAGCGGGACAAACGCTGAAGAAGAAGAAGAAGAAGAAGAAGAAGAAGAAGAAGAAGGAAAGAGTCAGCATCTGGTCGCAGCTAGGGAACGAACGCATATCCTATACCATGCGGATTGATCATTGCTAAGGTAGTGAGGATTGATGTATCGGGTTGGCTCTGTTCTGCTTCTGCCCCCCGTGGAGGTCTAGTAGTCCACGGGCGTTCGGAATGCGTCTAATCCCCTCCACGTGCGCGCAATGTGGCTCACACTCTCTTTTCTCTTCAATACGTTACCCTTCAGCCCTGTCGTACTGCTACCATCTCAATACGCTTACTCGTATTCCCAGCATAGGCCTCCTCCAGCCTCAGCCGCTCGGTCTGCAGCAACCCTTCTCCCAGGCTCTTGGGTTTTAGATTTTCGGGTTTAATAGTTCCCCCTTTTTCCTTTTTCCCCTCTTCTTTCTTTTTTCATTACTCATCTATCCCCCTTTTTTGGTAATCATAGATGTCTCACACGTTGGGTACATTCGTGGGACTTATTCACTATGCGTCACGGGCATAATTTTCTCCCCTCTAGTTACTTGGTCTTTACTCTCTCCATTAGTCACACCTTCTCCGTAGTCTTCTAGCTCCTCATAGTTAACATATATCCCTCCTCTCCGCAGCTGCCTTAGGGTTAGCCTTCTTCCGCTTCTACTCCCTTAGTCATAGTCCTTTTTTCTCCCAATATTTCCTCCGTAACCTAGGACGGATCTAATACGTTCCATCTTTACCTCTCGTCTGTGCTAATCGTTCGGTTGCTCATCGAGGTATTGTGTGTGATTGGGCCCTTGAAGGATCAACAGAGTAGAGCCCGACGATCATTCCCATCGTAACATCCAGTTGGCGCTAAAACCAATTGATCAATCATCTCCAGCCACGATTTTGAATCGTGAAGCGGGAACGGCTTGAAAAAGGAGCTATGGTGGCGCGGGACCGTTCCGTGCCAAGTAAATCAATACGGGCTACCGTGCCCAACCCCGTCGAGAAGCCATCCGACCCTGTGCGGAAGGAACCAACTCAAGGGACTTGAACAGGTCAGCCATAGGCTGCCGAGACACCTCCGAGCGGAGAGATTCCCACTCAAAGTATCCTGCCTCATCCGGCTAGCGGAGTCAGTAGCGGCGTGGCTGCTGTTGACCTGTACCTCAGACTGCTTGGTAAGGTGCGACAGTACACATTGTGTGAACAAACGGCGAAACCCCCTTCACGGAATACTGGAGCCATCAAAACAACCGTAGGGATACCTTCGTGCTCACTGCAGAAGTGCTCCAACATTTTAACATCTGTCTCACCGTGAAGAGCTCCAACTAGCTCACTTTAAGGTTCGGAAACCATTACGTCCTCTCATCGTCAATACAATCATCATCCAATACGTAGTCAATGCGACAACGAGAGGCAATACCTACACCCCCAGATATCTCGTGTGACGGTATACGAGATCGATAACAACGTTTCTGACTCCAACGAATCGTCCAAGCAACGAGACGAATTCTACAAGTACTATGCGTCTCCTGGCATCACCAAGGAAGCTGGAGAGCACTCAACTCACCAGCAATGGAGCTACATAGCTACGGAGTCACGTTCCACAGCAAGACAGCCCCAGGCGAAAACACCCAAGTACAAGATGCATGGCGACGACGCGCAAACGGACGACATGGATGGGCTGTAATCTTAGATCGATCTTCCATTCTAGTTTCAGCCCTTCATCAACATCTTGGCAAGTAGTCACGTTTGTAGTCGTCATAGACACATCACTTTATTCCGTAGTTTACTTCGTTTTACTTACTAGCTTTCGGTTTACTTCGTAGTCGTAGGCCCTGTAGCATCATGTAGAGTTATGCTTTGTTCACCGTACTGTCGTTCCAGTTTCTTCACCCCAGGACGTCGGCGGAGAGAAGTACCGAATGCGCGAGATTCCCAGCCGACGATGCCCTCGAAGGACTCCAACAGACTCGATCGACGATGCCAACAATTTTGTCGTGGATAGCAAGGCCCAACCACCAGGCCAGACTCGATCGGCGATGAGCTGTAGTGCTCAACCTCTATGATGTTTTTAATGAAGCTACTGGAACCTGTGAAGCAAGATGTTGAAGAAGTAACGTATTGGACGGAGTATATCACGAGAATCGTATTGGCTGTGAGTCGGTTAGACACCACTCCAGACTGAACTATGCCTTCTCGGCCGTATTGCATGCGTGGAGAGTATGGACGCATCCCGAACGCCCGTGGACTACTAGACCTCCACGGGAGGGGGGGGGGGGGGGCACAAGCAGAACAGAGCCAACCCGATACATCAATCCTCACTACCTTGGCGGGTGATCAGTCCGCATGGTATAGGATATGCGCTCGTTCCCTAGCTGCTGCCAGATGCTGACCCTGTCCGGCACTAACGAATCTTAAGCTCATGCATACGACACCTGCACTTCTACCTGAAGGACCAACATCTGCATCAGAAATTATAGTCTATAATGATGTTAATTCTGATAAGCGTTAACTGCTAAGGATGACTGAAGCAATCTCTCTATAAAAATTGTTGAGGCACTCTTCGAATCGCCGACGGAAGCGTAACTGAGAGATGGTTTTTTTGTGGGAAAATTTTCTACCTTCTGAAGGGAAGGAGTGGAACTCGAAAGAACGAAACATTAAGGAGTGAAACTGTACCGCATAAAATTTTAGGTCGGTTTTGGGTAGTCACAATGATGTTTTGTTGCGATCAAAACTTCTAGCGCCAGGCGGAACTCGAACCCGCACCTCCCCCTGACCGGGCGAGAATGCTCTACGCCTTTACACCACCGGCGTCGAACGCAACATCCACACCTCGTGGGATCGATCAGCACTCATCATTGTGACAGCTTACTACCTCGATACCAGCCACTTGAGGCTTAAAGAAACTGATTTGAATTGGTTTTGGGTAGGTGCGGGTTCGAGTTCCGCCTGGCGCTAGAAAAAAAACTAAGCTTCTTCGCAGCAGTCTTTGATGATTACGGCTGATGATTGTATTCAAAATTTTCCTCTTTCCTGAAAAATAAATGTGTTCTACCTAACAAGAGAACTGTCTGAACGGTACACCGGAACGGCAAGAGCGAATACTATAGGGAGAACCCCCGTCCTCCAAATAGTAACAGAACATGTTTTGTTTTTGCCGAATCCTTGGGGCAAACGAGTACGAGGGTGTAATGGTTAAGAGTCCGCAGAGCGAGCTCTTCATGGCAGCGCAAGATCGCGGAATGGGTGGCGCAGTGGTGGAGAGAACGCCTCATGTTGTTGAGGTCCAGGGTTCGTTTCCCATGCTAGGTCGCGTTTTTGTACTTTTACCATAGAATCAGATTTCCATAGAGAGAACGTTTCTGGCTTTCTGCCGCAGTTTCATGTTGTTCCTGTGTCAAAATTTCTTCATTGACAATGAGAACAATTTATTAGAGTAAAAGTTTCATACAAAATCGCATTTGATATATTTCGGACATTGCTGGTGAATTACGAGATGTCGACAAATAATAAGTAATAAAAACATCTTACCGTAGCAAAATCCAAAAACAAGTTCAGATATGGAAATCTCTATGGAAATCCGATATAATGGTAAAAGTGCAAAAACGCGACCTAGCGCGTAGACCGAACCCTAGACCTCACGAACCAGAGGCGATCCCTCTACCACTGCGCCGACCAGTCCACGGCAACGGGATCTTGCGGTGCCGTGAAGAGCTCGCTCTGCGGGCCCTTAACCATTACACCCTCGTACTCGTTTGCCTCAAGGATTCGGCAAAAACAAAACATGTTTTGTTACTATTTGGAGGACGGGGATTCTCCCTATAGTACTCGTTCTTGCCGTTCCGGCGTACCGTTCAGACAGTTCCCTTGTAAGACCACCTAAGCAGTTGAAACTTTGCCATTAAATGTTTTAATTCCTGATCAATGCACAATGAGAAAACCATGATTTTCTGAATCGAACAGGTTGGATCGACTTCTGAGGCCGGATTGATGATTGGTAAGGTTAAGGATGAAAAAAGTTTACTCGGTATAGATAGTGGGTGGAGGGTAAGTTGGGCATTCATGAACAGCTTATCAGCGTAGTTATTTCATGCGAAAAAATTCGTTGAGCGATTAACCCAGTGATGAGCATTTCGATTCAGGTGGAAGTTGATTTGCAAAGATTTTTTCTACCCAGTAGATTAGATAGTTAGTGGAAGTTCTCGAAGAGAAATTAATCCTTAGACGCTTATGTGTGGTGGGACATATGTAAATTTAGCGAAACAGCGTTTATTAGCCAAAAAAAAATATTAGCAACCGCAGGAAGTTTTTACGCGCTTATGAAAAGGAGAGAGGAATTTCGTCTATCACTGTGGTTCACAATGAAACAAAGATAATGCATTATACTTAGATTATATTAATTCTCCAGCTGGAATATATATTTCGATCTCTAAATTAGAGTGTTTTCAACACAATTCACTCCGACTAACACCATAAGGTGTATGTTTGGAGTTGCTTATTGTTGCTTTGTTGCTTCAGAACCAAAAATCAAGGAATTTTGTGTGGAATAGGGTCCTTGACGATTGCGTGAAGAACTGCTCACGAATGAACCTCACCGGATAAACTTACCCACTGATAGGCTTGCTTAGTGAGGATGACGGGTGTAGAGGAGATTTGGTATTCATAAGAGGGAGTAGCGCTATCACTGGAAACTGATCATATCCATATGAAAGGACCAATGAAGATCGTGAGTTATATAAAAAACACATTTCGCGTCGCATTCTACCAGTTTTCTTAGTAGCATCAAATTTCACTCACTTTAGACATGCAAGCTTCGTTTTAAAGTTTTTTCGGCGACCTTCCTCATAGAGCTAGCGGCACAATTCTAGGGTGCTGTCAATGCAACGTAAGCAGAGTTGTCTTGCAAGTGGGCGAGATTTTATATAATAGAAGAAATTAACTCACACCTTGGCTAAGCGAGGGGGGCCACAGAGAAATGTCACTACGGTCATTATTATATGTGGAATACCCAATATCGTTGCAGCTCTGGACGGAACTTACATTAAACGATAGCCCCTCTGAACGAGATGAAGTCTATGTGAATAGGTGCTACATTTCGTCAGATCGTCTCCGTATTTTCTTACGAACTTCAGGAACTAAAACAAAGAGAGCTTCCACAAATTGTAGGAAATGTTACCATTCGATAAACGATGGAGCTATAGCTGATTTGGATCAGCGGTTCTTATGGGTGAACGCGAAGAATCCGTGAAGAGCACATGATTCCAGGGTAAAACTTCATATATTCATCCCATTTAGATCTTCACTGCCGCTTCACAGGTGTTCTGGTCTAGCACTATATACAGAGAGTAAACAGGGGGAAGAAAACGAGGAATTCTGTTAGCGACTAGTGCCTACAGATCTGAGTCTTTCCTATTGAAGCCAGTTTTACGAAAAGAAAGATCTGATGCAGGTATACATAAAAGATAAATTTAGCTGTAAGTTCACGGCTCCTAGTGTTAAGACACTCGATATAAATTCGCCGTCTGCCAAGCTTCTGTCGTAGTGGACCACGCATTTGGATCGTTGAAGCGGCAGTTTCAAGCTCTTTTCACCGAATTAAAGTTGCTTCCAAACTTTCAAGTGCTAGCTTTCCTACGCTTATAATTTTGTTGCAGGCACTCCCCGACAAGAGCATCGAAGATCATTGTATCGGCTATGTGTTTGAGAAATGTTTGCATTGAGCTTAAAAAACCGTTTGAGGAAATCGAAGCGATAGGCCCGGCTTATCCTGAAGCCGGTGACGTTATTCTAGCGGAATAACGTCACCGGCTTCAGGATAAGCCGTTATTCAGGTGAAGAAAGATAGGACTCTTCAATAGTTTGTTATTGAAGGCTATTTCGCATAATATTTTTGAATTGTTAAAAATTAACAATTGTTCCCAGACGTAGTTGATTCAGATATGTTGGGATGTGGGTCTAAAGAAGAAATCATGGAAAAAAGGAATTGACAGCAAGATCGGTAACGCTATACTGTTTGGTAAAGGCTCTACCTCACCTTTAGAGTCGGGTAGAGTTTTTCACTACCCTTTACCGGTTTTCATGAATGCTGAGTAGCGTATGAAGTTTTACCCCTCACCCTCGTCGACCTCTGAATATTTTCTTATCAATTTGGAATCGACGGCGATAAAAGCTATCAATTGCTGAATTATAAAATTCTACTCTGCCCTTCACCCACCGCTTCACTCTTGTGAATCACAGGAAATGCTCAAATTTTTACCCACATAACCCACATTAACTCAATCATGAATCCGACCTCTGGTCGTTCCGGCTCCTTCATCGTTGAGGAAATCGAAGCGATCGGCTCGGCTTATCCTGAAGCCGGTGACGTTATTCTAGCGGATCAGGTGAAAAAAGATAAAACTCTTCAATAGTTTATTATTGAACGTTCACAAAAATATCGTAACTCGTAGAGTTTTTTAAAGTTTCAGAAACCCAAGTACTTTTAAAAACTAGAGAACATATGCTTTCTGCATATGAGAAGCAGCCTTCCAGAATTAGGTCTTCACGTCGGGCGGGAAGGTTGGATTTCTGGTCGATTGTTGCGAAAGTAGGTGCCGAAAATCGGGGTTATTGTGGTGCTGATCACGAAGTTTTTGAAATTCCGGCCGATTACGGTAGATTACAGCAGGTACGGGTGACTAGGGCTGTCGAGGTCATAATCAGCAATTTCGCCCAAACTTCTCCTAGGCGGGGGTGGGTGTTTAAGGTGCTGATCACGAATATGACATCCGTTTTTGATATTACGCTGGAGCGCGGGAAGTTACAGTAGGCATAGGTGACCATATCACCATGGTAAGGTCATGGTCAACGATTTCGCCAACGTTGTCTATAAGGGGGTTGTCTGGGATGTTGATCGGGGAATCTGACCATTTTGACAATTTAGAATGGAAAAATGTGTAGGAGATGTGTAGGAAGCAAATTGGTAAAGGTAGTAGCGGTCATGAAAAAATAAATAGTGCATAGCACGGGAGTTGCTCAAGCAGCAAAACATGAATATCGAGAAAAAAAGTTTACGCAACCACTACAAGTGCGCATTGATTGGCTTATGTGGGGGAACATTCGAATAGTTCGACTACTCCGACTAGTACATGTAGGACCCCTTAAACTAAATATGACCTTCGGGTGGCTATTAGCTCAAGGGATCCTTAACCTAAGTTACATACATCGTCTTGTGTTAATATGTAGGTTGCATCCGAAATTAGGTCTAAACTAGGTTTATACTAGCAGTAGGTTATCTATGACTTACAGGGGTTTTGCGTAACTTACATGCTACATCTTGTGCAAGCTTGCAGCAGCTTTCGAATGACTGGTTTGAGGCAATCTATTATCTGCAAGCAGCTTGCAAGTAACTTTCTCAAAATTTCTGAGCTGACGAAGAGACACGCATTCTGCGTCTTTGCTATCTTTCGTGATTGGAGCTGCGTCAACGATGCTGGCTGTACCCGGCTCTTTAGGCATGTGACATCGTGTCCGCACTCACGCACACCAGTGTGTGGGTGATATGTTCAAACAACGGTGAGTTTAAAGGAGTTTAAAGGAACTTGGTAAAGTGGTGGGCCTCGTTTCAACCCACCACTTATACCAAGTTCGAAGAGAACTCTGCCCGGAACCGTGCGGCGATTGCGAAACTAATGGACCGAATCGTAATTGTCGCCGGTCCATTCGTGGTGCTTCTACAGCGGGATG
Source organism: Heligmosomoides polygyrus bakeri (assembly GCA_947359475.1). Lineage (NCBI taxonomy): Eukaryota > Metazoa > Nematoda > Chromadorea > Rhabditida > Heligmosomidae > Heligmosomoides > Heligmosomoides polygyrus. The sequence continues at coordinate 40,485,458 of OX375867.1, forward strand.
GGCATGGCAAGCTTTGCAGTCGATAACCTCTGCTTCCCCTCTGCGCGGCTGCCGCTCTTCCGCAATAGTGTGCGGGGCCTTGAGAAATCTCGGTTTCACACCGAGGCCTAGAGTTAGCATCAGTTATCGCCTGAACTACTTATCAAACCTTCTATCATATGAGGGGAACGCAAGTGCAGTTCATTTTTAGCAGTTGGCAATCATGAGAAGTATCGCACAATGCTGGTAAGTGTAGAGCTCCCTTTGCTTGCGCTGCGATTGTCTCACTTCTCTTGTAATCATCCTTCAGTTTAATCGCCATATTGTTGTCGAATACAATTAGCGCCAGACAATCGAAAATGATAACTGTTGTGGTGCCTGAAGGAAATGCGCAAGACGCCATTTTAGAAGTGGTTCGTTCACTTTTACCATTACAACTACTTGGGTTATAAACTGTTACTAACAGGGCTTGCAATCATAGATGTCTTCTATTCACATTAAAGAGAGCCATGAATTTCAGGCGGCTTCTTGAAGTTTCACTTATGTTCTCTTGTTCGTCATCCTAACACTAAGTTGCCGAACAAGTTCGTACATCGTATTCTAATCGTCGATGTAACAAGAAATTCTGCTTAACCTTTCTAATATGGATGGCTGAATAGTGCGAGGTGCAATCTAGTTGGTGGGGCGAAATCGGTGACCATGACCTTAGCCACCCGTACCTTGCGTAACCTAGGAAGGGAATGGAAATCTGTAGGCATTCCCGAAGTTTCACCTAAACGCTAAAGATATGTTTAGTGCAATGATCACGGAATGGCCCTATGAGAGAGAATTCTGAGTGATTCTCGGCAATGAGTTCCTTCCAACAGTTTGCTTTTGAACCCGCACAGGTTGCAAAATAAAGTGTCCTTTAGTGCCGTTTGCATTGCAGTGGATTTGACTCAATACCACACTCACCAGTTTCAACCGTATGTTAAGCGGGCGACTTCGACCCCAGCCTTTGTCGCTCTCCACAGAAATCCTAGTACTAACATTGGGAAGATGCGTTTCGCTGATCAGCCAGACGAATCCTATCTGTTCTGGTCCTCCATTGACTCATGGACCGCCTTCTCCGTCCGTCATGGTGCACGGATCATAGTGAGCAGAAGCTGTGGCCGAGTGTCTCTTACGCTCACCCTTTCTAACTGCAATCACGCAGCGGCGCGTCAAATTCGGGGCGCGGCGCGACTGCCGCGTCGCGCCCTTAATTGACGTGCCACGCCGCGGCGGAAGACTAAAGGCGCCTAAAGGTTGTCTCGACCGCTTTTTCCTAACCGCTTCAGCGAGTTTCTTGAGCTGAGCGGGGTAAACGACAGCGGTGATCGTGTGTCCTTGCAATAGCATCTCCTAGTACAGCATTTCCTTCGAGTCCTAGAATCAACATAGAAGAACCTTCTTGGTGTGCACTATACTTACGCCCTCGCAAAAATTTCGAATATTCGAATAGTTTCGAATGCAGAAAATTTTCGAACATTTGAAATCGAATATCTACCACTATATAATTGAGTTAGCTTCCCGCCCTGTAGAAAATGAGGCGTATCTCAGTCAGGTTAGAAACCTGGCTGAGATACGCCTCGTGGAACCACAAGCAATCTCATGGAACCCCTTGCGATGCCTCTGCGTACCTCACGCGGGCAACATTTGCCGTTCAACATGGTATGTTGCTGCAGCAGAGGAAGCGCATCCTCCTCCTGCCTGACACAACGGCGTCTGCGCGCGTTTCTGAGTGCCTGAATCCAGGAGACGGGTTCCCTTCGTCGCACCACAAGCTCTGGAGTCAGAAGAGGAGACACTGTCGTCCTTCGACGAGGGATCGCATTCAGAATTGAGCATGAGATGATGCTGCAGCAGAGGAAGCGCAGCCTCCTCCTGCTCTAACAGCGACAACTGCGAGCTTTTCTGAGCTCCTGGATCAAGAAGACAGGTCCTTTTTGTTGCACGACAACCGTCTGGAGTCAGAAGAAGCGAAATAGAAGGAAGCAGAGGTTACATCGTCGCCCTACGACGACCGGCCGCATGCAGAACTCAGCATTATCCCATGTTGAACGGAAAACTTTACCCGCGCGAGGTACGTCTCTGCGTAGTTGAGTTAGCGGTCGATGACGTTTGAGTGATCAGACCTAAGTGGGATACGTCGCATCATCCACAGCTAGGGCGGTCGAGTGATCTAACCAAGTAAGGTACGCCGCATCATCTACACCGCGGGCAAAATTTGCTATTGAACGTGTGATGTCTCTACAACAGGGGAAGCGCAGCTCTTTACTGCTTAACACAACAGCACCTACGCGCGTTTCTGAGCGTCCAGATTCGGAAGCCGTGCCGCCGACTTCGTGCGATTAGCATGAGAAGACCACTAAAGGGGTAAGAATAGAAGGGGGACTTCGAGGGTGGAGAACCGACGCGACCAGGAAGGTGCGACCTGGAGGAGGCATCGGGATGTGGGGGGAGGGGGGTCGATAGAGGAACAACGAAGCAGGCCAAGAGGTGGTACTAAGAGGGGCATTAAGGAGGGACCAGTAGGGAGTTACCAATCAGGGGGGGGGGGGGGGAGCAGTAAGGAGGATCAGCAAGGGATCCATTACTAGTAAGGGAGACCGGATTTAGAAGATGTGACACAGATGTTGTGCAATGGGCGTTCGCTCACCGTCGTCGTGTCGTGAGCGTGGGATGGCTACTTAATTGGGGTAGAGTAGTAAGAAGAATCTCGAGGGGGGGGGGGGAGGAATCGATCTGGAAGAGGGGACTTGGAAGCGGGACATGGACGGGGAACCAACAAGAAGGGAGCCGCAAGGGAGTTCATTCGGAGAACAAGGAATCTGCCATATGCATGGCCTCTTCATGCTCGACGCAGCGGCGACTGCGCGCGCTTCTGAGCTTCGGGATTCGGAAGAAACCCCCCCTACGTCGCGCAACAAGCGTCCTGATTCTGAATACGTGTCGCCGACGTCTGCCGTGAACATGGGAGGACCACTAAAGGAGTGTGAAGAGGGGCGGTAAAGGAGACCTCCAGGGTGGACCAGGAGAGCGACCAAGAAGGAAAAGAACAACCTGGAGGAGGGGTCAGGACGGGGAAACCAGCAAGAAAATACCAGTAGGGAGTCAGTAGTGGAAACAAAGAAGTAATCCAGGAGCTGGGACCAGGAACGTGGGGGACTAAAAAGAGGGGGAGGAAAGGCCAGTAAAGGCAGACCAGCAATTAGATCCAGTAAGAAGAAACGAGTGAGGGGGAACCTGGCTTCGGAAGACATGTCAACGATATCTGGAAACGCTAGCAGTTGAGCATGCGAACAGTTGCGGAGGAGCAACCTGAGGGACAGAAGTACTGCGCAGCACAAACCAATGACGTTAATGGCCGGTCCGGAGAGAATGTCTCTGATGAATGCACGGAAGTGGTGAACGGCTTGATGCCGATAAAGCACGCACAAGGTCCTAGATGTTAGCGAATTTTATGTTTTACAAAAACTACTTTTCATAGGTCAGAGATGCTGCAAAGTCGCGCGAAGCGCGCAAGTGCGAGACACGCCGTTAGGCGTGTCGGAGCACTTGTCGAATAAATTCGAAAAACGAGATTTTTCTGGATATTCGAATTCGAATACATTAGAAAAACGCGTTTTTTTTGAATACTCGAATTCGAATACATTCGAAAAACACGATTTTTGAGCATTCAATTCGAATACATTTGAAAAGCGCGATTTTTACAAATAGTCGAATTCGAACGAAAAGTCAGGATGCACGATCGATATGATAGACAACAGCCCGGGAGAGAAAGTGGAAGAAGACATAATGTATTCCTTCCTAATTAATCACGAGTTTTTTTTTATCGACATGCCCTTTGGCCTAGGTCATACCACCGCTCACACCGAGCGAAGCCTAATGATAAGTTCCCATATTGGTGCAATCCTAGTTGGTGGTGGCCACTCTTAAACATTTTTCTGATATAACGAAACATAGTAAATGGGCAACAGTATCACCTGTATCACCTGTCGTCCCGTTGATCATCGACTTGCTCGAGCAGGCGCCAACAGCGTCTCCATTCACCCCTGTCAGATGCCAGAGTGCTCCAATGGATCCTCCTCGCTCGTGGGACACGAAGAGCGTCATAGCGATCGTTCAGGGCTTTCATGAAGAAGTCCGACCAACGCGTTGGTGGGCGTCCTGGTGTTCTCTTGACATCCCGCAAAATCCAGTCGGTGACGGCTCTCGTCCAGCGGGTGTCTGCGAAGCGCACTACGTGGCCGCCCACCTAATTTTCGACAACTTGGCCCACGCGACAGCGTCTCTGACCTTCGAACGTCGGCGAAGCTAGGAACTCCGGAGGCCTTCTCTCACTTGCGTGAGTCGTGTCATCGTCCTCTCGATTCCACGCTGCGCGACGCTGATCGCATGTTCATCCTGCTTTCGTATAGCCCAGGTCTCTAAGGCATATGTTAGGGCAGGAAGAACGGTAGAGTCGAATAGGCGGGCACGGAGCCGGACGTTCTTCGTCTTCTTCACGACTTCTTCGACGCTCATGAAAGCTTCCCAAGCCGCTCGTTTCCCCCTGCTCAGCTCTGGCGCTAGGTCGTTGGCCATGTTGACTTCGCGACCCAGATACACATAGCTGGAGCATTCGGAGACGTTCGTTTCGAATGGGACATCAGAAACTTGTCCGTTCCTCACGAACATCGTCTTCGTAAGATTCAGCTGCAGTCCAACGTTTCCACATACACGAACGAAGTCGGCCAGCATTCGCTCCGCCTGGCTGATGCTCGGTGTTATGAGCACGATGTCGTCAGCGAAGCGAAGATGATGTAGTTTCCGACCGTCGACCTTTACTCCCATGTCTTCCCATTCTAGTTGGCGCATGACGTTTTCGAGGGTGGCGCTGAAGAGCTTCGGAGATATGGTATCCTCCTGCCGAACCCCTCTCTTCACGTCGATGACGACGTCGTTGTAGAATAATGAGATCCTGGTCGTGAATCCATTGTACAGCTCTCGAAGGACTCTGATGTACTGAGTAGGAACACCCTGAGTGAGCAGGGCGTCGATGACCGCTTCAGTTTCGACGGAGTCGAATGCCTTCCTCAGGTCGATGAATGTAAGACACAGCGGCAGCTTGTACTCTCGCGACACTTCAATGAGCTTCGTAATGGTGTGTATGTGATCGATCGTGCTGAATCCTCTCCGAAATCATGCTTGTTTGCATGACTGTCCTTCGTCCAGGGTTCTGCTGATCCTATTCAGGATGACTCGAGTGAACAGCTTGTAGACTACGGACAACAGGCAGATCGGGCGATAGTTGCCAATGTCGTGCACGTCTCCCTTCTTGTACAGCAAGATGGTCCTGCTTGTCTTCCACTGAGATAGAACCTTGCACTCCGACAGGTAGCGTGTGAAGAGCCGCGCTAGGGGGCAGGTTAACGTGGCTGTCGAAGAGATCGGAGTAGAAGTCGTGGATGACCTTCTCCATGGTCCTTCTGGAAGAGGTGACGGTTCCTTCGGGACGTCGGAGAGCGGTCATCTTGGTCTTGAAGTTGGCGAAGTTCTGGCGGGCATTGCGGATGCTCAAACATGCCTCTGCAGCTTCAGCCAACTCTTCCGCCCTTCTCTCCCTAAGATCCTCCTTTATCGCCACTCTGCATAGCTTCGCAAGCTCGGACGTCAGCTGGTGGTTGCCTGACGATCGTCCTGCTCCACGCTGGCGTATCAGCTCGACTCGAGCTTTGGGCAACGGTATGTAGAAATAAACAAACTACGCCAACATGGTTAGACACAATTGCAAGTCGGGAGAGGGGAGCCTAAAAAGGGTCATTGTCGGTGCAAATCTACTATGAGAGGACCCTCGCATTATATTTTTTTCCGGAACCTAAAAAGTAAACATCTGTAAAATAAAATAAAATTGGGCCAAAACACCATCAACCAACGTTCTGGACACTGGCAAGACAATGTACTTCACGTCCCAATAAATTGGGAACATCATGACCAAGATTACAATTTCTATATATTCTCATGTTTATAATATTATTTATCCTGATTTCGTTAGTGCAGTTGTTTTCAAGGAGTGATAGGTTCAATATGCTTTAATACTGAATGCATTCAGTTCTTATGAAATCGCTTAAGAGTGACCACCACCAACTAGGATTGCAACCCATATTGATCGCGCGAAGCGATGTGTCGATATTGGAGCCTATCATTAGCTCGGGGTGCGCGATGGTATGACATAGGCCTTTATAAACCTCTTTGTGTATCGTAAACATGAAGTGGAGAACTTACACGTAATAGGATCAAAGGGCTTATGGAAACATTTAATTTCCTTGTTTTCAGGAAGGCACATTTTTCTCAAAGCAGTGCTTCTGTATTGCAAAGTGCTGCTCATGAAGAACAAACAAAAAGTTTACAAGACATTTGAAGGGCACACCGTTTGCATATCCACTGTAATCTCAAACGATCATTTTTGTGACTTGGAATTGGTGACTGACTAACTATTCAAGAACTTTCACGAAACAATGCTTTCGCCTAACGGCAGTTAATGACAGACTGACGACGAAGTGTTATATGTATGCATAACTGTATCAAATCTATCCTGTTCGTCAAAAAGTTGAATGATCACACTATCAATTTTGCCGTCACAACATTATTACAGGTAGCTAGGAATAGGCCAGCCATGAGGGCCGGTCTAATTTCTTTCTGGTGATTCGCCTAACCATAAGGCCTATGTCACACCATCGCTCATCCCAAGCGAAGCCTTATCATAGGCTCCCATATCGACTCATTGCTTCGCGCAATCGATATGGGGGCTTATCATTAGGCTTCGCTCGGGATGAGCGGTGGTATGACATAGACCTAGGTGGTAGAAGCAGGTAATTCTTATCCGCGATGAACCTGTGAATGTAACTGCTCTCCATCCAACATAGTGATTAAACTGTAAATTTTTAACAAAAATCGATCGATAAATAACAGCCGGTCGATCTACACCGCCTCCCCTTGTGAAATCTGACATACGGCCGACATAGTACATATAGTGTGCTCCTTCGACTTCCCTTGCGTAGGTGACTCTTCTACCCGAGGTAGCCAAAACGCACGATGTGCGTTGGAGTGGTAGAGAACCCAACTCTCATCTAGGGTGACCAGGTCTTCCAGAAACTCATTGCGATGCGAGCGGATAAAGAGAGACTGGCGGATGGATATGCGGATGAACCGCATGCTATCGGTCAAGGCATGCGGTATCCATCGAGCCAGCTCATCGGTAGCCAAGGGCTTTGAAGCGGCTGGCGACCGTCGGCTGGGTACATCCGAGTCTCGTCGCAGTACTATGGGTGGTAACTTCCGGATCCTCCTTGACAGCGTCAAGGATGGCGGAGTCTTCCACTGTTTGGGAGAGCTCCAACCGAGGTTTGTCTTCGCAGTCCGTGTCTCCCTTTGTGAACCGAGCGTACAGGCGGTTGACGGCGTTGATGGTAGTGGTATTCTCCTCAGTGCGCGTTGATGTTGCGAACTCCTGCCGTCACTCTAGTGCCGCGACGCCAATGATAGATGATGATGACATGAAGATGCTCTTTTGAAATCGACAGTTACTAGAACTCAAGGAAGCATACTTTTGCAAACTTTGGATGTGTTTAGTACAACGACAACATGGCAAATCATGGAGACCAATCAAAAATCGGAAGCTCTGAAGTTCTGGACATTAAAGCCCTATGAAGCGTTTTTGATCCACTTAATACATGGAGCATCTCGGGGAAACAGATAACACATTCATATCCTTAGCGTTGCCGTGGTTAAGCATAAGCAGAGAGCCACCTCAGCAAGTTTTTTATCTTTTTTCTCTCCATATTTGTTTTCGCCGTTCAGAAGGCTCACAAAGGAGCCTTTACACTTAGGTACACAAAAATAAGGTGGTTTTGTGTGCCTCTCCCTTTTCCGGACCAGCCCCAAGGGTTCGCTTTATCTCCGTAATCAGAATTGTTACCAAGCAGATGCTCAGTCGAAGTCTTTATATAGCCGCCAGCTTCTTAACTTATTACAGCGAGCAAGCTCTCCTATTTCAGGTTCTACACATTTTTGCTAACGAATTTGCCGTGCGATTCAAGCAGGTTTCCAAAGACGTCAGTTGTGTGACGTATTCAAAGCTCTCCAGACAGTATGCTCCGTCTTCAGGGCAAACACTTGTCATATTCTCCTCGTAGGTTCTTCTCGTCACAGTTACCTATACTGCTATCATTATAATCGAAACGAAACTATATTACAATTAATAACTATCACATATCTATACCACCTGTCGTCCCACTGATCATCGATTTGCTCAAGCGGGCGCCTGCCAGAGCGGGCGCCCGCCTGCCAGAACACATTACATGGCCGACCCACCAAAGGCCGGCCATGTAATGTGTTTCGCATTTTGGACAAATTGACCCATGCGATAGCTCGGTTCTCCATGCCTCCTTCGACGTTCTTAAATACTCCCCAAACCCCTTGTTCCCTTCTCATCAGCTCTGGCGCTAGGTCGTTGGCCATATTGACTTCGCGACCCTGATAAATGTAGCTGGAGATCCAGAGATGTTCGTTCCGTTGTGCAAGAATAGTGTATCACAAACTCGCCCGTTTCTCTTGAACATTGACTTCGTGAGATTCAACTGCAGCCCAACGTTCCGACACACGCGCCATTTAAGTCGGCCAGCATTCGCTCCTCTTCACTAATGCTCGGTGTTGTGAGCACGACGTCGTCAGCAAAGCAAAAATGGTGCTTTTGCCGGCCGTCGACGTACACTCTCATGTCTTCCCATTTTAATTCGCGCAAGACGTTTTCGAAGGTGGCGCTGAAGAGTTTCGGGATATGATATCCCTTGCCGAAGCCCTCTCTTCACGACAATGACGACGTCGTTGTAGAATGGAGAAATCTTGGTAGTGAATTCACTGTACAACTCTCGAAGTCGAAGTGCTTCATGCTGAATCGATTATGAGGCGGCTCGCTCTCAACTGTGATGAGTTATTTCGGATCGCTTTGCACTTGTTCAAGTTGCGCGTGAAGAGCTGCGCCAGGCTGTTGATGAGCAAATGCAGGAGGTTCTTCAGGTGTTCGGTTCTGATCCTGTTAGGACCCGGTGCTATATGTTTCTATACTGACGATGGCGTGTGGGAAAATGGGAGAAAGATAGGCGACGCACCCATCTTACGAAAGATACCAACTCGCGTCTAAAACGACACAGGTATCGACGAGTTTTCCGGGGTCGGTTGAACGAGTTTTCGCACCGTATGCAGGGTCGAGGGACCGGCTGCCGCTGCGACGCGGTCGCGGGAAGCCAGGACCTCGTCAACCTGACCTGTTCCGTGACTCGATCGAGGGCGGAAATGCACGCTCTTTTCACCTGGTAGAGTCAGAATGTAGATCCCCGATAAGTAGGGTTACTAGTATTTATAAATAGCCCAAGAAAGTACTAGAGAATGATTTTGAAGCTTAAAACGGCAGCGCGACAGGAGGTACACTCGCCCCTGCTGGGGAGTGTGGCGTGAAGAGGTGCAGCCGCTGTTCTGTGGACCGAAACTTTTGTTTTGCGTGTCGAAGATTTCGTAAGGCAGCCGCTAGACTCGCGGTGAAGCCTAGGGGTTGGAGTGGGTGAGCAATGGGGATGAGAGAAAGATCGCACGCCCCCCAGCAGTTTTAAGCGGGGGGCGGGCGTACCTCCTGACCGTTCCCGCTTAAAACCAAGAAAGTGCAGATTTCCACCTTTGACTTCCTCTGTGCTTGCTTTATGGCTGTAGCGAAGCGTTTGTTGGGAGAGATATGCCCGTGTCGAAATGTTCAGTGGAGGTAAATATAATATAATACAATGCTTACACACATACAAGACCTTCTATCTGGCGAGGTAATTCTAAGTGGACTTATGGTTCCTAGGTTCTATCCAGGGAATGATGGGAGGGGGGTGGCGGTGTCCGTTCCTCCACGTGGTGCCACCGGAAACTGCCCGCCTTTGCGAGCCAAGCTGAAACTGATGCACTGACACTCGAGTGAAGGCGACAGGCTCTTGTTACAGGCCGGCTTACGAAGACTCATGTCACTTGACATGGTTGATGGTGCTTCATGTATTGATAGATAGTGGTACGGCGCCCGCAGGAGCGACGCGCACTCGCAAAGCCCGGCGAGTGTGGAAAGTATGCGAGGGTCCGTGATGCATGACGGCATCGGGGGAAACTGTGTTAGTCCAAAGTCCCGCAACGTACAAAAGACCGCGTGACAACGCTGAATGTGGGTACGTTGTCGCGCCGCACCTTTGAGTTGGCAGAGGTGCTGGAGCGAACAAAGGTTGGCTGCAAGAGACAAGGTGTTCCTCCAGCAAGTCAAAGGACATAGGACGAGGCTTCAAGACCGTTCTATGTGGGAGTCCCAGGACCACCTGCGGTGTCGGTATAATCGTCTCCGAACGCTTTCGAGACGAGATTGCAAGCGTGGAGCGTTTTAGTGACCGCTTGATGAGATCGCTATCGCTGCTGAATGGCGAATGTATCACCTCTTATCTGCGTATGCCCCGCAGACTGGCTGCTCCGAAAGAGGCAAGGATGAGTTTAGAGCTTGCTTTATGAGAAGACAGCAGAACTTCCATCACTGGACGTAATTATTGTTGCAGGTGATCTTAATGGTCACGTTGGAGCAACGAAAGACGGTTACAGCTGTCATGGTGGTTTCGGATACTGGCCACGTAACGTCGATGGTGAGCGCATACTTGAATATGTAGAATCGCACGACATCACCATCCTGAACACGAAATTTTGAAAACGTGACTCCCACTCATCTCGTTTTATAGCGGGAGCTCTACGATGCCCATTGACTTCGCCCTTGTGAGGAATAGAGACCAAGGGCTAGTCACCGATGCGAAAATCGTGCCGTAAGAGACGGTCGCCACGCAACAACGACCGCTGATTTGCACTATGAAAATCACTCCTCCAAGCACAAGGCAGAGCGAGCGATACGGTCCAGCAAGAATTAAGTGGTGGCGATTGAAGGAGAATGGAGCAGCTGTGATATCTCGCCTTCGTTTGCCGACGGTCACGACCGTTGAAGAAATTTGGGGCCGGATTCATCAACGACTTATCCTATCCTTCTATATATAAGCGAGAACGGTCGTTTGTCGGTGGATGAGTGAGTGAGTGTGTTTATGTGTGTTTGTTTGCACAGAAGTGCTGGGGGAGTGTGTTGGGAGGAAGTGTGTGGAAGGGAGGGGGGGGGGGGTTGTAGTTGTCACCAGTTGTCAACTGTTGTAGTTGTCGACAGGCGTCTGGGTTCAGAAGACATGTCACCGATGTCCCACAAAGGACGTTCGGGTTAAGGAGAGGTGTCACCGATGTCGCGCAAAGGAGGTGCGGGTTGAGAAGAGACGTCACCCACCCCCTTCAACATGCGTCCGGGTTCAGAAGAGGTGTCACCGATGCCCCACAAAGGACGTCCGGGTTGAGGAGAGGTGTCACCGATGTCGCGCTAAGGAGGTGCGGGTTGAGAAGACATGTCAGCGACAGGCGACGTCATGCAAGAAGCACCCCGGTTCAGAAGAGGTGTCATCCGCGTCAGTAAAGGGAGGAGGAAGGGGGGGGGGGGAGGGCGGGGGTTGTTGTTGTCAACAGTTGTCAACTGTTGTAGTTGTCGACAGGCGTCTGGGTTCAGAAGACATGTCACCGATGTCGCGCAGTGGACGTCCGGGTTGAGCAGAGATGTCACCCACCTCCTTCAACAGACATCCGGATTCAGAAGAGGTGTCAGCGAGGTGGCTCAACAGGCGTCTGGGTTCATAAGACGTGTCACCGATGCCCACAAAGGAGGTCCGGGTTGAGAAGAGGCGTCATCGATGTCGCGCGAGGATTCCGGATTCAGAAGACGTGTTACCAGTGAAGGTGTGACCAGTAATGGGGGACCGGTGAAGGATGGGGCTCCAGTAAGGGGACCGGTAAAGGGCTGACCAATAAAGGAGGGACCAGTGAAAGTGGCACCAGCAATGGGGACCTGTGAGGGGGGATCCAGTGAAGGCTAACCGGTGAAGGAGGGAGAGGTGTCCAGTGAAGATGGGACCAGTAGAAGTTGACCAGTGAAGAGGGGACCAGGTGAAGGGAAGACCGGTGAATAAGGTACCAGTTGTCGCGGCAAGCACCAGCTGCCGCTACTTTTTCATGAGTTCTCACCCGCGAGACCTCAGACGGACAAAAAAATAGTGCATTCACAGTTCGCCTACAGTATCTTCTTCCTTGAAAACAGAAAATACAAGACGTCTCCTTTGTATTCTAGAAGGACCGCCCTCGCGGTCTCAGTCTTGTTGAGTTCCTCCAGCCTGCTAGCTCGCTTTTAGTTGCACAATTACGAATAAACGGATTATTAAATAATTTTGTGTCAGAGGCAACGGAAGCCCACACAAAATTTCTTGTGCATCGGCCCTTTACCAGGCACCAATAATAAAGTCCCGCGTGGCATCTTCAAATCAGTTTGTTCTCCCTCATAAGGCTAAGAAACACTGATTTTTTACAGAAAAAGAAACTCAACGCTGAATAACAGAAAAATGAGTAAAATTACCCTTCTCCTCCAATCTCTGGAGGATGAATCGACTATCCTCAAAGAAGTGGTTGAATATTACAAGGCCACCACAGAGCCTAGTAAACCACCCACAGAGGATCAAAAAATACAAATCTACTGTCAGGAAAGACTATGTGAACTGCAAACGGCACTGGAAAACGTCGAAAGAAAACTGTCATCAATGCAAGATGTCTACCAGAGCATAATGAGCACCTATTCAGAGGCCTCAAAAGGAGAGAAAAAGGAAATGTTAGCAGAAATAGAGGAACTCAAACAGAAAATCAATTTCCGCTCACTCAAACAAGAAGCGGAAACCGTAGTGATGGCTCTAAAAACCAGAACTCGAGAAATACAGACTCAATGGGAAATTCTACAAATTACTCGTACCCCACTGGTCCGAAACGATCCCGAAAGCAGAAGAGACCTCGACAGTGGGGACGCATATGAAGAAATCGATCCATGTGGTCTACTTCAAAGTAACCGAAGTAGCAGCATATGACAACCCACTCGGGTCTTGAACCACATGAGCAAGACCCAGAACAGATGGTGCTATCGCCGGCATTCAAGATCAAGTACCCGCAAATCAAACTACCTCATTTTGACGGAGAACACGATTCATGGGATGAGTTCTGGGACGCATATTCCCTCATAGTCGATCAAAAAGCACAATTAGGAGAATTGGAGAAAATTCTCTACCTTAAGGACGCAATACGCGGAAAGGCACAAAATGCCATCAAAAGCATCCCAATGAAAGCTTCCAATTACAGCCTGATTGTGGATGTCCTGCACAAAAAATACGGAAACAAAGGGACAGGGGGCGAAAAATGTGTCGAAACTCTCGAAAAGGTCAATGATCTTGTCTTCCAAATGGTCGCCACAGGATACGACGTAAAGAAAAGACATGAGCCGTTATCGATAGACACTATTCTAGCAAAATTTCCCTATGAAATTATAAAGGACTGCATGAAAAGCGAAACAGAAAGTTCGCAATTAACCGTAGGCAAACTGCTGGAAGAGCTCGGCGAGGAAGTTTCTTCGAGAGCTCTCTTCGAGCGCCGATTTGAATCGTTGAGGGGAAATCAAATAAACAATACCGAACCCTCACGACGCCCGAAACCGTCTGTGGCGGAACAATGCCTGTTTTGCCACAGATCCAACCACCAGACCAAGGAGTGCCGCACAGTCCGGACTGCAATCGATCGCAGAAACGCACTGAGGGGTCAGCCAGTGTGTTGGAAATGCTTCGCACTGGACCACAGAAGCCGTGACTGCGCCTTCGAATGTTGCCCAAAATGCAAGGGAGATCACGATGTCACACTATGTATAAAGGAGGACGTCCGACAGCCTCGGGAAGGTGGTAATATACTAGAAAATAGTCAACGTTTTTCTGCCAGCCAAAACGCGAATACCGAGTCAACTGAAGTTAACACCTCTCGCAGCCAATCCAGCTATAATGTGGTGAATAAAAGCCTGCAATCTGCCCCACAGGAGCATAATGCATATACACTAGCAAGTTTCTCAAATACAACAAACGACAAGATCACAGGAAAAGAACTTATTCTTATGACTGCAGAGGCACAAATAAGAAACAATCACACCAACACGTTTGAAAACGTGCTGGTTTTCCTAGACTTGGGTGCACAGTGCAACCTAATTGAAGCCAACCTCGCCAGCACACTGGGACTTCAACTATGCGAACCATATCACTCCATAATGTATGGCATTGGGGGAAGCAGTGAGACGTATTTGACTCAACAGACATCTGCTGTTTTCAGAACACGGTTCGGAGATACCACTTCACTCCCACTTAGCACCAAACCAGTGCTCACAAATGCTTTTCCAGCACCCACACTGACAAGTTCAGACGTGTAGCTTCTGAGAGATAAGAGCATTTTCTTGTCGAATACCACTACGAACGGGGAACTCGTAAAACCGCGAATTCTGATTGGAGTTGAATCATACGACCAAATCGTGATGTTGGACCACCCGCCCATAAGACTACCATCAGGTCTGCTTGCACAAAACACCATTTTCGGACCAGTCTTGTTCGGATCCTCGAATACAGTAAAAGAAAATACTTGGCATTCTCACTTCTCTGTGGTAGCGTATCCGCAGCCTGTTGATGTAAGAAAGAAGGCTCATGACAAAACGCTCCCAATTCAGCGAAAACACGTTCCACGTCTTCAACCAAATGAGGGCAACGTTCAACACGAACAACAGGAAACACGCGTTCCAACCAAAAGCTCGCTTTCAGAACACACTCCACATCTAGTAAAAGGTGTCGTATCGAAGATGAATGCTCACGGGATTCGAGGGACAAACAGCAGCTCAGAATCTAAGGAAGACGCTGGTTTGCGTACCTACGCTAACTCGCTACCGAAAGTAAATCATAAAGACATGTGTTATAGCACCAACGAAAGAACGGAAGCAAACTTTAGCATATTTCCAAGAATATTACTCTATTTGTTGCTCTCCCTTATGCTGAGCATCATTGCCCGTGCTGATCCAATAGGGCGTCAATACGGTGCCCTGTCACCAAATCGAGTTTCAGAGGTACACACACTTTGCTTCAAGAACGCAAGCCTGAACATGATGGGCAACAGGAGCTCATCCTTTATACTTCAATCATCTGTTTTTGATGACATCAAAGATCTTCAAGCTAAGCTATAAGCACTGGAGAACAAAGTGGACACGATATTCACTTATACCAACCCCCGACATCAGTGCATACTCCGAGCAGGCGACAGTGAAAACGGCCACACATCATCTGTCTGTAGTGCCTATTCGGATACTACCGCTTGTTCTCCACGCCTACGAAATTTCAGCAACTGCCTCTCGTGTCTTGCTGGGGGCCATGGTTTTACAGTACATTGACGCGGTTGTTACAGTGTTTCTCTTTATTCCTTTCAAGTTTTCTTTTTTCAAGTATATCGCACCTTTGCTGTCAGCTGCCCTGATATTTATTCAATATTCCATTGTAATACACCACCCACTTTGTATTTGATAGAACATGCATTTGCGGCGAAATTTGTTCCTCTAAACACGCGCATTGCATGCTCCTCCACTTTCACATTGTAAACGCGGAATTACCGTTCACACCTCACGCACACGCCTCCGTCACGAGTCACTCACATCTACTAGGTAGTCCTATAAACGGCTAGTGAGGATCACCCCACCACTTACATCTGCCTTTCACGGTACTTCTAGCCTCGCACAGGCGCTTCTAATTACGCAGCAAACACGTCTGTCACTATCAAAATCGGTGGTGGAGCCAGTCGTGGCAGCCCTAGTCTTTGTGGGTCACTCGGCCGCGGAGTGCAACAAAAATAAACAAATAGAAGTGAATATTATTCCGCGTAATTACTCCTCGT
The DNA here is from genome assembly GCA_947359475.1 of Heligmosomoides polygyrus bakeri. Taxonomy (NCBI): domain Eukaryota; kingdom Metazoa; phylum Nematoda; class Chromadorea; order Rhabditida; family Heligmosomidae; genus Heligmosomoides; species Heligmosomoides polygyrus. Next base: position 40,501,367 of record OX375867.1, read on the forward strand.
ACCTACCGCCATACTCATCCAATTCCTCACTGATCACATGTCATGTCGATCAATTTGCTACTCGCATGTATACTTACCCTATACTCACTGTTCATTATTACAAGGTATTTTTAAATGTTTGCGCCCGGGAGTGTCGCGGCAAGCACCAGCTGCCGCTACTTTTTCATGAGTTCTCACCCGCGAGACCTCAGATGGACAAAAAATAGTGCATTCACAGTTCGCCTACAGTATCTTCTTCCTTGAAAACAGAAAGTACAAGACGTCTCCTATGTATTCTAGAAGGACCGCCCTCGCGGTCTCAGTCTTGTTGAGTTCCTCCACCCTGCTAGCTCGCCTTTAGTCGTACAATTACGAATAAACGGACTATTAAATAATTTTGTGTCAGAGGCAACGGAAGCCCACACACCAGTAGTGGGACCGGTGAGGGGGAGAATTGGGGGGGGGGGGGGGTGGTCCAGTGAATGATGGACCGGTGAAGGAGAGGGAAGGGTCCAGTGAAGGGAGGACAGCTAGAAGGTTGACCAGTGAAGAGGGGACCAGGTGAAAGGGGGACCTGTGAGGTGGGGGAGGGTCCAGTGAAGGGGGGACCGATAGAAGGTTGACCAGTGAAAGAGTGAACCCGGTGAGGGGGGACCGATGAGGAAGGTACCAGTAATGGGGATCGGTGAATGGGGGGGGAAGGAGTCCAGTGAAGGGGGGGACCGGAAAAGGTTGATGAATAAAAGGAGGACCAGTGAGGGTGGGACCAGAAATGGGGATCGGTGAAGGATAGGATGACCAGCGAAGAGGGGACCAGTAAAGGGAGGTCCAGTGAAGGTAGGAGCCGACGAAGGGGGAGGGGGACCAGTGAAGGGTGAACCGGAAAAGGGCTGACAATAAAGGGGAACCAGTGATAAGGGGTCAGTTAAAGGGGGGGGGGGGGGGTCCAGTTGAAGGTGATGGACCTGTTTTGCCCTATTCCGCTATACCATTCTATATAGCAAAACCAGTTTTTTAAATGAATGATCGGGTGTTCTATTCTCCGGGTTTGGGGCGAAGCCCCAACGAGACGTTTGGCGGCCCGCAGGCCGTTGAACGTCTGGTATAATTTTAACAGGGAATTCACAGCGGAAAATTCAGATAACGCGGTTTATCGCTCACCATATCGCTTGTAAGCCGCGCTATCAGGGATTTCGGCTGTAATTTTCTCTCTTAAAGATAAGTCATTGATGAATCGGCCCCTGGCAGGGTGCTACCGAAGCAATGCTAGACGCTGCACTCCGAACTTGGCGTTACGAAACCGGGACGGCGTAAGGTTGACAGGCAGGTACGGCTGTGGACTAACGTGGTTAAAGAAAAAGTTCGTGAGAAAAAGACGTTATACCATGGATTCCTCAGCGACAAGACAGCCGTGAAATGGCGCTTGTATCAGGAAGCGAAGAAATCGGCCAAAAGTCAGTGGCCGTTGAAAGAGTCACTCATTACTATGATGTCAACATGAAACGTGACTCGCGCGATGGTGAGCGATTTCCTTATCGACTCGCCAAGGTCCGTCATCACCAGACCGCTGATGTTGAACAGTTATTTGGCATCAACGATGAGAATGGTCATCTCCTAATGAACCACAAAATGGCCTTGAATCGATGACGCAACTACTTCGAGGAAATCGCGACGATAGAGTTTTCCATCCAGCCATTCCCTCCGCTCCTCCCATGTACGGTCCCGTTCAAAAAATCACTCTCGAGGAGATAGAAGCGGCTTTAAAGAAGATGAAACCAGACAAGGCAACGAGCCCTGATGATCTGGCGGCCGACTTGTGGAAGGCGGAATCCTGGAATCCAGCTGAGTGTCTGATAATGTTCTTCAACCAGGCGGTTGCGTAGAAGAAAGTACCTGATAGATGGCAGATAAGTACGACAATTCCGACTTGGAAGAAGAAGGGTAGTCCAGTAGACTGCTCAAGCTACCATCCGATTTGTTTGCTTTCGCATAGCATGAAGATCTTAGAGCGAATTGTTGATGGACGCATACGTGACGTCGTCTAGCTTTCTACCAATCAATGTGGCTTCATACCTGGGTGTGGCACCATCGGTGCCATACACGCCATTGGTCTACTTATAGAAAGGCACAGCGAGAAACAGAAGCCGGTGCATCTTGCCTTCCTCGACTTGGAAAAGTTTTCGATCGTGTTCCGCGTGAAGTGATATGGTATGCTTTAAGACAGCATAACGTCCCCGAAGAGCTTATTGAGTGGGTGCGGTTACTCCACTACTCCGTGCGAGGCCAGCAGGTCAACGTCGATGGAGTTTTCAATCTCTGTCGCAGTACATCAAGGGTATGCGCTCTCCCCGCTGCTCTTCATCGTCGGTATAAATGCCATGTCATGTGATCAGCAGCCTGTTCCATGGACGCGGCTTTATGCTGATGACATGATGCTCGCTTGCGAAGATAAGGTTGAACTCTGGCGGCAGGTACAAGCTTGGTGCGATCGTTTGGAGAGATTTGGACTCAAACTTAATGCCAAAAAGACCGAGTATTAGACGACTGACGAAGACTAGTCCAGCTCCATTAATGTAAGCGGCATTGCGCTGCCACGTACATCGGTACTCTGGTACCTGGGATAAGCAACGCGTCCGATGGCAGGCTACTCGTTGAAGCCAACTCACGCGTGAGTGCAGCGTGGTCCAAATAGCGTTCTCTGGCCTCTCTTGTGCTTTGTGACACGAAGATACCAGAGCACCTTAAATTGAAGATCTACATAGCAGTTGGATGACCTGTAGCTATTTACGGAGCTATGTGCTGGCCCGCTAAAGAAATTGAAAGGCGCCTCAGCGTAACGGAAGCGAAGATGCTGCGATAAACGGACGGAGTTACGCGTTTGGACCGGGTGCGAAACTACTCTATTCGACAAAGATTTGGTGCCACACCGATAGTTGTGAAGCTGCGCGACGCTCGTCTGAGATAGTACGTCCACGTTCTTCTCGCAAAGGTGACACTGTTCGAAAGACTGGCTTTATCCTCAAGGTGCTAGGAAAGCGGCCACGATGGAGACCAAAGCAGCGCTGGCTTGATACGCTGCATCAGGACTTGAAGACGGCTAGGTTGTACCCTGATCAGGCATTGATCGGGAAAAGTGGAGTAAGCATTCCAGGAAAGCGGACCCCGAAAGAAAGCGAGACAAGCGCTGCTGAAGAAGAAGAGGAAGAAGAAGAACTAGAAGAAGAAGAAGAAGAAGAAGAAGATTGATAGGAGCGGGTAAATACGGATTAAAAGCGGAACGACACTTCTGCTGAAACCGATTCTGGCGTTCTTAAATAGATCCATCTTTTATGTTCCTTTTTCGGACCTGCAGACGGAAACGGAAAAGGGCCTTCTTCATTATTAAACGATTAGGGCATTTTTTGAACCGAATTCAAAAAGGATTCTGTTGCTGTGCTCCTTGCAGCTACAATGTTGTGGGTGATGCCAGCATAGAAGGAAAGCGTTAGATACAAAGGATTTCAAAAGTTATTTCGGAGCACAAAAGACCAATTCCACTGCTATTTGGAGAAGTAGGCTATCTAATTTTCAGCTGTTCTTGTAAGTTTGGAACTAAGTTGTGTGGACGGTCCCAGGCAAGCAAGATTTCTGCTTCAAAAATGGTTCCTTATAGGAAACTAAGAGAATCGTTCAACCTTCTACTGCAGAACCTCGCTTAAATGGAATCTCCGCCATCAATGAAGCAATCTGGACAGGTGTATGGCAGACAGTTCCTCAAAACAAATTTAATATACAAGTGCTCCGACACGCCGTCGGGCGTGTCGGAGCACTTGCGCGCTTCGCGCGACTTTGCAGCATCACCGACCTACGGAAAGTAGTTTTTCTAAAATTTAGAATTCGCCAGCACCTAGGATCTGCTGCGTACCTTATTGGCGTCAAGTCGTTCAGCACCATTATGCGTTCATCATGCGCATTCTCCCTGGACCGTCCAATAAGGGCCTGTTCATACTTCGCGACAAGAGCGACAAGAGCGAAAAAAGCGACAAGAGCGACAAGAGCGACTGGGGCGACGGATGTAGTGTGGTGTACGTAAATAATTACGCATTTCACACTACACTCGTCGCGGACGGAGTGTGGAGTACGCAATTATTTATATACACCACACTATCTCCGTCGCCCCCGTTGCTGTTGTCGCTGTTGTCGCTCCAGTCGCTCCAGTCGCTCTTGTCGATTTTGTCGCTCTAGCCGCGACCTCAAGTGGCTCCTCCGCAACCGTTCTCCTGCCCAACAGTTTGCGTTGCCGGATATCGTTGACACGCCTTCTGATTCCGGACGCTAGGTTCCCTCTCACTCGTTTCTTCTTACTGGATCTAATTGCGAGTCCTTCTTCCCCCCCCCCTTCCCTCCCCCACGTTCCTGGTCCCACTCCTGGCCCACTTCCATGCTCCACTATTGACCCTCATTACTGGTCTCTTCTTGCTGGTTTGCCCGTCCTGGTTCCTGCTTCAGGCGCAGATGCCGCTGTGTCAAGCAGGAGGAGTCCGGGCTTCCTCGGCTGCAGAAGCATCCCATGTTGAGCGGCATATTTTGTCCGCGCAGGGTTCGATGAGGCATCCCACGCAGGTTAGAAACCAGCGTGAGATACGCCTCATCAACTACAGCGCGAGCAACTAACTCAATTATATAGTGGTAGAATATGTGAGCCATAAACACTTCACTAGTTGAAGCGAAAAGAGAACTTCATGCCCATCCCAACGGCCCAGCATTTGAGGAATCGAACTTGCGGCTTTCCGTGTCTTTAGGGAAATATAGGTTTTATATTACTTCCACCTCTATGCTCGCATTGTAGTTACCGCTCATTCCTAGCACTCGTATCCTTTTTCCATAGATTCCTGCTGAATACAGAAGCCTACCAGGGACCGGATTCATCAACGACTTACAGCAATTTAGCAGAGAATATTACAGCCGAAATCCCCGATAACCCGCCATATCAAGTGATGTGATGAGCGATAAGCCGCGCTATCTTAGCTTTCCGCTGTGAATTCTCTGTTAAGGTTATGTAGGTAGTTGATGAATCCGACCCTAGAAGTGGTATCAAGTACTACCCACCAGTGAAGTGAAGGTTGCTCGCCGAGTTCTTTGTGATTGATTGAAGCACTTGGGTCCCGCGGCGACCGCCTGCATATAGTGCGAGAACTCGTCCGAGCCCGCCCCGAAAAACTCGTCGCTACTGTGTCACCTTAGACGCGAGTAAGATACCAAGGAGGCAAGTGGACGCGGTTATCGAGGAGATCTAGGTAGACGACGTGGATGACCAGGCGGTCATCCTGGTCTTCAGGTTGGCGAAACTCCGGCGGGCGTTGCGCATTCTCAAGTCTACCTCTGCAGTTTCAGCCAACACTTCCGCTCCTTTTTCCTTAAGTTCTTTATCGACGCTTTGCATAGCTTCGCAAGCTCGGACGTCAGTAGCTAGTTGCCTGACGCTCGTGCTGCTCCACGCTGGCGTATCAGCTCGAGAGTTCCCGGAGACAGGCGTCTTTTGGTGGTCTTCAAGCTCTCGGCTCCCTTAGCACTATCGCGGAGGTGGTGCACGAAGTGGTCGTATTCCTCGTCGATGTTGTCCATTACGGTATCTTCCCAAAGGCCGGCAAGAGAGATGTAGAGGTCCCAGATGATTGTCGCTCTGGGACTCCTTGAATTTCGCAACCCTCTCTTCGAAAAGCGGGGCGGTGGCACGATATCGTGTAGAACTTGAGGACAACGGAGAGGTGCATCGTAGGGCTGGAAACTTCTGGAACTTTGAGTTTCCATGGATGGTCTTGGTCGACATGGTAGACTCAGACAGCTTTTCACCTTGCTCGTTCCACTCCAGGCCGGGGGTTCCGATGTGAAGTTCCTCCGGTGGCTTTCGTGGCCCGATCTTACCGAAGAAGTGGCCGACGATCACCTTGTAATAGAAGGTGTGGTCTTCCTTAAAGAGCTTCTCCGATCCACGTAAAAAGCTTCGACGTTTCGTCGTTGTAGCCGGATGTTGGGGCATACGCGACGAACACAGTCAAAGCTGGCACGGAGCCACATCGCTTCAGTCGCAGACGTCCAATTCGGCTTGTCAGAGACACGTACGGAACGAGGATCGTTACCAAGGTTGGTTGACGATAACACCAACGCCGCCTACTCCTCTGTTGTCGCATGCTCCCACGAACAGTTCTCCTCCGGAGTCGTAGGCGGCGTGTAGGAGATGGTGGCTTCTTGTCTCAGTCAGGGGGCTCTTTTTTGGCCAGAGTAATACATGATCTTGCTGGCTTGCATCACCAGGTGCTTCTGATGCAAGCGTGTGGGCATTGTAAGTACAGTCCTAGTCCTTCTCAATTTGCGCAGCCTGGTTAGGCCTTGAGATTTTAGGAGCCTCTCTGTGCTCGTCCTTTCCATCGCTGCAGTAGAGGGGGCTCTTTTGTGGTTAGATAAATGAGGCCCTTTAGCGCTGGTATGATTGAGAGTGGAAGCTTTTGGCTGGGCCGACACAGATACAATCCGCGCAGACGCGAACTCCCCCACGCACTCTGTGCATGAACATGCCGCTCCTGCACACAAAGAACGAGTCGATCCGATGCAGCAGGAGCAAGGAGTCCATCCTCTTCATCCCGTCTGCGTCTCTGGGCAGTACGCAGTCGAGTTTAGTTCGCGTTTCATTCCCCTTTCCACCACCCGAGGACGCGCCTCGTGGCCCTGCGATAATAGGCCCGAGATCCCTCCTAACAAAAGAGTCCGAAGGCTCTCTAATGAGGGATCCGTGGAATATAAACAGATAGCTAATTATAATATAATTATAATAAATAATCGAAGTAAAAGCAGACCCCATGACCGACTTTCCATGAATCTCGGCACGATGTTTCATGTTGAACTGTTAATTCGTGAAGCTGTGCACCGAGATTGTTACAGCACTTTATTCGACTTACGTTTCGCCTTCTTTAGAGCCTGGAACAGTAAATATCACTTGTAGAACTACTTCCCCAAAGGTCATTTCATACTGCAGAGAGAAATTCAAAGGTGAATGGAATGAAGAAAGCAAGCAATGCGGAGAAACGACGAAGGGCTAACCTTTGTGGTGGAAGCCGAGGAGCTCCACTAGTCGCCATCAGATGGAAATAAATGTTGGTGAATGACTTAAGCTCTAGGGACCACTTACGCTAAGTGCCTTCTAGGGCATGGCCTTGTAGGTGAAAATCCACAGAGGCGACAAGGGTGCCAGTTCTTGCGTCACCTCCACGCACTCGTCTCTGCGATTGGTCTTGGGGTTTCGCGATGCGACCAAGAATGCTTCTATCGTTTTCCGCGCGCACACGTCGCTCTCGCTTGCAAGGATCGTGACAGCCTTCTTAACTATTGCACCGCAATGGCAGTCTACCCTGTGCTCCCCTGTGCAGTCAATCTCTGCGGCTTTCTGAGACCGTCTACGAACTCCTTCACCCTTAGGCCTATGTTATACTTCGGCGACGCTATGTTGTACGGGTTCCTACGCACTGCAGCCCGCGTAAGGCCTCGTGCATACTTCACCACTGTTACGGCAGCCGCGGCGAAGTTTCCTTTGACTATTCGGCCGCGCGCGGCGGAATAGTCATGAAGTGAGCGCCGCGATGACATCGTGGCGATTGAAGTATGCTTCCGGCCCAAAGGGCCCCGCACACTTCTGCGGCGAGCGGCAGACGGCGAAAATGATGAGTCATGCCTTTCAGCGGCGGCCGCCGGCGCCGCAGAACGGCATGACTCATCGTCTGCGGGCGCGAAAGGGCAGAGCGCAGGCAGACTCTCCCGGCGCCGCTGGAGCGGCGGCGGCGATAGTGATTCAAATTATTACGCCGCTAATGGCGATCTCTGCGTCCCTGCCCTATGGTTAAGGATAAGGCAGCGGCAACGCCGCAGAAGTGTTTGGGGCCGTCGACACAGCGTAGCCGACGCGTCGCTGAAGTATAACACAGACCTTACACACGCGGCCTTCCTGTTTTCCCGACGTATTCCTTCCTGCATTCCCTGCATGACATGAGGTACACCACCCCGAGGTCGTGCAATCACCTTGTTTTCCAAAGGGACACACTACACACGAAATAAAGGTGTAATTATGGCACCACAATCATTATCATTTACCTACACCATGTTGATTCGTTTGTTTTGCTCAATTTTAATGTTGGGCTTGTTCTTGGTCGAAACGAAGCAGGAGTTTTCATTCAGATGGCTAAACCTCTACAATTCTTCACTATGCTTAACGTTATCCTTTGTAAGGCATCATCTCCCATGTATGGTGTTTCAATAGCATGTCTAACCGACAAAAAGGGATCGCTCCTGCATGGCATCGCGTACAATTCACAAAGAATAGATTTCGTAGCCACTGAAGCAGTCACCTCATTTCGACTATCACAGCATTTTGCGGAGATTTAAAACGGTTGAACGTTCAGCAAGGATCGACCGCGCCCATTTTGCGAAGGACGTCGGAAAGGCAGTGTTTTTGTAGTGAGGCCTTACAAGGACGACAAAACTATTGTGAGTTTTTACGTCCAAAACGGCATTGAAGTTCCGAACAACCGTTCTACACATGACTGACGGCTCTTTAGCCCTATGCTGAAACATCTGCAACATGGTAAATTTACTGGGATGTTCACTCAACCACCTTTTGTACACCGGTTTTCTGACGAGTCTGTACTACATGGCACTCCGGGGGTGACCTCAACGCGCTTCGTAATGAATACAGACGAAAAGCGTAGAAGTGCATCTGTCAATACATGCTTCAGAACAATAGTTGGAACTGTCCTGTTCTTCGGAATCGAAGCTCGCAACTACCACTCTTTTACCTCTCACAGCGCTTCGATTTTTGTCCTCGTTCGTTATGTGTGCACAATCTAAAGTGACTGCACAACCACACACATTCTATCCACCGATCCACCTAATGCCTGGAGGTGAGGTGGAGGAGCAGCAACACCTTCATTAAGCGTGGGAGCGCACGATTATGTACAATTCGACATATCGCTTATTTCAACTACAGAGGCACCACACTGCCAATGACAAGAAGTTCACAACGATAGAGAACCACGAATTCTTGCAGCCGACCTTCAAATACGGTGAGATGCAGCAGAGCGAGGCAACAGATAAAACGGCGAACATCTACAGGTTCATAAACATCCTCCACAAAAGAACTACGGTAGGGTCTCCAGTTATTTGTTTTGCTCCTCGTTCTCTTTGTTTTAGCAGAGCCATTGCTTTTTTCTAGTTTTTTTTTCGGACTGCACGCACACCATTTAAAAAAGTCCCAAGCAGGGGTGTCTGTAATTACGATTTGCGTCATACGATTTTAAGGTTTTAAGGTTTACGGGCACTTTTGGATTTTTTTACGTTTTTTAAATTGCGGCCTTTGGGGTCGTTAATCATAAATTTTCGTAAATGTGACCTTTGATCCGCAGTTTCCCACATCTAGCGCACTTTGGTTTGAACACACTTTTACCTCATTTTTGACTGGAGACACCCTCTTCAAGCATTCAGAATCTGTGCGTGGAGTATTTGCCTGTTTTGCTTTATCAGCTCTTTAGAGAATACATGAGTCACACCGCCTTAGAATCTCTGTTTATGATTTACGATTTACAACGGTTTCATTTTAATAGCGATTTACGATCTACGAAATTTCGAACTCCATTTACGAACACCCTGCTCCCAGGCAGTTATTTGCCTCTAAAAGGATTTCTCTTTCGCGAGCCGATTTCCACAAAATTAGTCTACTCTAAGCCGCTTCTTCTAGCTCCCGGATGTACTTTCATGACGGGCAGTGGCCTGGAAAAAGGTAAATGCTGGTCCATAGCTAAACGACATAAAAGCAGACGTCGGCTGCCCCTGCAGTCGTCGTTGCCCATGGCCTGGGCTGGTGATGCCTAGGACGTCAACGCCGTCATTTCTTCTACCGAGACAAACCTCAAAAAGAGACCTCCTCTGCAGTAACTCACGGCGGGTCACGTAGTGCAGTGGGAGAAGTTGGAATCGTTTTCCTGTGAGTCGGTGTGTACCAAATCCTCACATGCTACCATAATGTATGTGGAGGTTGAAGTTCCTGCACACAGCGGTAAGACTGGCGATGGATTGGGTGATCTAACAAGTTCTCAATAGAATAGCTACCGTGCAAACAGTAGATACAGGCGTAGGAGTAGGGAAAAGCAGTGCGCGCAAGGTGGAGTCATGCCCATCTGTTACTAGTTTCCTTTCTGAAACGTTATCAAAAACATTTGAGAAATTTGAACTGAGTAAATGCCTGCTGTTTGAGGTGTCATCGGACCGCGGCACGCTCGCCAGAGTTCCAGTTCGCCCCCTGGTAGGTGGCTGCTCTTGGACATATTATTCTTCCCACTCGCATCAACTTATCTTTAGGAAGCGAAGCGTCAAGATGGCGTTCCTATCCCTGGATACGTCGTCCTTCTGATCGCTCTTCTGCTTGTCGTCGCGCTGGCCATCTTGGCTTCGGCCATCATGAACTACCACAAAAGAAGGTAATGAGGGGTAGCGGGTGCACAGCTATCGAGCCATTCGTCTCTGTCTGCTCCAGAATGAGTTCTTGCAGCGCGGCGCAGAAGGGCGTGTTCGGCGAGTCGCCAGTGATGCGTACAAAACGCGCGAAAAAATCGCAGCGGAAGGGCCATCATGAGGAGAGACCCAGGTCACCACTGGAGAAGCCTGAGGGCTCGCAAGGGAATGAGGAGATAAACAAGATGCGCTCGGAGCCTTTTGGAGACATCTGCGTGAGTGAACGTGCGCAGACCCCGCCGGACATGCGTGGTTTGCACTTCGCGTTTAGAAAGCCGTGTCGAAGGAGACCTGGGAGGAGCTGGCTCTAGTCATCTCAAAGAGACGCAAGATGGAGGACGTGAGTGCACGTTTATGGCAAGAAAGAACAGCACGACAACGCTATCAGCCGAAGGCCAACTCACTACTCATCAATTCCACATGTTCCTTTCATATGCTTTAACATTCTGTTTAGGCGTTTTCTCAAAAATCAATTCACACAATACACACTATGACAAAAAAAGCAAATTACGTTAATAAAAACGCAAAATACCCTTACAAAAATACCCAAACTACGCCACCGGAACGCAACCCCTGAACTGTTTCCTGGAAGTTCACAACCCCCCCCCCTCGTCGCACATTAGTAGGCTCTCTTGCCTTCAAATAGACCACATAGCAGATTCTAGTCTAGGTACAAAACCCATTTTCTAGCTACAACGGAAGCTCCAAACCTTTTGCACTATAATTACTAAGCATGATGAGGCAGTTCCAGGAGAGCCAGCGCCAAAGTTCTATGATTTTTTGTGATTGATTTTTGATCTACCCAGAGGTTCAGATGAAATTTAGAAACTGCTCTGGTGCTTTCCAAGCAACGCTCAAAACCCTATATAGGCGGTTTTGAGAAACTCCACGGTCACCTCATTGACCTTCTTTCTGAGTTGTTCATCGGGTGACTACCGCAAACCTTTGTATAGGCCAAATACGCATTCACGTTGTCTCCACAAGTTCCAGTAGAAGTAGAATGCGTGGCGCATCCCAGAAGAGATTGATTAACGCCGCCCTTTATGCAGAGTTGTGTGATTCAGATTCACTTATTTTTGTCATGATGAACGGCGATTTCAATAGCAGTTGCATGTACCTATGGTTTCTAACAAAATGCCCAAAGCAGCGCTTTAAGGAACATAGTTTTAGTGCCCATAATAACACCGATCCTGATTAGTCGCGTATTCACAACCAGGCATATATTCGATGGGAGCCTCAGGAGAGAGATACCTAAACGCTAGATCTGAACGATGGAAGTGTTGTATGTTAAGAGAAACGTCCCTATCTCGGAGACGACAAATGCATGTACCATAGCCCGAATCTTGCGCAGCCGAGTTTCCGCAGCCAGACCCATCTGCCACGCTCTCAAGACAGCCGTCGCCTTCCGAGAGAACGGAGTGTCGGCGGAGAGCGCGGGGTTTCAAGCCGCTCACTATCTTCTTGTTTTCCACGATTATAAGAGTTCGAGTTTCTGACGTCTTATTCACTCCCAATTGAATGAGAGCTTATCCATGATGCAGGTTAAAATACCGTTGCATTTTGTCGCCTTAGTTTCCTCTTCGGAGGAGCGAGAAATGACAATGTTTTAACATATTTGCTCAAGCCTGGAGCGGCTGGTATCATCTGTATCAGCTGTGGTCCCGTTGATCATCGACTTGCTCGAGCGGGCGCCAGCAGCATCTCCATTTGTCCCTGTCGCGTGCCAGAGTGCTCCAATGGATCCTCCTCGCTCGAGGGACACGAAGAACGTCATATCGGACGTTCAGGGCTTTCACGAAGAAGTCCGACCAACGCGTTGGTAGGCGTCCTGGTGTTCTCTTGATATCCCGCGGAATCCAGTCGGTGACGGCTCTCGTCCAGCGGGTGTCTGCGAATCGCATTACGTGGCCCGCCCACCTAATTTTCGACGACTTGGCCCATGCGACAGCGTCTCTGATCTTCGAACGTCGGCGAAGTTCGGAACTCCGGAGGCCTTCTCTCACTTGCGTGAGTCGTGTCATCGTCCTCTCGATTCCACGCTGCGCGACGCTGATCGCATGTTCATCCTGCTTTCGTATAGCCCAGGTCCTGAGGCGTACGTTATTGCAGGAAGAACAGTGGAGTCGAATAGGTGGGCGCGGAGACGGACGTTCTTCGTCTTCTTCGCGACTTCTTCGACGCTCTTAAAAGCTCCTCAAGCCGCTCGTTTCCTCCTGCTCAGCTCTGGCGCTAGGTCGTTGGCCATGTTGACTTCGCGACCCAGATACACATAGCTGGAGCATTCGGAGATGTTCGTTCCGTTGAGCGAGAATGGGGCATCACAAACTTGTCCGTTCCTCGTGAACATCGTCAGTTCGCGCATGACTTTTTGAGGGTGGCGCTGAAGAGCTTCGGAGATATGGTATCCTCCTGCCGAACTCCTCTCTTCACGTCGATGACGACGTCGTTGTAGAATAATGAGATCCTGGTCGTGAATCCACTGTACAGCTCTCGAAGAACTCTGATGTACTGAGTAGGAACACCCTGAGTGAGCAGGGCGTCGATGACCGCTTCAGTTTCGACGGAGTCGAATGCCTTCCTCAGGTCGATGAATGTAAGACACAGCGGCAGCTTGTATGCTCGCGACACTTCGATGAGCTTCGTAATGGTGTGTATGTGATCGATCGTGCTGAATCCTCTCCGAAATCATGCTTGTTTGCATGGCTGTCCTTCGTCCAGGGTTCTGGTGATCCTATTTAGGATGACTCGAGTGAACAGCTTGTAGACTACGGACAACAGGCAGATCGGGCGATAGTTGCCAATGTCGTGCACGTCTCCCTTCTTGTACAGCAAGACGGTCCTGCTTGCCTTCCACTGAGATAGAACCTTGCACTCCGACAGGTAGCGTGTGAAGAGCGGCGCCAGGGTGTTGATGAGCGCTGGCGGGAGGTTCTTCAGGTGTTCGGGTCTGATCCTGTCAGGACCGGGTGCTGTGCGGTTCTTCACCGACGAGATGACGTGTCGGATCTCGGAAGGGAGAACAGAGGAAACGACGTATCCATCCTGCGGATGATGGCATGGGGGCAGGTGAACGTGGCTGTCGAAGAGATCGGAGTAGAAGGCGTGGATGTCCTTCTCCATGGTCCTTCTGGAAGAAGTGACGGTTCCGTCAGGACGTCGGTCAAACAGCGCCAGTGGTGTAAGGCGAACATCGCTGCCCGGAAAGCAGAAGATGCGGGTCCAAGTCCCGCCTGGCGCAAAAGTTTTGATCGCAACGAAACATCCTGTAACAGCGAGAAATGACATTTTTATCAATTTTTCTCATCATCATTCAAACCATATACATCGCTCAAGTGTCAGAAACCACATACAGTCCTCTCCCTTCATAACGCCTCCGGATAAGACGCGACTCTCGATATAACGCAGATTTTTTCTGGCCCCGGCCAACTTACTTTTAAGCCAGCACGAATCATCTCCGCTTAAGACGCGTCGGATACAATGCTACTCTCGTTATAGCGCGTTTTGGGAGGAACTCTGCATTCAAAATGACTCCCGTTATAACGCGATCCGGGCTCAGTTCCAGTCCCACGCAAAATGAAAAGGAGCAAGATGCTGGCTGCGTCCGCGATCAGATCTACCCTTCTGTTGCCTCGTTCGTATTCGCCACCTGCACCTGTGCGACGATGAATTAGATGCATGTAGATGTTTTTCATGCATCTAATTCTTCTTCTTATTCTTCAGCGTTTGTCCCGCTTAACAGTGGAGTCCGCTCTTCTGGTATGGTGACGCCACTTCGCACGATCAAACGTTTGATCGGGGGGATACCAGCTTCCTTTAAGTCCATGTGCAACGTATCAAGCCAGCGTTGCCTAGGCCGTCCTTTATGCCGTTTTCCGGGCACATCTATGTTGAGGCCAATCTTCCGAACGGTGTCGTCGTCCGCACGAAGAACATGGCCGTTCCACTGTAGGCGAGCTTCACGTAGCTTGTCAGCAATTGGAGCGACGCCAAACCTTTGGCGTATGGTGACACTGCGAACATGATCCAAACGCGTGACACCGGCCGTCCAGCGCAGCATTTTCGTCACCATTACGCTGAGGCGGCTCTCAACTTCCTTCGTTGCAGGCCAGCACTCAGCACCGTACATCACTACTGGTCGGACGACGGTTCTGTAGATCTTTCATTTCAAGCGCTTCGGTATCTTTCTGTCGCACAGAACGCCTGTCATTGAGCGCCATTTGGACCATGCTGCGCTCACGCGCGAGTTCACCTCGAACGTCAGACTACCATCAGACGCAATTGCAGATCCAAGGTACTTGAAATGTGTCGCTCGTACGAGCGCAGTGCCATTGACCTCAATGGACCCAGTCTCGTTTACGTCTGTCGTCAAGTACTCAGATTTTTGGACGTTTAGCGTGAGCCCGAACGCCGCCAAGCGGTCACACCAAGCTTGCACTTGTCGCTTGTCTTCACTGGCAAGCATTACGTCATCTGCATATAGCAGCGTCCAAGAGCAGGCTTCTGAAGGTCTCGCGAAATGGCATCCATTACGACAATGAAAAGGAGTGGGGAAAGCGCGGAACCTTGGTGAACACCGACGGAGATTGGAAACTCCGTGGATGTGCCGGCCGGCGCTCGCACTTGACTCTTAAGACAAGAGTAAAGAATGCGCACCCACTCGATCAGTTCTTCAGGGAGACCGTGCTGTCGTAAGGCATACCATATGACCTCACGCGGTACACGATCAAATGCTTTCTCCAAGTCGAGGAAAGCAAGATGCAGCGGTTTTTGTTTCTCGCGATGTCTTTCCACAAGAAGACGAATAGCATAAATGGCGTCGATGGTGCCACAGCCGGCTACGAAGCCACACTGGTTGGTGGAAAGCCGGACGATCTCGCGAATACGTCTATCCACAATTCGCTCGAATATTTTCATACTGTGCGAGAGCAATCGGATTGGACGGTAACTTGTGCAGTCCGCGGGACTGCCCTTCTTCTTCCAGATCGGGATCGTCGTGCTTTGCTGCCAACTACCAGGAACCTTCTTCTCCGCAACAACCTGGTTGAAAAACTTCGTTAGCCACTCAGCAGGATTCCAGCACCTCGAGTTCCAAAGTTCGGCCGCTATGTCGTCAGGGCCCGTTGCTTTGCCTGGCTTCATCTTCTTCAAAGCCGCTTCCGTCTCCTCCACAGTGATTTTCTGCACAGGACCGTGCGTAGGAGGGACGCAAGAGATAGGCGGATGGGCAAACTCTACTGTTGAAATTCTCTCGAAGTAGTTATGCCATCGTTCCATAGCCCTTTTGCGGTTCATCAGCAGGTGGCCATTCTCACCGTTGATGCCAAAAAACTCTTCGATGTCCTCGCTCTGGCGATGGCATGCTTTGGCGAGCCGATAAAGTTGTCGTTCGCCATCGCGCGTCTCGAGTTTCTCGTTGACGTACTCATAATGAGAAGTTTTTGCAACGGCAACAGCCTTCTTAGCCGCCCTCTTCGCTTCTTGGTACATACGCCAATTGTCGGCTGTCTTGTCGCTGAGAAAAGCGTGATATAGTCTTTTCTTCTCTTTGACTTTTTCCTTGACGTCGTCAGTCCACAGCCAAGTCTGCTTCTCAATCTTACGCCGTCCAGGCTTCGTCTGCCCAGTTCGGAACGTGCAGCTTGTAGTATCGAATCGGTTGCACGTTTCCATGTCTCCTCAACATTGGTAACCGTCGGCAACCGAATACGAGCAACAACAGCTGCGTCCTTCTCTTTCATCCGCCACCACTTGATCCTTGATGGTCCGCATCGCTCGACCTGCCTCAGCCTCGGAGGGGCGATCTTAAGTGTGCAGATCAGCGGACGGTGCTGCGTGGCGACAGTCTCGTATGGCACAACCTTCGCATCTGTGACCAGCCTTCGATCGCGATGCTTAACAAGGATAAAGTCAATCTGTGTCTTGGTATCCCGCTATAGAAAGACAGGAGATGGGAGTCACGCTTTCGAAACATTGTGTTCGCGATGGTGAGATTATGCGAGTCCGCATATTCAAGAATTCGCTCACCATCAGCATTACGTGCTCCATAACCGAAACCGCCATGACAGCTGTAACCATCTTTCGCAGTCCCAACGTGGCCGTTGAGATCATCTGCGACAACGACCGCGTCTTCTGGCTGCACCTCTGCTGTCTCATCAAGCAGGGTCCAAAACTCGTCCTTCGCTTGCTCGGAGCAACCTGTCTGCGGAGCGTATGTAGAGAAGAAATGATACATACGCTGTTCAGCAGCAACAACGACCTTCATCAAGCGGTCACTGAAACGTTCCACGCTTGCAATCGCATCTCGGAAACATTCGGAGACGATCACACCAACACCGCTGGTAGTCCTGGGACTGCCGCACAGAATGGCCTTAAAGCCTCGGCCTATCTCCCTCGACTTGCAACAGGACCACCTCGTCTCCTGTACCGCACATAAGTCGAATATGATCTTCGTCTTCGCTCCAGTGCTTCTACCAACTCGCACGAGCGGCCCGTCAACGTACTCACATTCAGCGTAGCAACGCGGGTCCTGCTTACGTTACGGGGCTTTTCGACTTGCTCAGTTGTCCCGCGATGCCGTCCTCGCGTCAGGGACCCTCGCATACTTCTCACACTCGCCGGGCTTTTCGAGTGCGCGTCGGCTCCCGCGGACGCCGTAGCATTATCTCGACAAACAATTAACGCCATCAACCATGTGATGTGACATGGGATCTCCATAGGCCGGCCTGTCACAAGGGCCTGTCGCCTGCAATCGAGTGTCCGTGCTTAGCTTAGCTCGCATAGCGAACAGTTTCCAATGGTACCACGTGGAGGAACGGACATCGCCACCTTCTCATGCATCTAATTCATTGCATTTTCATGTGTTCATAGTTCCCACAAGTGTTCATCGTCAGCAATATGTCGAACACACTATAAAAGGGCTTTGCACAGTTTTGCGACAACGCGGCAGCCCTATCTTTAAGAATAAGGCAGAGAAGAGGAGTTTGCCGCTGTGCCGCCTGGGCGGCAAACTCCTCTTCTCTGCGCGGGCCTGCCGCCCAGGCGGCAGCAGCTGCCGTCAGCACGGCGGCGGCAATAATGATTGAAGGCATTATTGCGGCTGCAGCCATTTGTTGTCGACAATTTCTGTCTGAGTTCTAGCTAATCGTGGCGGGATCTAGAACGGAAACTGATAATGAAAATGACAATGGTACCGTGTTGGCGATGGGGTGAGGAGGCAAAACTGAGGATGAGGGCTGCCTACGCAGCATTTCTGCTTCCTCCGAGACAGTTTTTCTGCCTCCCACGTGTTGCCGCAAAAGTGTGCGTGGGATTCAAGACTCCCGGTAGTCGTTAGAAGCTGCAGTAAATTGGAGGGTTTCTTCTATCAGAAACGATAGAAGGTGTGGATTTTACCTCAGATTATTCAAAACAATATCCTACGCATTTGTTATAAGCCTAAAGCAGCTGGTACAGAGGCTATATGCTGCCATATGATGTTTTGTTGCGATCAGAACTCCCGCGCCATGGGAAACCTATGCCTCTACCCTTTGTTTTGGACAGGACAGAGCAGTAACGCTGTTTGATCGCATACACCATCCCGATAACGTGTGTTAGTGCTGAGAGGCTACTGCAGCGAGGATATCACGGATGTCGCGCGCGATTTAACAGCGCTAATAGTGTAATGGGCTAACATCCTGTCCGGAAGGTAGAGAGCTGGTTCGAGTTCCGTCTGGCGCGAGAGTTTTGATGGCAACAAAAACCTTGCAACATTAGGTTACACAGTTTTGTTGTTGATTACTTCTAACTTTCCTCTGGAACTCGATATTCCTCACTTATATCTGTCACACTTTTGCATTTAGCAGAGAGTATCTCTGTAGACAGGACTTCATTAATAATCAATATAAAGATGTTCTTTGCCTTCACAATCTTCTCTTGGTCACATATTTCATTACTATAGCCATATTCAGCCATTGTATACGATTCTAAATGAATCTACGCGTAAAAGAGTCTAAAAAAGGTCAGCTCCTGTTAGGACGCGACTCCCGCTACAACGCGGATTTTCTCCGGTCCCTTCAAACGCGTTATAACGAGAGGGAACTGTACTTCAAAGAGAGGTAGCGAACTAGTCGAGTTGCGAGACATATCATGAACAGTAGAGTCACTAGTCAAGGCGAAAAGCAGGTTCTCGGAGATGACCAAAACGATCGACGCCGCACCTCGCGAGCTGCGAGAGTACAAGGTGCAGCGTGGTAAAAAGGCCGCGTACACCAGGATGTGCTATGGTACGCCTTGCGACATTCAAGTCGAGGAAGGCAATATGCACTGGGTTCTGTTTCTCGCGATGCTTTGGACGGTAACTGGAGCAGTCTGCAAGACCTTCCCTCCCCAATCAGAATCGCCGTGCTTTTACGCCAATACTCAGATACTTTTTTCTCCCCTACAACTTGGTTAAATAATTTCGCCAACCACTCAGCAGGGTACCAAAACTTTGACTTCCATAAATCAGCCGCCCCACACATCGCCAGGCCCAGTTGCTTTACCTGGTTTCATCTTCTACTTCAGAGGAAATTCTACTGTAGAGATTTCCTCAATGTATTCACGCCATCACTTCAGTGCTTTCCTGAGGTCCATGAGAAGACTGCTGTTGTCATCACTGGTGCCGAAAATTTTCTCACTATCCTCGGTCTGCCGATTGCAATTGTTATGAAGCCGGTACAGATACCGCTCACCATCGGCTGGTAGTACGAACATACAAGTTTTGGCCGCGCGGCGGCCTCTGCCGCACGCGCGAGGAATCGCCACTGACGCATCGCTCCTGGGTGGGCTGCTATGGTGGAAACGGAGCTGTAACAAACTCCCGAGTTATGCAGTATTGTATCTAGATATGTGGCTTTTAGAAATGAAGCTTCGTGTCGTGAAAAAACCCAAAATCGTTTCACAATAGCAGCAATTCTCCATTGCCTAGATTAGGTCATCCAGTTCCCACCCGAAATAACCATTTCCTCTAATTAAGTGCACCGGATGACCCTCAAATAGCTGATCAGAGGTATCTATAGCAGCTTATGCAGTTGAAAGAGCGTTAGACTTCGTAACGGTAGCAGCACACACTATGTAGATGTCGCGCTTGCCGCAGCAGTAGCCGCGGCTGCCGCGCGCTTTTGTATGTTCAGCTTGCTCCCCCTCACCATCGCGTGACTCGAGCTTCATGTTGACATCCCCATAATGAGTGGCTTTTGCGACAGCCACGGCCTTCTTTGCAATCTTCTAGGCTTCGCAATGCTAGCTCCGACTGTACAGTACACATTGGATCCGATCGAATATCTTCGGATGATTGGATTATTCGGATAAGGGTGATTTTGCGGACCCGGATTTTTGCATTATTCGGATAAATGTGATTTTTCGGGCTCCGGATTTTTGGATGACTCAGGTAAGAGCTCTTTTGCGGACCCGCATTTTTGGATGATTCGGATAACGTCAATTTTCCGAACCCCGGATTTCGGATACCCGACTCATTATCGCAAGATGCAGTTTATCAGGGACCGAATTCATCATCGAATTATAGCAATTTAACAGGAAACTACAGCTAAAATCCGTGATAGCGCGATGAAATGTTTCACCATTTCGCTTGATTAGCCGCGCTATCAGGGGTTTCGGCAGTATCTTCTCCGTTGAATTGCTGTAAGTCGTTGACGAATCCGGCCCCAGAACGCTACCACGCTTTAAAGACCCATTCCTTCACAACAACAGTGCACAGATCGGAAGACTCTCACTTCTCGTCATGGAAGGAAACATCAAAGAGCTGAATCTTTCCAAGATAATGCTCTAACACATTTGCTTAAGCCTGGAGCGGCTGGTTGAGAGGTTACATGTTGCTACAGGATGTTTTGTTGCGATCAAAGCTCTTGCGCCAAGAAGGACTCGAACACTCACCTTCTGCTTTCCAAGATAAATTATTCTAAGATCCGGGCCTTCCAAAATGCCATTATCATGATCGATGCTGTTTGGCGATCG
The DNA here is from genome assembly GCA_947359475.1 of Heligmosomoides polygyrus bakeri. NCBI lineage: Eukaryota > Metazoa > Nematoda > Chromadorea > Rhabditida > Heligmosomidae > Heligmosomoides > Heligmosomoides polygyrus. Next base: position 40,521,869 of record OX375867.1, read on the forward strand.
TCTTATACGAGGCACGACTTCAGCGTTAATGGCAATACTTCGTGGCAATACTTCGATCACGATACTTCACAAGGACAAAGTCTACCTGAGTCCTGCAATTCCTGCCATAGAACGAGATAAGGTGGAAGTCGTGTTTGTGAAGCAATGTGCTCACTATGGTGAGGTTATGCGATTCCGCATACTCAAGGATACGTTTACCATCTGCTTCAAGGCCTCCGCACACAAGCGGCGGCAAAACTCGTGAAGCACACTCGAGTCTTGCCGGTGGCAGGCAGTCGGGCGGGACCTACTGCGTTGAATGATGTAACGTCGAATGATTCTTATGTTCGCCGACGATGTTCGTTCTTCATGAAGGTAGTTTCCATAGAAAAGATGGCCGGCTAATATAAACCCAGAAGGACAACTACCGCCTTTGTTCCGCTTTCCAATCTACGTCCTTCGATCTTATAGTCTTCGAGAGTTTCCGATTTTGAAATTGAAGTCATCGACCAACAATAAATAGGACTTCTTTTGTGGATGACCTCTTCTAGCTGCACTTATAAAGCATGAAGTTCGGTCGCATCAGTGGTTGATGTTGGTAGCAGTTGAGGACACTGATCGGCTTTCGAAGGTGAGAGCGAAGACGAAGGTTGGCCAGTGGAGATGAAAGGATTCCCGTAGGAGTTGACGGGATGGATGCACAACAAAGCCTACACCTCCGAAATTGCGGGTTGGGTTGGAGCTTGCTCTCCACCATTGACGAGTTTTCTTCTCTAAAATGTCGCATGTCGTTCCTCCGAGCCTTGGCTTCATGCAAGGTGACCACTTGGAACCGGGTACATTCTGCTGCTTCAAGAGTACTGTGAAGGTCTGTTTTAAGGAGACGACGTTTTCCGCCTGTAAACCATAGAGCAGTCGCCATGGTGTGTCGTGCTATGTCCTCTTGGTTCGGAACCATTGACATTCTATGAAATCATCGTCCCTCCGCTCTCATTGATTGTCGTAACGTCCGACATCGAAGAGAACAGAGCTCACCGAACTGATGCAGATGGTGCTATGCTGTCGTGCTCAGAAGAAATCCCATATGAACTGCCTTGCCAGACCGAATTCAATGTGTGATTCAGATTCAAACTTTGCAAGGCCTCCAAAGGATTGCTGAACTTATTCTCAGGGAGATCCTGGCGGAGATTTTTAAAAAATCCACTGTACTTCGTAGTTTTACACTCATTGCCACGCCCATGCCAGGACGAGGAGCTGAAGCATGTGTAGTAAGCTATATAGGTCCTTGAGTTCAATTTAAGCAGGAAGGTTAATATTATAAAGGCGTAGATTTGATAAAAAAATCTCCTTTAAAAGCATAAAATTGCTATGTAGGACTGGCATTCTATAGAAGTCTATAGACTATAATTAGAGAACTGGAATTTTCGCATTCCTTTTCAAATTTATAACAATAAATAAAACATGTCCTCTCATTTCCAGTGGTTTGAACTAAGTTAACCTATCGCGATACCTTGTCAAATTCCTGTTAAGGATGACAAAAGCTTCATTTTAATAAGCTATTCCAAGCTATTCCAGAGCAGCACTGGCGAAGAGTAGCGCTGAACTAGCAGTTCTACTGGTTAAAAATTTACATGCAAGCAGCTTGTAAAACACCATCAGGTCCCTCAAAATAACATTTAACTTCTAATATCGCGGTTAAAGGTACTACCACACAAGATTTGATCAAATGCACTAGACGAAATAAAATAGGCTAACGGTAAATAGATTGAGTCGCTCACCTCACTCTTCATGCCACTTTGGAAAGTTGGCTTCAGGAGAAGCCTGGAGATGCAGGTTCACCCAGCCAGCGAAAGGACTTCGCCTTTAGGAAGTCACGTTGAATCTTTCACTCTTTTTCTAAATTATCACTTTGCTTGCTCTACTTTCCATCGAAGGTTGAAGCAAGGTTGGAAAATAAGTCTGACCACGGTGGAGAAGAATGCGATCCCACTGACATAGACAGATTTACTCACATATATCTACCGTAACCTGCCGTAATCGACCGAAATTTTCAAAATAGGCATCATATCCGTGATGAGCACCCCAAATAACCCCCGTGGGCGATTTTTGGGCGGAATATTTTTCCTCGTCCTTTTCTCAACCTCCGGAGCCGTGAAAGGCAGCAATGCCAGTTCTTCTGTGCACACCCCCTCACTTAGACATTCCCATCGTAACCTTCTGACATCCATCGTTTCTCCGAAAATGGTTTCCAGATTGGTGCTCTGCATCCCAAATAACCCTAGAGATGAATTCCCGACGAAATCTTTTTTCGACCTCTAGAGTCGAGGGAGTGAATACAAACGCTCCTATATGCAATGCCTCCGACCCGTCACCTGTAAGAGTATACGAGAGTGATGAGGAAGGAATACAGAGCAAGGTCGCCAATCACACCAGGTGGATAAAATATGCTGTTCTTGGTAACGGTTAGCTGAAATAGTGAAAGTTGCGAGAAGAGTAAAAAGCAGTCTGCAAAGAAATCCGAAGAACGATGAGCGTGTTTTGATGATGGGTCAACTCAATACTTGTCGATCGCGTTCGCGAATGTGGTGACAGCGAGAAATACTTCCAAAACTAATTGAGAACATTCTAAAGCTGCCATATGGGACAGCATCTGACGAGAGCTTCCTCAGCGAGACAAGCATGGTCTAGTGAACGCTCGGCATCACCCCACACGACAAAAACTAGCTTCTTCAAATCGGACAACAGGTTGAAAGCGGGGTTAGGAAACCAAGAAGGTACCCTACCGTAGTCAAAATATACTCTTTATTTGCAAAAATGGGAGCAGCGCACAAAGCAAATGGCAGGACCACTCCCGGAACCGAACCCTCGACACGCTCCCGCAAGTCCGCATCGCTATCCACTCGTCCATCCAGTCGGCTGCAACCACCGTTGCAAACGAATTACTTGAATTCACACTGCAGCTTCGTCTAGAAGACGTCAGAAATTATCATTTGACTATAATCTGACTTTAATTTGAGCTCCAAAAATTTCGTGTGTTAAGCTCAGAGCATGACATGGCCACTTCATGTGTCACTTTTGCCTATCAGCCCGCCCTGAAGCGATACAATTTTTTGCCATTTTTAGACCACCCAGGGGCATTTGGCAAGAACGAGACAGTTCTGTGATTCTCGTCCGATGCCTTAAAAGACCATGTAGGTCTCGTTCAGAACTTCCGGACCGAGTTCAGTGACCTCCCTCGTTAGTTTGATGGAATTATCACTCAACGCATTATGTGTAGGTTATTACCACATTCTCCTTGTTTTCCATCTTCATACCCAAACTTACATTACGAATCCAGTTCAACCAATTTTCTTATGGTTAGCTTGCTCATCGTTGAGTTGAAAGAGACAGAAAGAAAGAGAGCGTCCCCAATGACTGCCCGAGTCTCGAATTATCGAAAAATAGATAATATAAATGGGGAAACAAGAAAAGAAGTCTATCGAGAGATAATGTAATTGGGATTGGCCTGAGAAGTTGAAGGCACAGCAGAGGTGCTGCTCTTAGATTCACAAGAATATCAAGATGACAACTGATCAATGAAGAGGAATTGTGTACAGATTTCGCTTGAAAACTATGGACTAACAAGCATACAACGCTGATGAAACGTTCGATCGTAAGTTTGCTGCCCTATCCCACCGCCTCTAAATAAACAAAGTTGAATGGAGTGAGCAGCTTTTGCAGCAACGAATTCACCTCGAAGGATGCCAGTGAACCAACTAAAGAAACAAAAAAGTCAGCGATGATGAGAAATTGGCGCATATCGAGGATGTCCCGTACAGAAATCGTGACTTGTGACTCTGCTCGCTCCTATAGGCTTACTCATCGTTTACGAAACTTTCGACTATCTTTGAGCTAAATTCACATTTTCTATTTTCTGGAACATTTTGGTCATATTTCTAGGAAAAGGGAAACTCATATCATACATACGAAAGCCCAAGATGGCCAGAAAGGCTTACGTATGATTGACAGGATTGTACTGAAGCTTAATCAGTACAATCCGATCAATAGAGCGATCTATAACATTTTTTAGACTGCTCGAATCATGGGGCCATGCAGTGCTCGAAAGAAAATAAGGCGACTTGTTTTGGCAAAACAGTACGATTAAAACGCCACCGCAAGACCGAGGTGTAAAAAAGCATAAGAAAATAACAATTTTTGACATTTTGCTTCTGCAGGTGCTGAACGACCCTGTCACTTCGCCAGAGTTCTTGTTCTACCTTCACCGTCTCTCTCGAATGGCAATTGAGTATTACGACGACCCTGCCGTTTTTAACGTCACAACAGGTGCGAGCCCACAGAGCAAGTGTTTTACTGTTTTACAGGGATATTGTCTGAAGCTATATCTTAACCGGGGGGGGGGGGAGGGGGGAAGCGAATCATATAGGGAGGATCCTCACCACTCATTTAGTATAAAAATGTGTTTACTTTTGCGAAGTTGTTAAACCGAAGAAGTTGGGGGTTCATGAAGTCACAATGGAATACTGCGTATCACTAGGAGGTCTTGTACGCCCGCGATGCCTCTGCCGGCAAGCGGCGAGGTCGCCGTAGAAGCGGGGTTGCCTCATGAGAGGAAGGTCGGGAGTTTGGTTCTTGTGCGCTGCTGCATTTTTGCATTTCAATTGGCTGGTTGAGATTTGGGAATTCTGACGTCTATACCATTTTAGACGTTTTTGTGCCTAATTTTCCAGCAGAATGCTGTGGTATTCAACATGGTGATGTAGAAATGTTCAACATCAGTGACACACAGGTGCAAAGTGCATGAAGCACCACTGAGCACAATACGGGCAATGTATAAAGGCTACAGGCTCGCCACAGTCTGTTTCTATACATGGAACAATGACCTCGGGAAAAGCCGTCCTGCTCGAATTTTCAAAAGAGACCAGGATGTGCCTCAGAGTTGGATAAAATAAGAAACGAGGTCTGTAGATCCCGCAAATTAAGCTAAACGGCATTGATACACTCTTTCCCTCATCTTTGCCTGTCACCTGGAAATCAGAGGTCTGCTGAAGATTTTCTGAAACCTAACGCCAACAATGTCTGCCGAGGCTCGAGTGGTGATTCACCTGCTCACGCTGAAGTGTGGCCCACCTACAAAGAACCTTCGAGGGAAGAAATCAATCTGGCCGAACGGACGGCCAGCACACTAAAGGGCTTCGAAGCACATCAATTTGAAGATGACGAAGACGTTGTGGTTTGAAATCCGGTCAGTAATAAACAAGTTGTAAGAAAAATACTATCCACAGCGTGCAGCTAGAAAATGCGCAGAAAATGTCTGAAAATGGTATAGACGTCAAAATCTTCCAGATCTCAACCAGTCAGCTGAAATGCAGAAAAGCGCACAAGAACCAAACCCCCGGCCTTCCTCGCATGAAGCAACCTCACTTCCACTGCGTTCCGAGCCGCTTGTCGGCAGAGGCATCGCGGTCGTACAAGACCCCTAACTCGTGATCCGTCGTATTCCATTGTGACTTCAAGAACAGCCTACTCCTTGGGTTTAATGACTTGGCAAAAAAAAACATTTTTATACTAATTGAGGGGTGAGGATTCTCCTTATATGACTCGCTCTCCCATTCAGACATACGCTTCAGGCCCTTCCCTTGTTAGTGTCACTGTATCCTCAACAATTTGAATTCAGATTCGAGTCAAGGATTTCTTTATCGCACGATGCCGCGCTTCGCTCCCGAGACTCCGGAGCCCTTCACCGTTATCTGCAATGACCTCAAGAAGAAGATTTTGCCTGGCGTAGGTCTTCTGTGTGATGCATAGACGATCTGTTACTTCTTACTTCAGTCAAGTCAAAGTAGCAGGTTTTGCTCAGCTAGTAAATCATCTCTATTTAGATGACTCACTGGCAACATCCCCGATTTTATGCCTACTACCCGGCAGGCCGGCCCTACCCTGACGTACTCGCGGAGCTGCTCACCTCGGCGATGGCATTCAACATTTTCTCCTGGGTAATATCTTCTCCTTCGAACCATAATCATTACGAAGGGGATTGCAATACGATAGGTTATGTGCGCACCTCTTACAGGTTGTAGTGCAATTAGGTGAGAAAAGCATTCCCGAAGGTCTTTGAGCTTGATTTCCGATCTCTTCTAGCCTTCAGAAATAATGAAGAACAAATGGGATTGTTGGAAATAAGACAACAAAAGATAACACAATCAGTCTGAACACTTGCCTTGTCTCCCCGTTATTGGCAGCAATTAGGCAGTCTCAATCAGACAGTGTTTTACCGTGTAAAAAGTGGCCGTAAACGTGAGATGATGAGTGCCTCGAGTTGGTTTAGCGCAGCTAGACTTTTTAGCGTAAGGGCGCTCTTGTTGATTTCCAGTGTTGTTTGGGGTCTACATGCTTCTCACGCTGTTCGGCTTTGCAGACTTCAACAGGTGTCGCTCATCAGTTCTGTCCTTTACTCCTAGTGCTTGAAAGATATAGATATGCTCAACTGCAACAACACGCCCAATGACTTGTCTCGCACGTGCGCTCTCTGTACAAACTTTGCTGCTTCCTTAATCAGTAAAATGCTATCTTTGTGGACACCAAGTTCTGCTTACCTTAGGACGCGGCTTTGTGTTTTTGCTGAATGAAACCTCATTTCTTTCAAAATCAGTATCCCCTCCAGACTTTCAGTGACGTCTTTCGTTTGTGCATATAAGGACATCGGTCTCTCAGCTACTTCAGCAGCCCTCTTCATGTCCAACAGTACAAACTTCTAGCAGCAGAATCAGCACAGCTCATCTCCACTCATCGTTAAACGTTCAACGTCAGGCATGCAACCGATATTATCGATAGGTTCCAACTGCCTTATCAACTTTCCCGCTTTCTTAAAAGCCTCTCTGTAAGGCTGGAAAAATGCCACTGATCCCGCAGTCACACCATCCCACGAGGAACCACAAAATCTTCTGCTGGCTGCACTTTGCGGCGGTGAGGCGTTCCTTAACTACCAAGAACAGGAAAACAAACAAACGCTCCAGGCAATGCAGATCGATAAATATTGGTAGCACCATTGAAAGTTTAACCTATCGTGAAGTCCATTCATCGGCCATCATATTTGCGCAACTCTCATCCCGATCGGTCAGGACCGGTCGAAAAAGAATCGATAACTTCAATTGACACCTGCAGACCGGTCGAGCCTGCTGCGAAGCTCGTCAGACTTCTGTGATATGTCTTATGGAACAGGACGCCCGTTGCACGTCGTCCGTGACACGCCCATTGATTCCGGACCGTTCCTGGCTTGGTCACCCGATGTCCATCTGTGTCGTTCTATTAAGATGGTTACGTAAGAAGTCGATACCTTCTCATTAGTATCGAAATGAGTGTTGTTGATTTGGTCGTTAACGATTAAGTAATTTCGGGCCATATGGTGCTGTGGAACGGCCTAGCACTTCGTTGGAAGTCCAACAAAGCCATAGCTTCCTGATAATACGTACTCGTCAACAACATACGAATTCAATTTTGTCCTTATCTAACGACTAATCATCACGAGATAAATAGTGGCACTAAGCACGCTTGGAGTAAAATTCTGAAACAGTGCAAAGGATGTCACTTATGAAGCCGCATATACACACCTGAAGCCAGATTCATTAACCGCTTACCGGCCGGTAACGGCGAAAAGTAACGCCAAACCTTACCTTATACCTTATATCACCTTATGTCATATTAGGGAGTTTGTATGTACTTTTTACCGATCTGTAAGCCGTCGATGAATCTGGCGGCTGGAACTTCAGTCAGTGGTCCGCTTCATGTGGAGTCACCTGGAAGCACAAGTGTGACGAAGGCGATACAGAAAGCATCTCAGAGATTGTGTTTGAATTGCAGGAAAGTTGCCCAAGTCTAAACGAGCTGGAGAACACTGTGGTTAACTGGATCGGAAGAGCATTTGGATTGCCAGAGTCCTTCCTATTCCAGGTAAGTCGGGTAAAAATATCATACGATCTGAATGTACCTGCCCTAAATGATATCTATGCCGCTTAACCAATCTAGTCGCAGGTATACTCTAGTCTAGAAACGAAGGTATTGAATTGAGTGTTACTGGGTATTTTCGTAAATTGAACATGAGCAGTATATGATACATTACTCATAGGAGACGCCACAAACGAGTTCGGGTGGAGGAAGTATCGTGGGGAGCGCATCTGATGCGATTTTTTGCTCAGTTCTCGTCTCTAGAAACTGGAAGATAAATCAGGTATGGGAGTTGTGGAAAAGTGCAAGCGTTTCTCACTTCTCAACATCAGCATATTACAGACAGATAGACCATAAGATTGATCGTGCATCCTGATGGGAAAAATGGGTTTGTAATTTACAAGCACTGCGACACACCTAAATGCGTGTCTTGCACTTGCCAATTTGGGATGTCGAATCGTGCCGTACAAATTCTTACTATGGTGGTGGAATGATAATGACAGTTTTGAGGCAGCTACTTTGAATAACTTAACCCGTTCCAAAGAGAGCTTTGGAATCGAAATAATCATAAAAACATTTTACTGCAAACGAGAAGCTAGTTTAGATATTCCAGCAGCCTAAGATTTTGGTAATCTGAAGGCGGCGAATGGCTTGCTTGTATCGTCTTGGTTTCGGAAGCATTTCTCACGCAGAAAGTTATTAAGATGCTTGAAAAAGCGGTGGCCTGTAAAAGAGAGGGACTGGCGAGTATGGAAAAAATTCGTATCCCAGAACAAATAGCAATGCCCTCATCAATGAAACGTGTTGATGGTGTCGGTCTACACCTTTTCTGCTGATCAATGTCGGGTACACTCGATGCAATTTTTGGTGCATTTCGTCGAGTTCCTTAATGTACTTCGCTGCTGTGACGATCTCGCCCTGATCCAGGAAGTTCTAGTGGATCGAATCGGCTGCTGACCATATGTCGTGACAATTCACAATCTGTGTTGTCTTCTGCAGTAGCCTTCACTGTAGCTATGTTCCGTTGTGTTTTCGCTCCGCCGCAGTGTGGATAAGGATCTGTAATGTTTCCTACTTCCGCGCCATTTATACGTGAAGTGTGGCACTCGATTCGCCTTTTTCCCCGGGGCAAGAACATTTACCACTGAGCAGAGCTCTGAACAGTGTTGATGCATCGGCCAAACACGTCCAAAGAACTCAAGAAAATCTGGTCATTCGACCAGTGGATAAGAACATCTTCTGAAGCGAAGCGACCGGCAATAGTCTCCATCACGACTATCACAGTGATGAGTCTTCTGCGATCTTCGAGGCTTATTTATTTATTTATTTATTTATTTATTTATTTATTTATTTATTTATTTATTTATTTATTTATTTATTTATTGCACTGAAAGATGCGCATAACCCTTTACACATCGTCACGCAAGCCTAAAGAAATCCAGTACTGAAAAAGGACGAAAAACCAACAAAAAATTAAACAACTTCCTAAAAACAAAGTTGATGGAAAAAACAATGAAAAATGAAAAGAATTCGCAAACAATATAGAAAGTCGAAATACTAAAACGTGTTTAGAATACCTACTCCTGAGCAACAGAAATCCGCTTGCCCTATTCCCTTGCAGTGCCCTCATTTTACACTTGAGAACTGTTACATCTACGGTAGCGGACGCGTCTTTTGAATAGACTCCGTGCGTCTTTTAGATACAACTCGCCTAAAATTCATATTTCAAAAACAAAGGATATATTTGAGCTCAGGAGCTCCAGCTCTATCGTTTGGAATACATTGTTCATATGGAATCATGAAAATGTTCGAAATTGAAAACTTGCGCTCCATTGCGAAGGGCGGTCGCGGACGAGTTGTCGGTCGCAAGCCGTCGAAAACGGTTGTGTGCTCACAATTCCTCCAATTTGAGGTTTTTTGAGAAACCGTTGGTACCGTTCGATTCGTCTCTTCGAGATCTACACTATCATGTATACGTCTTCGCCGGATCACCGCGTTTTCGCAGTTGGTGTTTAAAAATGACTCGGGCAGACTTTGCGATTGGGGAAGCATATATTCCAGGTATTGCATGTTCTCGGAGTATCTCAAGCATGGCGTAAAGTGTTCTGGCATGCCAGGAATCCTCTGAAAGTGCGCTGTGCACAATGCATAAAGAATCGAACCTAGCAATCGACCTGGCGCGAAAGCTCGCAAATTGACCGCGGGCGTGTTCTGAGCGTAATAATTATGTCGAGTTTGAATCTTCCCGGCTGCAACTTGTGGATTTTGTAAACGGTAGAAAGTTCAGTAGGTGTGCTGAAACACAGCAACGTGACTTATGATTGGGCAAAGTTACAGCTTTGCGAAGATGCAGGTAAACCTTGTGTGACACGATTTTTTTCGATTTCAGTCGACCACTGTGGAAGCACGCGATCAGCTAACGACCTACCAATGCGCAAGCTAGCAAATCAGTTAAGGTACTTTACGATAAAGTGCCCATAACTCTCCAGCTGCCTAACATGCCTTAGTCCCAGCTGCTATTTTAAAGCTGCGGAGGGCAGTGGTGAAGTTGCTTCCGGCCTTACTCGTCCAAATTTGAGTTTTTGACACCTGAGATGGTACCGTTCTGTTCAGCTTGAAGAGCTCTATCAAACGGTGTCAATCTCGGCCAATTTCGAGAAAATTGGTTTTTTGACAATTTCCCTCGAGGACGAGGGCGCTCTTCGCGAGCCTGCCCGAACGATGACGTCATTGAAAGTTGACGATTTCGAAAATGTTGAATATCCTCATCTAAAATCACCTAGGGGTTATTTGGAGCGCTGATTACGAACCCGACGCCCCTTTTTGAAAATTCCGCCAAGGAACACAAGGTTTACCTGCATTTTCGCACCTGCTCTGCATACCTGCTGTAACTTTGCCCAATCATCAGCAACGTTGCTATTTTTTAGCGCACCTATTTACCTTTCTACTGCTTACAAGATCCACAAGTTTCAGGTGGAAAGATTCAAACTCGACAGAACTATTACGCTCAGAACACGCTCGCGGTGCAATTTGCAAGCTTTCGCGCTCAATCGATTGATAGGTTTGACACTTTATGCATTGTGCACGGCGCACTCCAAAGTCTCTCCGGGACAGAGCACAGCAATTCCTGAGTAGGGTGGCTGAGAATTTCTGTAAAACTATCCAAACGCTCACTCTACAAGCTGTCCCCCCCCCCCTCGATTGATAGGTTCGACACTTTATGCATTGTGCACGGCGGACTCTCTGAGGATTCCTGGCATGACAGAACACTTTACGCCATGCTTGAGATACTCCGAGAGCATGCAAGTCCTGGAATATAAGCTTCTTCAATCGCAAAAAGTATTCTTCAGTCATTTTTGACCACCCACTGCGTAAACGCTGTGGTCTGGCAAAGATGTATGCAGAAGATGTATGCGTTTGTGTAGATCTCGAAGAAGCGATTCGAATGGTACCAACTGCTACCAATTGTGAGCATGCAACACTGTTCGACGGTATACGGCCGACAACTCGTCCGCGACCGCCCTTCGCAATGGAGTGCAGGTTTTCAGTTTCGAATATTTTCATGACTCCATATGAGCAATGTATTTCAAACTATGGAGCCGAAGCTCCTGAGCTCAAATATATCCTTTGTTTTAGAAACGAATGAATTTTAGGCGAGTTATATCAAAAAGACGCAAAAACCGCAAAATCGCCGTTTCTGCGAAGTCTATTCAAAAGACGCGTCCGCTACTGTAGATGCAACAGTTCTCAAGCGTATTTCTTTTAATTAGCAGCGCTGAGACATAGCAAGTTCGAAAACGGCAATTGTTTTCGCAACAGTCTAATAGTTTTATGCTAGTCAGCTGCCTGCGTAGACTTTTCTAGGGTACCTTTGATTTTGCTTCACGCTTTTTGTATTCTTGACAAGATTGTGGCTGCAAACCACTTCCTCTAGGGTTCCAATGCCTCGACAACGAATTGTATCCATGCACTTATTTAACTCTAGTTCGAGTAGAATTCTTTGCACAACCACCACAGCACCGTAAGCTACATTTCCCATCGATCTATTGACAATCCTAAATAAGCTACACCGTAAGCTACATTTCCCATCGATCTATTGACAATCCTAAATAAATGTTTCTATAAAGAAAATTCCACCATCCAGTTTGCTTTGTCGTCAGGAAGTATGCCTATATCATATAATCCTTCACGCCCAGCATTATTTTTTTTCAAGCATTTGGAATCGCAACACGGTATTGGGAGGGGATGGGCAGATGCTTTAACATTGCTCTTATTCTTGGGCAGCAGGTTATAGAATTTGAAATACAACAAGGTGAGCAAGACATGGAGCTATTACCATGCATTTCAGGTGAAGGATTATCAGAAGAGTAGTGGAGAGGCGAAGTTTGAGACGGCGCATGATGTGGGGAAGAAATTAGTTGTGTACTGCAGCAAAGATGTAAGCGGCTGTTTCATTCACGATAAGAACAATGGTATATCACACGATCAGAACGCAATTTCCTAAGCATATTCCTGCTGTAAGCTAAACTGAGCAGAAAAATTTATTATTCAGACCTACATCTCAAGTACGAGCGCGTGGTAGCGCAGTCGGAGGAGGCGCCGGCTGTGATCTGTAGGCTGTGATCTATCCGAGAGGCGAGGCTCTTGGTTCGGACTTCCGCCCGGGACAACCAAGCCTTCCATCCCTTCGGGTGGACGAATTGGTACCAGACTTGTTTGGGAAAGATAAAACACTGACTTATCCTGGCCTCGTAAGTCATTGTATAGACCAAAAAGGCATGCTAATGATGGCGCTACGACATCCCATAGAAGTAGAATACGTGACGCATCCTGAAAGTGATTCGTCAGCGCCGTCCTTTATCGTTTTGTGCTTTTTATCTTAGGCATATGCCACCAGTCGTCATCAAGTACTGGAGGTACAAATGTCTTTTGGATTGGTAGAAACGTCAAAACTGGCCAGATGGCAGTGAACAGAAATCTTCCCCGTAATTTTCACTAGCGATTTTGCTTCAAAAAAATCAACCATTGATGCAGGTCTCGATTTCTCCCACCAACGAAAAGGGTAAAGATAGTTTTGAAATTGTATTACACTTGCGGATCAGTTGGCAACTCAGCATTTTGTCAGAGATTTGGACCTATTCACTGATCCCGTTGAGGTGGAGAGTTTCGTTGCCCTCGACGCAAACCGAACCAAGAAAGTAACCGGAGTTGACCGAGAACTGGTATCTCTTCCTAACCTAGCCATGGACTCCACATAAAAAGTCAGTGGCTTTAGCGTTACAGCTAAATGCATTATTGCGCAGACGGACGAAGTGCTGACTCCAGCGCGCACCTTGAATAAATTTGAGGTTCCGACCCCTCCTAAGCCTAGTAAGCATTCCATTCCTTCGGACTCGATGAATTTGTTCCGAACCTGGCTGAGAAGCATAACGTGTCGCATGAGCGACGCCGCATGGCTCTCTTGTCCTGCCTCTTGAGATTGCGTGAACCATTGCAGTTCCGCTATGGCATATGTTATACTCGGCGACGTCGTTGACAGGAGAGCATCGGAGCGCATTTTTTGCATCGGAGCGCGTTTTCAATGTCATCATTTGGTAACCAGTCTGCCAATAGAAACGCTAGGTAATCAAATCTGCCTCGAATTTGCATACATTTCGTGCTTTTCTTAATATGTTTCAAGACTTGATGATGACTTTTTTCTGTATGAACGGTGGTCTGCTCAAACACTGTTAATCTGCCGAATTTTCTCTTATTAACCAAATTTGGCTTTTAAAGGGATGGATAAATGTGATCTCAAGCAGGTTTTCAAGAAGGCCTTGAGAAAGAGATGAGTGAGATGTCGAATGAGAGGGTCAGAGTCCTCTCCTTTTATCTTTCTTCTCCTCTATTGATTGCTAACATAAAGCCACATGATTTCCAGGCGGCATAGCTGCTATAATTTGCCTATAGCAGGCTATCTGACCCACGACCTTCAGGCATACCCTGAAGTCAGTGCCCACGATACGCCGCGGGGTATGCGCCATTAGCCAACAACCTTTTCCGCCGCCCAGTAGCTGCAATTATGCTTATTAACCTCTCCATTCGGCTTTAATGTTGCTACATCACCCCTAGAATCCGTCTCGGAAAATGGGGCTGCTGCTCACACTTAAGTTGTGCAATCACTAAACTCGCATGCCACTTGTCTTTCACGTCATTGTCAAGTTCTAAACATCAAAAGAAAGCACATCATTGGTCAACGTGGCCAAGTAGCAACAAGATTGTAAGCATTCAGTCCTTGCACAATCAATCAAGTCTGAAATGTAAGGTTTTAGACGGAGGCATGGCGCAATCTGGGCTATTTATAAGTTAGATAAATTTCGTTACCCTGTGCTTTCATATGAGTCTCAAACGTCTTCAAAGGCTTCACTAGCAGCAATGTTAGAACCTAAGGACACCCTGCATTTTTCGCAAGCTGTACTGTGTCTTAAACTTTTAAACACTAAACGAAGCACAAATCAATCGATACGGTCACTTTCAAAGAGATTATAACAAGTATTCGAGCGAAAACAATCAGTTCAAAATGTAACAATTCAGACGAGTGCATGGCGCAATCCAGACCGCTCATATGTCAAAAAAACTTCTAATTTTTAAGCTTTTATATGAGGTCTTAATCTCTTTACTACCTTTATGTGAGCAAAGTTATCCCCTTTGTGCAGTTTTTGCAGTTTTTTGAGACACCCTGTATAGAAGAGAAGAGTAATTGTTGACAAACATGAGGTCGCAACTGTATACATACAAAGGTTTTTAAAATATGACTGATGGAAGACGAGTTGAATGAAAAGAAGCACAGTTAAGCAAGTAAAAGTAAGTGAAGAGTAGAAATTTCACCATTGCTGTCCGCAAGACGGGCGTTTTTGCACTTCCGATTTCGTAATTAGAGGTCCGCCGAGGATGATGACAGTGCCGGGAACGAATAACCTACCCACAAACAAAATACTACCCCGGAGCGCATTTTCTGCCACCCTTGGATGAGGTCGGCGACGGCCGGTCGCCGTGCACAGCACGTCAACCGACCCACGGACGACGTCGGCAACGCCCGTCGTCGACCCGTCTGTGGCGACGTCACCGACGTCGACGACGCGTCTGTGGCGACCAGAGTCGCCGACGTCGGCGGCGGAAGTATAACACCCCCTGTGGAGCTCTCGGCGACGTCGCCGGCGACGCTGTGTTGTGCGGGCTGCTACGCAGTGCTTAGCAGCCCCTACAACACAGCGTCACCGACGTCGGCAACGCGTCGCCGAAGTATAACATAGGCCTATGCGATAAACTTGCTGTCACACGTCCATTGAACCACACGTCAAGCATCCACACCTGGTGCATTGACTGGAACGAATCAGACGTGCAGCCCGCCTTCTTCCCTCCGCCGAAACAGAAGACAAGGCCAGTAGTCAGGTAGAAGGCCCACTACGTTCAGTCGAGAACGATATTCGAGCACCAATACACACAAGGGAATAGTATGAATCGTGTACTCATGTCCTTAGCTTCACGAAAGCTAAATCTGCGACGAGCCACAGTGAACCCTAAATCACATCACGAATCACACGCTCAGTGGTTTCCCGAACGTGACGCAGTTTCCGCAGAGTTTAGACGAAAAAGCAGTTCTCTGTGCCAAGACTGGTGTCGCGCATGAAAACGCCACTTCACTCATTCAAACCGCAAAAAGTGAGCTCGTTTTATCCCAAGCGTCATAGAGTTGGAATTCTCTGAGCTCAAAAAACCAGACAAGAATGATTTTTAGAGGAGTTCACACAAATTTGCCTTGGAATCCCTAATGAAGCACCTCTAACCGAACACATTACTCTGCGCCTTGACGATTCGTCTTGCGGAAACTCGACATGAGTATGTAAAGGGTACGGTCCATTCAGAAAAAGGAACAAATCAGTCCAATGAAATAGAACACTACCAAGCTGACGAGAAAGAAACAAAATAGCAGCATCCTTGGGAGAAATGAGCAGATCCCGACATTGCTGACAAAACACAACAGCGCGTGCAGCAATGCATAACAAAAAATGAACTGCATTTTTAGAATGGCACAAGTACCCACACTGTTGAAAAAATACAGCAGACGCAGCAAGCACCATAAAACAAGATACGGCTGCTACAGTACGGGAACCTGCCAATGAAGCAAAAGTTGAGAGAAAATGATCATGCTTAAGGAGAGCTCGATTGACCAGGCAGCAATGACGATGAAAGGCATAAATATGGCACCAGAAAACTATGAATGGATGGTGAAAACAATAAAGAAGAGATACGATAATGCCATCACCACACGTGCCAACATCATAGAACGGCTCTCTAACCTACAACCTGCTAGGAAACACTCAAATGATACAGTTTTGAAGAACTTCTGTCCCAGGTAAACGAAATGGTCCGGGTACAACGTGGTAAGCACAGTTGATCCCATCGAAGCGAATCTGCAGAAGCATCCCCGTTAAACAGTGCAGGAATTTATAAGAGAAAACAAGAGTGAGGAGTCATTCACAGTAGGTCGAACATTGGATGGCCTTGTGTCGATCACTGCGAGAAGGGGCACTTGCTTCCGCTTGCTAGACAACGCCTCTGGCTCACATGTCCTTCCCAAATGGTACGAGACTGAAAACTGCTCCATGTGCCAAAGTGAACAAAGTTTTCCGTTCAGCAGACCGCCCATGGCACAGCTGCCCTCCGCCAGAATAATACGAAAAAACCATTCGAAAACCCTGGGTGCGACTTCTTTGGCCCGTTCCAGCTCAAAAGGGTGCGTATGCTTGTATACGTGCCTGACCACCCGCGAAATAGCCCGTACTGGTCGAAAACTTGTAGACAGAAGCGTTCCTCAACAACTTCGTTCGAATCATTGCTTGAAGTGGTGTCTCAAACATCATCCGAACGGATTGTGGCAGCAACTTCAGTCTATGCCAGAAAGTGATTAACACTCTATTCACAGAAAATCCAGCGAATGGCACATCTACCATGAGTTACTGTGCTGAACAAAAGAACCACGTGACTGTTCAATCCCCTCGGAGTCCCCCGTATGAGCGGAGTCTGGGAGAGATTTGGGGCTTCAGTAAGAGCGCGTTTCACAAAACCATAGCGCGAAAGAAACTTTCGTTCGTAGAAATAAACTCCATTTACACCCGCATAGAACCACCATCAACGCGGGACCACTTATGGCGGTTAGCGCAACAGACACAAGTTCAATTCCCCTTCGCTCTAGAAATTTTCTGCAAGGAAACTCATTCTTCTCGTTGCCGTCCGTAGAGAAACTGAAGAAGAACGTAACGATCTGTCACTCAACCCTGACTTCATAGAAACAGTAGAGCTAGCCCAGGAAGCTTCACTTTCATCATAGCACCTGGCAGATAGATTTTGGAAGACATGGGATGTGGAATATCTTACCATGCTATTGATCTGGTGTGGGTGACTGTCATAAAAAACGTTAATAAATCATTTTCAACGAACAGCGGCATAACGCTCAACCGATTCCAGAAGAAGGTAAGGTAGTACTGATAGAGCAATGGCTTACTCCTCGTGGACATTGATCGATGGGCAAGATTATTGAGCTCATACGCGTTTCCGATGAACTAGTGGGCTCAGAAATAATAAAACCTCACCATAGAAATACCACTATTCAGCGCCCAGTAACGAAGCTGTACCCACTAGAAATCAGAACAAAGTTCGTGAAGCCTACATCACCGAGCGAAAAAAATAAGTTAAACCAAAGGGACGTGCGCACTATACATTGGAACCGATCGAAAATCTTCGGATAGCCGGATGATTCGGATAAGGGCGATTTTGCGGAAAACGGATTTTTGGATGATTCGGATAACGGCAATTTTGAGGACCCCGAATTTTTGAGTGATTCGAATAATAGCAGTTTCGCGGACCCCAGATTTCGGATATCCGATTCAATAACTCAAGATGCAGTTTATCAAAATAGTACCATTCCTTAAAGAGGAACCCATCCTCTAACAACAACAACAACAACAACAGCACCATGCATCGAAAGACTCTTACTTCTCGTCAAGGAGGGAAACATCAAAGAGCTGGACATTCAAACAGGGTAGTGCGAAATTTCCGTTCCCGTGCTCCGAATTTCGGCTTCCGGCCGTTTTTAGTCCTTCCGTTCCGTTGGTGTTCCGCTCTCTTTTGGGCCGGAAGACGGAACGGAAATGGTGATTCATCACTCACTGATTGCTCTGTACTGCCATCATTCACCTCTTGAACATAAACGAAAGGCTGAAGAAGGAGATTAACTAAGCGTTTGTGATTGTGTTGCTTTCAAACCGGTGGTGCATCTGATCTCAAACAGTACCCAAATTGGATTCTCTTTTCTTTTCTTGAAACGATGTACTATCGAATAGTGCAGGTGAGTCGAGAATCAAATTCCTTATCCGGAGCATGCTCATCTCTTTCCCTACTAATCTTAGTTCTGGCCTGGAGCACCAATTCTACATCGGAGTATTATAAGCACTCTTAGGTTGCTTACAATGCGCTCATAGAGGACATTGGATATATCCCAGTCGGAGGAGGGCATGCGGTGTCTTGCCTCTCCAGCCCCCTCCGCTGAGTTTGTTTCAGAGCTCCAGCTACTGCCAAGTGATGCAATGATACCCATGCGAACTCAGAGAGTCGTGTCGTGGGTGCTGAATACAACTGTAACCTCAACTCTGCCCTCTCCTAATTAGGGTAGATCTGGGACATTCAATAAGACTGGTTAACTGCTATGAGTTGCGAAATTTCTGGCATCTCATTCGTCAGCTGGGTCCATTGCTTTCAAAATGCTTTCTTCCAATTTACAGAGAGATTTTGCACAAACTTCGATTTGTTACACTAGTAATGTTCATCTTACCATTAGTAATAATGCGAATACAAGGAATTTTATTGTTATATGTTGCTGATGAAGTGGCATGCTGCCTTGCCCTCTATCTAAATTCGTTTAAGGCAACTCAGTTATTGCTACCATTATGGATATCCTACTATATATAAAGGAGCAGTGTGTGTGTGTGTGTGTGTGTGTGTGTGTGTGTGTGTGTGTGTGTGTGTGTGTGTGTGTGTGTGTGTGTGTGTGTGTGTGTGTGTGTGTGTGTGTGTGTGTGTGTGTGTGTGTGTGTGTGTGTGTGTGTGTGTGTGTGTGTGTGTGTGTGTGTGTGTGTGTGTGTGTGTGTGTGCGCGCGCGCGCGTGCTTCCGTCCGTCACAACTGGAGTGGAGGTTGCCTGGCGGTTCAGAAGATGTGCTGAGCACGTCGGCGACCGTGCATGGTGAGCCGTAGATGTGCCGGACAGGTCGGCAACCGTGCATGGCGAGCCGTAGACGTGCCGAACACGTCGGCAACCGTGCCTGGGCATTTAACCATCGACGGGAGGCGTTGACAGCAGGGAAAGCAATCGATATCGATTGATATTATCGATTTTTGTGGATGTCGTTCCAGCGGCACGAAACTTCAGCCCCGGGGGTAATCAAGGTCGCTGAACACGAATCTGGAGTCGACCATTCAATATCGATCTATATTATCGATGTTTTCTGGATGTCGTTCAAGCGGCACGAAACTACAATCCTGGGGGTAATCAAGGTCGCTGAACACGAATCTGGAGTCGACCAATCGATATCGATCGATGTTATCGATTTTTTGTGGAAGTCGTTTAAGCGGCACGAAACTTCCTGCGGGTAATCAAGGTCGCTGAAAGCGAATCTGAAGTTCGTTTTTGGACTGTCGAACGCCGTCAATCGATATTGGGCAAATAAGCGTTTTTGTGGATGTCGTCCATTTTTTCCCTTTTTTTCCAACTTGCCCTAATCGACGTAGTTAAGATGTTCTTCCTGAGGAAATCATGACATAGGTGGCAGCTACAATTGATTATGAGAAGTTATTGCCACGGCGAAGCCGTCAAGAAGCCGTCGGTGCCGCCGATAGGCCGCACGGACGGCTGGTATATATATATGTGTATATATATATATATATATACATATACATGAAAAATTAGACGAAGTACTGAGTTTTGAGTCATTTCCGTTTCCACGTTTCGCATTCCTGTTTCCGTACATTTTTGAGCTCTTCCGTTCCGTATTCCGTCTTCCGCTTTTCTCCAAAAAAAAAATTCCACACATCGATGTTTCCAAGATGAATTATTCTAAGATCCGGGCTTTCCAAAATGCCATATCAACTGGCGCAAATTGGGCCGGGGGGGGGGGAGAGTCATCATGTATTCAGTGGTTTTCCTCATTCATAAAAAAGGCAAAGGCACATGAATGTCGAATTACATCAGAAATGGTCTAAAACAGTTGGTCAAATGGAAGGCACACAAGTTTTGGAGAATAACATTTCATTTTTTTCAACATTTTTCAACATCAGAACATTTCGGTACGGGGCTGCTCTTCATGGCAACACCCCTCCCCACCCCATCGCCGCAATCTGCGATACAATGTGAAATAGCGAAGGGCCGATAAGAGTACGTGCTAATCCCTTCTCTTCCTCATTCCCCGGCAGCGTAACATGATATTTGAAGAAAATATGCCAAAGTCGACGTAACACTAAGCGGCGTGCTGGATTCAACGTCATCACTACTCATATAACGTCATCACTTTTTACATCGCAGTGGGGTCCGAAAACGTATAACTCAGCGGGTTCGCCCGGGAAATTCGTTTTGAACGCGATTTTTTCCAAGGTGCGCGATTTCAAAATGGGACGAGGAAACTAGGAACGGGTTAGCCGACTTTATCCGATTTTATCGGAATCACCAAGGGTCCGGATAATAGGATGATTCGGATGATGGCAATGTCGCGGACCACGGATTTTTGGATGGTTCGGATAAGGGCCATTTTGGGGGCACCGGATTTTTGGATGATTCGGATAAGGGCAATTTCACGGTGGCCGGATAATTGGATGATTCGGATCGGGATATCCAAATCGGATATCCGAAAATGATTCTTTCGGATCCACTGTATAGTGCACACATCACCTACACAATATTAATCCCGGCCGCTTAAACGAAGACCGTCTCGCTTAGCGAAAACAAAAGTGCTCGACAAGATCTGCAATCACCTCACAGAAAACAATCAAATGCTGTTTACTTCTCAGAGCAGATTCCAACCAAAGAAGAATGTGCTTAAACTTCCTATGATGGTTCTTTTGTTCGAAAATTGTTGCATTGTCAGTCCAATAAAAAGGCAAATCATTTGAGCATACGGAATAGTAGAATCGTTCCTCCAGACGAACAATTTCTTCAGTACTCTGACAACGCTTGCAAGAATTTTAGTCAAGAAGAGCCGCAACTGCAGTTCACGTTACCACCATCTCTCCAGACAGCGGTCAAACTCCTAACGCAGAACAGTAGTACGCCCCTGCGCACCCGCATAGTTTTGCAACCATGTGTCAAACCTGTTTTCCAAAGCGCTACTAAGAAACCCACATAGGTTCATAGGAGCAATACTATCCGCAACAATCACGACCTTTGAAGCAAAAGCGTAGGTGCTTTCAATACAGGGTGTCTCAAAAAAATGTATACACTTTTTGAAATGCGACTACTTTTCTCACAGTAAAGTTAGCGAAGAAGAGCTCATGTGAAAGCTTAAGAAAATGGAAATTTTCTGACATATAAGTGGTGTGGAATGCGCCATGCGCTCGTCTGATATTTTGCATTTTGCACTTGATTGGTTGTGTTTCGCTTGAATGCTTGCCATAATTTCTTGACAAAGTGGCCATTTCGATTGATTTAAGCTTCTTTTGAAATTTATGACTTAAAAACACACTATGGATTACATAAAATGAGGATATTCTAAAAAAATCCGGGCACTGTTTGAAAGGCTCTAACATTGCTGTTAGTGAAGCTTTTGAAGAAATTTGAGGCTCATATAAAAGCGTAGGGTTAGAGATTTCTGTGGCATGTAAATAGTCAAGATTGTCAAGATGGCGTCATGCCACCGCCTAAAAGGTTACTTTTCAGACTCGACTGATTGTACATGGGTTGAGTGCTTGTCACAATCTTGTTACTACTTGGTCATATTAACCGGTGTTGTGCTTCTTTCAACGTTGAGAACCTGACAATGATGTGAAAGACATGCGGCATGCAAGTTTATTTTCACAAATTAGATGTGAGCAGAAGCCCTATTTTTCAAGACGGATTCTGTGAACTGATGAAACAACAAGTTGAATGAAGAGGTTAACCGACATAACTGCAGCTACT
Organism: Heligmosomoides polygyrus bakeri; assembly: GCA_947359475.1. NCBI lineage: Eukaryota > Metazoa > Nematoda > Chromadorea > Rhabditida > Heligmosomidae > Heligmosomoides > Heligmosomoides polygyrus. Next base: position 40,543,991 of record OX375867.1, read on the forward strand.
GGTTGCCGGAAAACGTTAAAAGAAGCACAGTACAGGTTAATGTAGCCAAGTAGTAACAAGATTGTTACAAGCATTCAGCCCATGCACAATCAATCGAGTCTGAAATGTAAGGTTTTAGGCAAGGGCATGGCGTGATCTCGACTATTTACACTCCAAAGAAATCTCGTTACACTATGTTTTCATAGAAGCCTCACATATCTTCAAAAGCTTCACTATCAGCAATGTTAAAACTTTTCAAATAGTACCTGCATACTTATGATACCCTGCATTTTTTGCAAACTAACTAAGTTATAGGCCTTGAAAAAGTTCAATTCAATCGAAACGGCCATATTGTGAGGAAATTATAGCAAGTATTCAAGCGAAACAATCAATCGAGTGTAAAATGCAAAATATCAGACGAGCGCATGGCGCACTCCATATCGCTCATATGTCAGAAGACTTCTATTTATTTTATTTTTTTTTAGCGGCACCCTGTATATCGGCGCCTCTTTCGACGAAAACAACATCGTCGCGCGTCATATTCGAACACAACAAATATAACTCTATCGGTACTGGAACCTATTCAATCACCGCCAAACCTCACGACCATTACGTTGAGCTCTTCGTCAAACCAGTTTTGCTTTCTGCTCCCACAGCTGCAGCGCTGGTAGCCAGCGCATTGCTCATCGCAGGAGTCTGGTCATGTCAGAAACGCTGTATGTGGCATTTAGCAGAGCTAACATGCACTCGACGTAGCTATTACGAATTCAGACATGAGGTAATGTTCAATAGTGTAGTGCGTGTTCTTTGCATACAACTGCGTCACGGAAACTCTAGCATAGGGCATGTAAGGTCCAGCGCAAGCCAGTACGCCTTAGATGCACAAAAAATCGCTGTTTTGGTCAAAAGGCACTAAACACGTCGTGAATTACATCAAGGGCTGTCGCGAAATGGGCTGATGCACTGGCAACAGGTGCGAAACTATAGATCCTAATGAAATTATGCCGGAACTGAATGATACCATCCCGAATCCAAGGTACACAGCATGTTCAATGCAATGTAGCGGTACCAATTGTCTGTGAGCTTTCCATTCCGCGCATGCACGTTTTACCGCATTGCTCACACGTCTGTATCCATGAAAGTATTTGAAAACTTAGGATGCTCAGCCTGACAGTCAGAAGAAATCCTTGAGTTCTCAGTGCAAGCGTACAACCATAGACAAGAGGGGTAGTACCGCTACTGCCTTATACCACGGAAGAATTCGGGAACTTTATCCTGTCCTTAATCTCGCTTCATAACCCTTTCATCCCTTTCTACCAAAGATTCGCTCAGACTGAAAATGGAACGCTCATGTTACTCGACAACTCCGACTCTGCGGTAAAATGTTCTTCGAAGAATCAAGCACTAAGTATTATCTCATCCTGCCGAAACAACTTGTACTGCAACTGCGATCTTTCCAGTCTTCTTCCTGCTTGCCGCTGCCCACATAACGAAATAGCAGTGTTGCGAAAACGCTCTTGACTACTTGCTACCAAAGTCAACACCATACATGATGATATCAACCAAGCGGAACAATGTAATATCATAAACAGACGATACTGAAGCTACTGTAGTAACAGCAGCACAGCAGTTGCTTGCGAATGCTCAACTGAACACTCAGGTACCATGCTCTCATGTAGGTAGTTCATGCTCCTGCCTGGGAGTGAGGGTTTACAAACCTTTATTATTAGTCTATGTTATATACAACAACCATGTAGCAAGAATGCAGTTAGGGAGACTGCCAACCTTCCAACCCATGTAGGGGCGTGGCTTACAGAGGCGGTCGCCACTATACCGTGACATGCCCTTCCTTTCGAACTTGTCGGCCTCGACAAAAATATACAACACAATAATTTTTAAATAACAACAAAAAACAAATATTCACTCCAATGATGAATTAAAATGATGGGTCGATGGACATAGAGACGATTATGGGAGGATTCCTTCCAGTACGCACAGGGCGAAATTTGTGCATAAGCATAGGGCCAGGTCATAGGGCCTCCGGATCATGTGCCTTCGAGGCATTGCTCAATCGCTACCCGCATACTGCCATCGGCCTTGCTTGGAGCCACCGCATCTCTAGAGCCGTCGACCATCGCATCTCTGGGGCACGTTTTATCGGCGTGACCCACATTGGCGACCAGGTTTAAGTCCTTGCTCGCCATCTTTGCCATCGCATCAACTTGCTCCTGACAAGTCAAAAGTGCTTGTCGGAGTTCTCGTACCTCTTCTTCCCAGATACCAGTTCGAGCACTGGTATCTTCGCATAGCTCCTTCAAATATTGATTAGATATCGTTATGAATTTGGTTTATGTTAAATCGTTATTCTACCAATCGTTATTTTCCGACCTTCTGGTGAAAATGTTTAAAGTTACCTCGAAATGAGTTTTTGCGGGAGTGTATTCACTGTCGTAATCATAGTCCGAATTTCCTTATGTCCTTATCAGTTCTACGGACATCGCTATATTCTGTAAAATGTCAAAAATATTTCGAAATCGTTATGACTTTACCTTTTGGTAAATGACGCGGCTTAGAACAAAACTTGCTATTTCGTTATTCATTTTCTTTTAGTAAAATCGTACGTGAATCTTACTGCAAGGTATTTTTACTGCTCAAGTAACCTCCAGCAAAGGGGTTTTCGTGATTCTGCTACAAAATCTCTTTTTGGTGACATTCGTCTACTTTACCTAACCGAATATTTTCACCTTCGTTATAATATAGGGCGTTATTTTGAAAGCAATAGATTTTTTCCGTCACAGTGACCTCAGTTGTGCGGAAATTCATTAGAATAATCCCGATATCGACCGTTATCATGTTGGTCATCATAATTTCTCACGTAATTGTGAGAAGCGTTATTTCTAGGGATTTGAGAATCGCGTCCGTGATATCCACGTGGGCTTCGAATTCCTCCGTTATTGTAGTAACCGTTATCGTTATAGGATTGAGGACTACGTTCGTGATATGCCCTATTACTGTTCCAACGTGGTGAAAAATTTGGCGATGCACTAACAGCAGGGTATGGCGATTGATTCCACTCTTGACGCTGGTAGTTCCCTTGATTTTGGTAATTTCGATGTGGGCAGCTTTCACTAATGTGTGCGTTTTGAACGGCTTCCGCGATCGCATTTACTAGGGTGTTATCAATTATTCCTCTCTCACGCGTCACAATTTCAAGAAGATGACTTTCGTTTTCTGCAATTTGTTGCAGATCCTTGAAGGTCTGGGACGACTGCCTTTTTTTCATTACCGCGATTCGAAGATTTGTAGTAAGGCCGCGCACAAATGTTTCACACATTATTTCTTCAATGGCGATGGGATTGCTTTCGGCAAAAGCGTCGGCAACTAAATCTCTCACCCGTTGACCATAAATGATCACGTTTTCATCGGGTTCCTGCTTCACGTGATAAATTTTTGCTTTCGCTATTTCGACATAGTTAGGGATACGAAAGTCTTTTTTTCAACTGGTCAGCAACCTTTCTGTAATCCAGCTTAACATCGTTATCATAGTTCTCGTATTTTATTTTGGCTGCTCCGCTTAATTGCAGAGGAAGGAGCCTCGCCAGCTTCTGCTCGTCATATCCCGCTGCATTGGCTTTTTCGTGCATCTCTCTAACAAACTTCACCACTGACATGTTAGTTCCGTTATAATTCGGCCAGCACTGCAATGCGGGAAGAAACAAATCCGCTATATTGACCCGAATATTAAGAGGTCTGTCTAAGCTCCCAACAGATCCCCCGATTAATCCGTTGTCAGATCTCGCCATGTTCGAAATGAGCAACCGTTCTACTATTTCCCGTGATTCGTTAATAAGTCGACTCGTTAGTTTCGTCTGATTTCTTTGCTCGCTGCGAGCAAATCGTTTCTCAGCTGGTGAGCTGTTCGGCACTAAATAAGTACCCGTTATGCTGATGAATCGCTATTAAGATGAAGAAATAGGAGGCAGGAAGAGAGCTGAAGAAGCAGTAAGCAAAGAACGCAGTTGAAACCAACCGTCCAATTGCAGTCACGAAGACGTAATGCCTCTTACCGTTGGATGACCTCAGTATGGGTTACCGCTCTCTTTTCCCTATGAGTGGGATTATCATAGCCTCGTTGACGCCGCTATTCTTAAGTGGGTACTTGCATGAGCTCTGGCCGACGCCCTCGAGTGTATGCTCGAAGCCACGTTTCGGCTCCTTTGTAATGCCGACATTACCTAGTATACGGTAGTGTAGCCAATGGGCGAAGTTCTATTAACATCGAATAAAAATAAATCTAAAAAAATATTTTTTTGTTCTCTTTCAGATTTTTTTTGGACGTCCTATGTACAGATTATATACAAGCTAGCGGTGGCATGAATGGCAGAGTAAAATGTAGCAAGTGAATTGAAGATAAGTTAAGAATTGAAGGTTAGAAACATGAGCTATAAATTAGACGTTTTAATAAGGTAATAGTGAAAGATTTGATTAAGCTATTAACGTGATAACGAAAACATGAATGCAAGAAATCATCTAGGACGTGCGCGAAAGGGAAAATCGGAAAAGTACGAGGTTCACAAGGGAGGAAGTCTGCACTCGGCAGTGACTCATATGAAGAACGTACTTTCCGCAAACTTAGTGTTTTTGAAGACGCCAGGTCGGAAAATACGATATTCGCTTTAAATCGCTGTCGCGAATAGCGAAAATCGTACTTTTCGCAATCGATAATTAGAGTTTAAAAAATAGCATAGAGTAAGCGACTCAAATTCTTTGAAAATAGTAATAGTAATTCTTTGAAAAATAGCTGTTTAGTTATATGCCCTGCCTCATTCATGCGCCACGACGAAGACAAACGGAAAAATGGAAATGATAAAAATCATGCTCAGTACAAAACAAATCATGCCAGCATGCTTCGTGAGAAATGTGTAATGTGCATGCGGTGTTGTGTACATATCTCGAGATATAAATACGTTTTGATGGCCGTCAAAACGGAGTCTCCCCTACTGCTAACTTCTTTTAGAAATTTTGAGCAAAAGTCTAAAAGGATCTCCCCGCGACCTCCATGTCATGCTCCTGCCTGGGAGTAAGGATTTACAAACCTTTATTACTAGTCTATATTATATACAACAACCATCTAGCAAGAATGCAGTTAGGGAGACTGCCAACCTTCCAACCCATGTAGGGGCGTGGCTTACAGAGGCGGTCGCCACTATACCGTGACAGTAGATTGTAGGGGTGCTAAAGTTGCCAGCAAGGAAGAAAAGTTAATATCTCGTGTTATGGCGCCATAACGTCACGGACAACGGTAGTATGTGCTCGCCGGATCTTCTCCGTCGCCGCTCTATCCAATCAACGTCAGTGAAAATCGCGTTCGATACGACAGTGGTTAATTCAAAGTACTACACTAGGTGTGGTGGAGTAAACACCGGTAGCTCTAGACGGCATTTTGCACTATCACACATCCAACAACTTGGTACAGCTTGTTCTTTCAACACCACCGGACGAATCCCGCAGGCAAATTGGTTCAAAGACTTACATCTTCCGGACTTCACTCCATTAGAAATTGTAATCTTAGCCTACTGGGACTCACGCTAGCCGCTACTTGTACTTTAGCAGATGTCACCTTGCACATGAATTTGCTAGGTCCAGCGGCAGTTCTACCTCTTCTCAGAGTAGCGGCGCAAGTTCTCGTACTATTCCAACACTTCATCGTTGAATCGATTCAGTTTCTTCGGAAGCTATACATGCGTGCGTGGAATACAACCCCTTCAGCGCTTCAATCAATAATGTCTCGAATTATCAAATCGCACATCTTTCCCTGATCCCTCTTAAAGCTGAGGCGTAAGTCATTTCTTCACCGTCGATGGCCTACAATATAGATCACGAGATACGTTTGATGGAGTTGGAACAGCAGGCAAGCCTAGACTCGATTACTCAGACGGTGAGCATCATGTCAAGACGCCTGCGTTCCCTTTTCACCAAAGTAGCTCAGTTGCAAATGACGACCGCACTATTCTAGAGCGCACCACCTCAACCTCGAACTGTATTTTCTGCACCGTGATTGAAAATATTGACCGCCATCATTCGTCGAGATATCATCGCTACACAGACCCCGTCGCACGTGTAATGCTAGTTTCTGAGCTCTGGATATGTCGTAGATGTCTCCGCACTGAGCATGTGCAAGAGTGTGCGGTCTCTTGCAATATCTGCCGCGGGGAGCACAATTCAATCTTGTGCTCCTTTCGTGGCGGTGAACCGTCTACCAAAGACACAAGATCTGAAGCCCGTCTTTAACTTGTTTCGCCGTTTCCCGGCTCCGCTATCGCCGCTGTATTCGCATCCCTGCCATCGCCTAGCCTCGCCGTCCCTAGTTCCGCCGTCGTCGCTATATTCCGGCGACAGGGTTAGGGACGGCGAGTCAAGGCGATCGCAGTTTCTAACTCCGTCGCCGTCCCCAACCCCATCGTCGTCGCTGTATTTCTGCTCGCTTGGCTTCGCACTGCCTCATCCGTCCACTGCTTGGCCATCGATGATGCGTTGTTTCTGTCAACTACACTATATCCGCCAGCACTACGCTACCACTGTACAGCAACACTTCGAGCGATGTCCACCTAACCCACGTCGTCACGGCACCGTCAAATTCCGATCTCCGCCAAACAAGCCTGAATGGTAGCCAACGCAAGCGAGGACCAGACAGTGGTGATACTGAAACTGACTTCCAATTGTTGAGTTACAGTTGTAGGTTTCTGCTGTAATTACGTTTGTTTAGTAGCTTTGTTGTTGGTATTAATTTTGGCTTTGAGCCGCGGGAGTGTCGCGTCAGCGACGCCGCATGGTCCTCTTGTCCCTCCCTTGAGAGGAACTCGATAATCTTGAAACTGCGATGAGCGTTTGCCGCCCAACTATGCGATAAGTTTGCTGTCATACGTCCAGTGAACTGTATACGCGTCCCACTGTGCTATCAGCACATACCGTAAAAAATTGTCCGAACTGTATGTTCTTATACTGCTTCTTCGATATGCTTCAGAAGAAAATACATTACAACTCCCGTTGTTCAACATCGACGTTTATCGAAGCCTTACTCCCCTTATTCAGACGCTTCTGAACTGATATCAAAAGCGCCTAGTTTACTATCGATAGAACATCTTAGTATAACTCTCGCTTTATATCACGGGCGTTTTAGAGCCACTGCACAGAGTGCAATGCGATTACTGCTATAATTTTCCAGGCCCACTCGTGCATCGAAAAGGCATGCAAGGTCGCGATGGTCCGATGTCGACCTATACAGCCTCTGGCAGCTAACAAATGGGGAATTACCGGAGGACAATTGGAGAAGTGTATACTGAAGGTGTCTCTTTAAGCGCCCTTCGCTTCGAGGACGTCCGTTTAAATTACAAAATAGCCGTTCAGGACATCGAAAGTGGACTCATACCGACGCACATTCACGTTACGCTGGGCACTTCGGCTACCGCTGCTGATGACCACCTTGAATCAATCTGGCCCGTCGCTAAGAAGTCGGTATGCTAGTGTTAGGCCGCTGAAGGAAGCAGCAAGCGGATCGTTCAGATACCATATGTGGATCCACTGCGACGCCTCATACTCGGGGAATGCGTGGCTTGACAAGAAGTACAGGGACAACGCGTGAGTCCGATTCCACTAGAAAAACTTATCGGATGAAGGCCTCTCAGAATCACGTGCCCAGCAGTGATTACCGATTAGCACAAGCCTTGAGGACACTATTGTAGGCGGCGACAGTGGCATTTGGGTACTTTGATGAGCCGAACTGATTATGTAGTTATTGTGCGACGCTTCAGAGAATCGAGTCCTTTGAGATTTTCTACTGTTCCGCTGTTTTACTTACCAGTTCCTTCTTCAGCAGATCAACGCCAGTCGAAAAATCTCTGCATCACCTCACCCCCAAGGCGATAGGGGCAAATTGTTCATGGCGTAGAATATGCTCTAAAATTTCCTTAGAAAGCAGCTCTCGTTCTCGTGGTCGCGTCACGATTCGAACATACCATTTCGGAATGCGGCCCTACTGGATGAAAAGGCCCTGGGATGGGTTAGCTACACGGATCGTATTTTAAGTGAACTAAAGAATTCTCTACCTCATTGGTCTTTACAATACTGCAGCTCTTCCATAGGTTCTAATTGAAGAAGATTTGTAATACAAACGAGGTGTGAGAGGGACTGCCAAGAAGTTCAACCGCTTTTCCTCGTGTGGAAGCGCATCTTCCTGTACGCGATGCAGCGCTTACGTCTTTAGTCCTAGAAGGAACTTTCAGGATTAGATGAGAAGATGGATTATACGTCTGGATGGGAGTGCCTGCTCATCTAGATTTCGAAATTCACAATTCGAAAACGAAGGAGATCCTATAGACAATTAGTAGCTTGTAAACTGGTTACGGCAAGCAACTGCACTATGAAAACGAAGTCAGACCGTCATCCGTCGACTCTAAAAGAAATCCAGGGTACCCAAGAAGACCATATAGAGGCGTCGGCCTACGCGAGGGTGCCCTAGGTGATCGTGAGGGCCATGTTACAATAAGTTAATAGTACTGAAAATAAGACAAACGGAACACACTGCTGGCAACGAAAACACGCAAATGCTATAACTGGTTTTACTTCCCTATAATTGGAAGTAGGAGCACGTCATCTCTATGGGTTCGCTTCCGTGGAACGACGATGTCAGCGTATGTCCGTGCTTTCCGTTTTGTTTCTGAAGAAGTGGTATGATGTGAGTGTAATACTAAAGTCTCTGCCAAGGCTCTGCGTCGAACCATAGAAACGCATTACGCAACGTAAGATCGGTCCCTCGGCAGAACAGTGAGACCCGCATTTGAACCCTATCACTCTCAAAGACCGTTGTTCGCTCTGTCGTTAAAGGCCCCACACACTTCTGCGACGCCGCTCGCCACTATGGTTAATGATAGGGCAGGGACGCCGCCGGCGGCGAGCTCTGCGTCCCTGCCCTATAATTAAGGATAGAACCGCGGCGATGCCGTGTAAAGGCCGCCACAGACTTCTGCGGCGCCGCTCAGCGGCTTGACTCATCATCAGTGGGAGCGGTGACGACGAGGTACTGTACTGTTTCTAGTCGGGACCGACTGGTGCTTAACAATAACGCGCCCCGATGACGATCGCGCGCCCGCATCGACCGTCTCCGCTCTGGATCCCGCCGCGAAAGGGCAGAGCGCAGAGCGCAGACAGACAGACGCTGGAGCGGCGCCGCCGGGTGGAATGATTCAAGTCATTTCCGCCAGCGACGCCGCCGGTGCCGCTGGGCGACGCCGCCGGTGCCGCTGGGCGGCGCCGCTGGAGGCGAGCTCTGCGTCTCTGCCCTATGGTTAAGCATAGGGCAGCGGCACCGCCGAGCGGCGCCGCAGAAGTCTGTGGCGGCCTTAAGTGTGTGGGGCCCTTTAGGCTCCTTTTATACTTGAGCCGCCGCGCGGCGCGGCGTGATGATTGCCATGGCTGTCGATTTTCCGCGCCCCTCGGCGGCACTGCATTGCCTTCATGCCCCGTCGCCTCAAAACAGCACATTTGACGGCATTTTTTATTCATCTGTTCTCGCCAGATGATCTTTTTGTTTTGAGTGCGGTTCTGATTACGCAAGGGTGAGAGAGAATACGGCAGATGAACAGTTCCGATGCTGTATTATCTAAATATCAGATAGATCCAGTCATCATAGGTATGAATGGGTTGTTTGAACGAAACAGCCTCTATAAAATTCTAAATTCAATAGGGCGTGATGAATTATTGCTACAGTTGGGTGATCGTTCCTGCATCAATCGGTATTTAAGACTCTCGCTCCATCACCAAGCCTTCATTACCATGATGGTGAGTAGCTTCCGGTGAGCCAATGGTTGGCCCATCTTCGGGCCAATTCATGACTTCCACTTACACAAGAATTCGGAGGCTGTTCGAGTTCAAAAACTTCCTTCTTTACAGAGGGGTCATGCAGATACCTGATTTTGGGTCCGCCTCAGAACGCATTGGGCACTATGCGAAGCTATACGCAAAATCCAATCAAAAATAAATTAAACGGGAAGGACTCATGGACTGTCTCCGCTTTATCCTCGGGGCACAATTCGTTGTGAGTATAAAAGCCTAAAGGCCTCCGCACGCTTTTGCGGCAAGCGACGGACTGCATGCGGCAAAACTAGTGAAGCGCGCCGCTCTCGAGTTTTGCTGGCGGGAAGCGGGTGCGGGAGATTGCAGAGTCACGGAGCGGGGAAGTAATGTATTTCTACTCGGGACCTACTGCTGCTACTCTCTTTCCCGCCTTCTGTCCGCGCTATTTCTGCTCCCTGCCGCAGAAGGCTAGAGCGCAGACAGTCTCTGCCGGCCGCAAATCGGCGGCAAGTCAGCGGCAGCGGCAATAATGATGTGAATCACCTGCGTCCCTGCCCTATGGTTAAGGTTTGGGTCACGGCGTTGAAGCAAAAGTTGTGGGGCTTTAAGGCCTATGCTGTACTTCCGCAGAAGCGTCCGCGGAGGGACAAGAATCGTGTCGGGACTCTCGCAGCTGGCCACCCATCGCGGCCTGCCACTTCCACCATCCGCGGATCGCCGCCGAAGGACGGGGCTGAGGGATGTCATCCCGCGGAGTCCGGCACCAAAAACGCGCTGCAATGGGCGTGGGAGTCTAGGGTTATCGACGATCGGCGCTGCTGTAGGCACTCCCGCGGGAGTATACTATAGGCCTAAAGGAGGGCCAGAAGACGGTATTATAAAAATCCGATTCCTGACTTTGACACAGTAAACCGGCGTTCGATTGGGGCGCGGTCGGTCCTTTAAACTCGTGACGTAGTCGCTCAGTTAGGAGCGGATGTCGACCGCGCCTAAAGCATTCTACTATCAAGATATTTTGAAGGATCCGCACAGTGGTGCGAGGTACATGTTAGGACTAATTGGATGGATCTTGAACACCTTGGCTTCTCTAGCCGAAGTTTCTGTACCTTGATCTGATGGTCAACTGTGACATAACACTGGCCTTAGCTTAGCATGCTTGAAAGCGCACTGTTGCGAAGGGTGTTTTGTAGATTTTCACATAGACCTCGTTCAAGGAGTTTATATCGGCTGGTGCCCCTCCACAACATGAGTCTGTTAGATGATAGGTTTTTAGTCCTGGACGTTTTCGGGTATTCCGCGAGGTTCTTTCGAGGCGTTTGTGAATCTGCCAAGATCTTGGGTAACACATGGCTATAGGCGCAAATTGACTAGGCGGAGGAGGTGGATCACCATATACTCAGTTATCCGTCCTGGTATGAAGGCATATGTATGTCAATTACATCAGAGATGGCCTAGCTCAATCTCACAACACAAAGTGCTGCATAGTGCTGTCGTACAAGGTGACCCCCTACCCTCTCTGAGCTAATTTGCGCCTGGCTATGTTACTGACTTCACGTTTTTGTGATCTGTGAGATGCTTCATGCACTCTTCATTATACGGATGATCCTACTGTTGAGAGTGGGAATGTGTTCATGAGCGCATGAAGGGGAAGCCGAGACACATATGACCAACATTCTTCATCTCAATTAAGTTCCATAGCTTTTCGAGCTGTCGTAGAAAGTCTACTACACTGAATGGGTATGTGTCGATTCATGCCACTCCACTGTCGCAAAGACGATAGGGAAGTCCTTATCATTAGGAGCGTCAGTAGACCTCTATTACGAGCATTATGTGGACATTCAGTTATCTAGTCAGGTGGCGATGTCCGTTCCTCCACACTGGAAACTGCTCGCTGTGCGAGCTAAGCTAATCACTGACATTCGAATGCAGGCGATAGGCCCTTGTGACAGGCCGGCCTTCGAAGACCCATGTCACATCACATGGTGTATGCCAGTTCAAGTTTTTCGAGATAGCGCTACGGCGTCCGCGGGAGCCGACGCGCACCCGCAAAGCCCGGCGAGTGTGGAAAGTATGCGAGGGTCCCTGGTGCGAGGACGGCATCGGGGGGCAACTGAGCTAGTCCGAAAGTCCCGTAACATAGGCAGGACCCGCGTAGCAACGCTGAATGTGGGTACGTTGACGGGCCGCTCGTGCGAGTTGGTTGAAGTACTGGAGCGTAGAAGAGTTGATTTCTGTGCGACGCAGGAGACGAGGTGGTCCTGCAGCAAGTCAAGCGACATAGGGCGTGGCTTGAAGGCCGTTCTATGTGGAAGTCCCAGGACCACCAGCGGTGTCGGAATAATCGTCTCCGAACGATTTCGTGACTCGATTGTAAGGGTCGAGCGATTTGACGATCGATTGATGAAGATCGTTGTCGCCGCTAAGCAGCGACTCTATCACTTCTTCTCTGCGTATGCTCCGCAGACTGGCTGCTCCGATCAAGCCAAGGAAGAGTTTTGGAGCCCGCTTGATGAGAAGAGGTACCGCCGAATGATGTCGTCATAGTCGCTGGTGACCTTAATGGGCACGTAGGTGCTGCGAAGGACGGGTACAGCTGTCATGGTGGTTTCGGATACGGGTCTCGTAACGCTGATGGTGAGCGCATTCTTGAGTATGCGGAATCGCATAGCCTCACCATTGTGAACACCGTCTTCCGAGAACGCGACTCCCACCTCATCTCATACTATAGTGGCAGCTTCAAGTCTCAGATAGACTTTGTGTTTGTGAAGGATCGCGACCGAAGTATTGTCACAGACCCGAAGGTCGTGCCACATGAGACAGTCGCCCCACAGCATCGACCGCTGATCTGCACGATTAAGATCACCCCTCCGAGGATGAAGAAGGTCGAGCGATGCGGTGCTGCAAGAACCAAGAGGTGGCGAATGAGAGAGAAGGAAGCAGCTGTGATTTCTCGCGTGCGGTTATCGAAAGTTACGACTGTCGATGACACTTGCAAGAAAGCAATCCACGCGATAAGCCAAGCTTCAAGGTTGGAACTCGGCACTACGAAGCCTGGATGACGCAGGGTCGCTAAGCAGACATGGCTGTGGACGAACGATGGAAAAGCGAAGGTTCGAGAGAAGAAGTTGCTGTATCATGTGTTTCTCAGCGACAGAACAGCCAACAACTGGCAGGAGTACCAGAGGGCGAAGAAGGCTGCAAAGAAAGTCGTTGCTGTTGCGAGAGCCACTCATTATGGTGATGTCTATCGAAAGCTCGAGTCGCACGATGGTGAGCGGTATTTGTACCGACCTGATAAGACTCGTCGTCGCCAAGCCGAGAACATTGAAAAGTTCTTTGGCATCAATGATGAGAGCGGCCATCTTCTGACAGACCGCAAAAAGGCGCTGAAGCGATGGCGTGATTACTTTGAGGAAATTTCCACTATGGAATTTCCTCATCCGGCCATCCCTTCTGTGGATTCTGTTCACGGTCCCGTTAACAAGATCACCGTGGAGGAAACAGAAGCAGCTCTGAAGAAGAAGAAGCGCGGTAAGGCGTCAGGGCCGGATGACCTGGCAGTCAATGTCTGGAACTCGAAGCTCTGGTATCCTGCTGAGTGTTGGTTGAATTCTTCAACCAGGTAGTGGTGGAGAAGCATCGCGAGAAGCGGAAGCCGGTGCATATAGCCTCTCACGACTTGGAGAAGGCCTTCGACCGCGCGCCGCGTGAGCTTATATGGTAAGCCTTGCGACAACACCACGTACCCGAGGAGCTTATAGAGTGGGTGTGAATGCTCTAATCTTGCCGAAAGAGTAGAGTTCAAGCTACAGCTGGAACCTCAATGGAGTTTCCCATCTCTGTTGGAGTGCACCAGGGTTCTGCGCTTTCTCTACTCCTCTTTGTTGTCGTCATGGATGCCATCACACGAGATATTCAGAAGCCCGTCCCATGGCTGCTTTATGCTGATTTATGCTGATGACGTGATGCTCGCTTGCGAAGACAAAGATTATCTTGATCGACAGGTGCAAGCCTGGTAGGACCGTCTGGCGAGGTCCGAGTATCTAACGACTGACGTGAGCGAGTCCGGCTCCATTAACATTAACGGTACTGAACTTGCACGCACTTCGATGTTCAAATATCTGGGATCAGCAATAGCGTCTGACGGCGGTTTGATGGTTGAAGTGACCTCACGCGTGAGTGCAGGTTGGTCCAAGTGGCGCTGGTTAACTGGCGTGCTCTGCGACAAGAAGATACCAGAGCGCTTCAAGTCGAAGATCTACAGAGCAGTCATCCGGCCAGTAGCGATGTACGGCGCTGAGTGTTGGCCTGCCACTAAGGAAGTTGAAACGCGCCTCAGCGTCATGGAGACGAGGATACTGCGCTGGATGGCTGGAGTCACCCGCATGGACCGCATCAGAAATGACGCTATTCGGCAGAAGTTAGATGTCGCGCCGATAGCGGACAAGATGCGCGAAGCTCGCTCACGATGGTACGGCCACGTTCTGCGTGGGAAAGAAGACAGCGTCCGCAAGATAGGCCTTGAGTTGGAAGTGTCAGGAAAGCGGCCTAGAGGACGCCCGAAGCAGAGTTGGTCCGATACGTTGCACGGACATGAAAGTAACTGGCGTCCACCCTGATCAAGCGCAGGATCGGGAAAAGTGGCGTTGTGACACCAGAAGAGCGGACCCCGCGACGAAGCGAGACAAACGCTGAAGAAGAAGAAGATTCAGTTGTCTAGTCAGGCTCCGAAAGTTCCAGAGAGAGAGAAGGAGAGAGTTTTCGTTCATCTTCAGACAGCTCTTGAATGTGGTTCAAGAAATTATGCTATCTGCTTGGCGGATATGAGCCGTGATTACCTCGTTCACTCTTCCTTAAAAAAATCCTTCCGCCCTATAATTCCTCGCAAAGGCTTCAATGTAACCTCCAAAACGTGTGAATAGAACCGGCCTTAGCATGATGTAGTCCGTCTCAGTCGCTGTAGAATTCGTAAGCCGTCATCGTGCTTGGAGACTAAATCATAGCGAACGTGTGCTCATGATTCACACGTGAACCACGTATGGAAACCATACACAAAAACCGCATATGAAATCCGAAATTTCGTAAATCGTAAATCGTAATTACGAAAAAGTCGTCGTAAGTCGTAAATCGTAAACCGTAAATCGTATTGGGTGCCTGACTTATAATGCATCTAATTTCCTTGTTTTTTTTATTATGTTAAAGCTAATCGAAGTTAACTATGTTTATTGGGACGTTTTCAGCTCGAGCTGGTCACTTTCTAATTAAGCTGAAAGCCGTTAAAATCAACTAGCACCTTTCAAATCAAACTGGATAAGTTTTAAGACAATCAAAATAAACTGCTTTTTCAAAAACGCTATCTCAAAAGGCGCTTATGTAGGGTGCCCAGACGAAAAGCCTACAGTGCTTGGACGATCAAGTGTTTATCATTCTACTAGCAATTGGCTTGTATATAAAACTATGACTTTGTAGAAACAACCGTAACAACTCCGAATAAACCAACCAAAGCCACTCCATCCAAAACCAAAAAAAAATTGACCGCTGGTTAACTCGACGAAAACGGTTTTTGCACAAATAACCCAACAAGCATCCCTTACTGAGTGAGCGCATGGCACATTTCTATGGTATAACACACCTAAAGTTCTAGGCCTTCCCACATTTTGAAGTGTACCCAACAGCATTTTTGTAGCAGACGGGAAGGAATTGTGTGACAATTGAATGAGCATGATTACATTTTTGGACACTCATCATAGTGGGATTTTTGATTTAAAATTATAAAAGAAGGTATTTTTGTGGCATTCTTTAGAAGAAGCAAAGTGCAGCTTGAATTGAAAGTGGTTTAACTGATTCATACAAGGTGCATTTTAAATATATAGGGGAAACCCATGGTAGAGAAGTCGGAAGAGGATGGCTATCGCGTGCTCCAGAATAGCTGTTCCTGATTAGGATCCTACCACGAGCAGTCAGGTCTTCCATACCTGCTGGGTTGTGAGTGAATTGGTACCTCATTTGCCTGCGAAGGATAAAACACTGACCTCTACATCGGCGGCCGCCGCAGTTCGTTCTATAAGGCAAACCCACACTCAAATGACCGCTACGATATCCCACAGAGGTAGAAAGAATGGATGGCGCATCTCAAACAGGGACTGGTTAGCGTCGTGCTTTTTATCATTTTTGAAGGCAACCACAACTTCTGGAATGAAAGACCGTCGTTCGACGATACCAGGCAATTACTTTCGGCATTTACTGCTGTTTGCTTGCACTTGTTAAATTTCGGAAACTCCAACACATTGCATTACTAATTAATGACTGCATGCATTCGCCAGTCCTGCTCTCCACTACCTTTGTAACAAACACTATCGTATCTTTTCCCTAGTCTTTAGCATTCTCAACGGATCACATAGGGCAAACGCAACAGCCTCAATCAAACCACTGAAAACGAGACCAAAAGTGTCAAACTTTCTCGCTTTTATCATGAAAATGTCAGACGTTTTGCTTAAGGCGCACTTCATACGTAAATACATAGACTCCGCGCCATGACGTGCAGTCATAATCAGACTGAAACATAAATGTTTTACTTCCAACAGTTTAGCTGTTCCACAGCCTCCAATCAAGTCCAATATTCCTTGATGGCTTTGCATGAATTCTACTCGTGTACATTGGACAGAGTCGTCTATGTGGTGAACAAGTGGTGAAAAAGTTACAAGTTGACTAGGCGGTGGCTGCAGCATAGAATATCGTTCAGCAGGTGATCATCTCCATTCCAGTGCAAGGAGAATTTTTATGTCTTTCTATGAAGTGGAACGAAGTGCTCTCAGGCAATTCGAACGTAGGATGTTGTGCTAGTGTGGTCACAACAAAGGCTAGTCCCGTTCCACTGCCAGGAAGTAACTCGAGCGGCCTATCCACAAAGCTGCGTTGTTCTGTCACAGCACCACAGCAGAACATAAAAAAGTAAATAGGAAATAGAAATGAGCTAAGGGAAGTCGGGTACGTCGTCATAATCCAAATCGTATCACGTTATGCGGACGTTTGTCGTCCGTGGACCGATGACCACATTTACGAAAATTTACGATCTACGACCCAAAATGTCGTAATCGTAAAAAATTTGCTTTGCCAAAAATCACCGTAAATCGTGAAATTGTAAATTGTAAATCGTAATTACGTACACCTCTGATGGAAACATTCGCGCCCGTTTCAAATCTGCCCTACCGCGCTCGCGGGCGAGTAGCCCGTCCGCGTTACGGTGTCAAAGTCAGCAGTCGGATTTTTATAATACTGTGGCAGGAAGACGTCGATGAGCAGCTTATAAGCGTACAAGACCCCAACATTCGAAGAAAGATCCTTCTGTCCAAAACATGTGTTGCAAAATAAAATGTGCAGAATACAAAGGCCTTTGGATTGATTGAGCTACTTACGTATGCGCGCATATGTGGCGAAGGGAGCAGTCCTCAATGAGCAATCATGGCGGATCCGCTTACTCCTATTCTAGCATGCCGTATTTCGATCTTTTCTACGAGGCAACTACTTACGCTATAAATGTGTGTCATCAGCATCATCCCTTAAGAAATCCGCCTGCCCACTTGATCTCAAAAGAGCTTTCAGGACTGCGATTGAGCATGTTCACTCAATAAACGTGAACCTTCACAAGTTCCTACTGTTTTCGGGAATGACATGTCTGGTGTGGACAAGAGAGAGGAACATTTATAAGGAGGCATTCACTACGGTGTCCCTTCAGAGGAGGCTCATGCAGGGCCTATGTGAGTGTTCTCTCCTATGCGACTACTTCTGAATTAGTCCTCTGGTTCAGACACGACCGACATTAGGGAGTGGGGAATTCATAGGAGCCGAAGGAACAAAGCACTCAAGATATGGATGTCACTGAGACTGAACGGTCTTCAGGGACTTCGTTACCACCTTAACAACGTGAGTGTTAGATAGAGCGGCTCTAGGCCTGAGATGACCGCAAATTGTTCCAGTCAGTAGAGATGTGCGCCTACTTCGAGTCGCTGGTTGCCACGCATCCCCTCTTGAAGATCTTCTCCAGGAAACTCGCGCTGTTCACTTTCTACTATGAGGTACTGTTTATTCCACTCCCACAATCCTCTGCGGTCTCTTTACGACGTTTTCACAGGAGCCAGGGAGCAGCAAAGAGGAGAACAACACGTATACAGAAAACCTTTGCCAGTTCATTAACCAGTCCCATCGACTTTACCTCACCCACACCAAGGTATTTCTGATTGTCGACGCCCATCGCCAGCAATCTTTGGTGTCGGACACTGAAGGCGCTGAAGCTCTCATACTTGCTCGAGAGAACATCGTTGCAGGTGCACGACACGGATCTAATCCGCGTCTCTGTCTGCTACGAACGAACCAACAAGGCGGTGATCGACGAATCGTGGGCGATCCTCAAGACACTAATTGACGAATTCACTAATCGAAAAAGTACGTCCTTCTCGTTGTGACATCGAATCTGTGACATCTCCATAGACTCGCTCCTATCTATAGACTTGTTTGGAAGTGAGTAGATTGTAATGGGTCGTTAATCTTAGCAGAACCTCAAGTCCGCATTTATTTGCTAGTCGTCCTCACAGACTGGTGATGAGTGGGAAGATGTAGGATGTTCGAGCGTGTTTCGTGGAGCTGATATCCAACGTTGTCGAGAGAAGAGTCTGTCCGACTCTTCTTTGGCTGACATTTGTACGTCTCCACCTTTACCGAATTCTGGTAAGGCCAAGATATTAATGTAGTAAATACCGAATTCGCCGGTTTATTTCATATCCCGGATGCACCTCCGCAGAACCTAAGACAAGGACCCGCTTGATGAGTGGAAGGTATCCACGTGCCGGTGATTGGAGCTCCTTGTAGGCACCGATATGGAAGGTTACCTGCTACGTCGTACCTAGAACATCGGCTATTTCCTGTACCTATTTTCAAAATTTTGCCACGTGATAGCGCGCTCGAAAGAGGCGCCGGTTGTAGCACGCACGCAATTGGGTGAGTTCATGGTTTGAGTCCCGCATTCCAATGAAGCCTTTCGTTCCTCCAGGGTCGGTGAATAGCTACCAGAGTCCTATGGTAGGAGCACAAACTTGTTCACCAGTAGTTTACTGCAAGGCGTTTATAGGCCAACTGCCCATTCAAATGGCCTTCACGATATCACGTTAATGGTTTCATGTCGGATCGAAAGTTTCCACCAGTTTTAGTGTTCTGGATCTTTACGCATTCGCTTAACGTTTATATTCCATGACCTGTCTATTTTGCTACCGCTATGTAGAGGAAAACATGTGTTTTTAAATATTTTGAAGTACATAGGAGTCTTCCGAAAATGGTGGGTTTCATCCACATTTCGTGATAGTGGAAAAGTCCAATTTTGTGTCACGGTGGTTTATAGCTTCTGCTGAGCTCTGCTAATGACAAAATCAGCTCGAAGCTTATCAGCAATATGATGAGAGTCTTGTTTAAAAACCCAATAATGACGTAACGCCATACAGGGTTGAAAACACATTTAACTAGGGCGGAAAATCTTACAATGACGCAAAACCCTCTTAAGAATAGACGGTCAATGGCACTCCCTGACTTCTTATTTGGTGAAACATGTTAAACACGTTCTCCATAGAACAGTTGTGCATCATAAGGAGCGGATCACGATCAACATTAAGAAGTGATTTGTGAACAATTTGAGGAGAAGGGGGAATTAGCATTTTTGAAAAATACGAACCTTCTAAATAGGTCGCTCCCAAAACACCATTTATTTCTGGAGTTTAACCCATTGCTGGTATAGCTCGATGGGAAGTCCTAGAAGAAATTTAGTTGATTCGATCAGAATCTGGTGATGAAGGCTTAATAACAATCTATGGAAATCTGTTGAAAATCTGCCCAGCTGTGACGAACAAAGGACCCCTACCTACGCGAACGGCAACTCCATGTTGCACCTTGGTCATCCATATTGCAAGGTCGCGCGAAGCGCGCAAGTGCGAGAGACGCCGTTAGGCGTATCGGCGCAGTGATATAATATAACAGTTGAATGATATACACTTATTCACTGCTACGGAGTGCGGCGGTGGTCAAAAACGGGAAGTCTTTCAATTTTTAAAAAAGCTGTTCTTGTTATAAAATAAAAATAAGTAATAAAATATTAAATAAATATTATAATAATGAATAAAAACAATTAATAAAACAAAAATAATTAAAAATAAAATAAAATAATAAATAAACTGCCTTAGTATTAATAAATCTTGATAGTAGTGAATTATTATCATAATAATACATTTTAAGTAGTCACTTTAAACTTATAAAATCATATATTACTACTTCTTTGAATTGTACCTCATGGTTTCTTTAACTTATTTTTCACTCCTTAAAATTCTAATACTAATAGAATAAGTAAAAAATATGGAGGCCATCGTTCAAGAATTCTACACAGATCTGTTCCGTTCTTCCATCACTGTCCCAAAATGCTTGATGCCACCAGCTGAGGAAGTACCTCCCATTCTGGAATCAGAAGTTGCTCATGCCATCAGAAGGATGAAGCCGGGCACTGCTCCCTTACCGGACGGCATTTCTGCTGATCGCCTTCGTGCGGGTGGCAGTGCCCTCTGCTCACTTCTTGCCAAGCACTTCAACCAGTACCTTCGACTTGGTAGGATTCCGGACTCATGGAAGGAATCGAAAACAGTTTTAATCTTCAAAAAAGGTCAGCAGGAGGATATCAACAACTATCGACCCGTCAGTCTTCTCTCGGTTGTGTACAAGATCTTCACCAAGATACTGCTTAACCGCATAAAGCGTTGTTTGGATGAATATCAGCCAGTGGAGCAAGCAGGGTTTCGCAAGGATTTCTCCTGCATGGACCATATTCAGACTGTCTCACAGCTCATCGAGAGGAGCCGCCAATACCACCTCCCACTTGTCCTTGTCTTCGTGGATTACAGGAAAGCGTTCGACTCTGTGGAAATCAACGCCGTTTTGAACGCACTTGTGCACGCTGGTATACCATCGCCCTACATCCGACTTCTCGACGAATGCTTCTCGAACACATCGACTACCATCCAGCTGTTCGATCGAAAGCTTAAAATTCCTATCGGGAAAGGAGTACGGCAGGGAGACACGATTTCTCCCAAGCTATTCACAGCGGCACTCCAGGATGCCATGAAAGACTTGAACTGGGACGATAAAGGCTACCTTGTCGACGGTAAACGGATCAGCAACCTTCGGTTCGCCGACGATATTATTCTCATCTCTACCAGCACGGTAGAAGTCGAGGAAATGCTGAACGAGTTCAATGTGGCAGGTATGAAGATTGGATTGGACATGAATATGTCCAAAACACGATTTATGGTCAACCAGTGGTGTGACACGGGACTCGTAAGGTTAAATGGAGTCGCTCTACAACAGGTCGACTCCTACGTCTATCTGGGAAGAGAGCTGAACATGGATAACGACCTCGCTCCTGAAATCGCCCGCAGGAGACGCGCAGCATGGGCAGCCTTCAGTTCGATTCGCGAAGTCACCGATCAGGTCAAGGATCCCGGCCTCAGGGCCTCGATATTCAACGCCTCTGTACTGCCTGCGATGTGTTACGAGACGGAAACCTGACCCGACAACAAGACAATCGCCAGAGCGATGCAAACTACGCATCGTGCACTGGAGAGATGTCTTCTAAGGACAAGCCTTCGTCAGCAATGGCAAGAAGGCCTACGAAGCTCGAGCTACGGGAGAAGTCGCAATTAGCCGACCCGCTGCAGTACATGAAGAAGTCCAAATATCGCTGGGCCGGACACCTGCTTCGACGAAACGACGATAGATGGAGTCTCCGTGCCACAGAATGGCTCCCGAGAGACCATAAGAGACCACTGGGACGACCGCCAACGCGATGGGCAGACTCATTCTCAAGATCTTTCAGAGAGCGGAGTCTGCCTCACTGGATGCAAGCAGCCAGAGATCAAGCGGTCTGGAAGAGTTGTGGTCCCCGCTGAGAAGACCTCCAGCAGACAAAAGGACCATCAAAGTTGTCGCGATCGGCAACCTTTTTGCCTCTGTGGGCGGGACCGTTTTCCCCGCAGTGATTCCTCGCTTTGGTTTGGCATTCTCTTCCAGCCGATTGGATGGGAGTGGTTCGTCCCCCCGTCCATCGGTATTGCTTGGTGGCTTGGAAGCAGTAATAAACCGTGTTGAACACACCACTGAACCACACAATTGGTGCATCGTCCAAACGTTGTTCCACTCACATACTAGTCCTTCGACTAGCATATCAGAGCTTTCTGATCGAAAGACCTCTTCTGGTCGCCATTTTGTCTTCACAAAATGGAAGCCCTTCTGTGCGGGAAGGCAATTGCAAGCAGCGTCAAAACACTGAAATCGTTGACAGCCAATTTCGCCTCATACGCAGAAACCAAGCAGTACTCCCAAGACGATCAACTTCAGTACGAAGAAGTACTGCAAGCTATCGACCTCATAAATGGTGGCATCTCACAAATTGTTTCGGGAAAGAACGAACTCAACGCTCTCATAAACCAAGCCAAAGAAGATTACAACAATATAAAATCAAAAGAGGAGAGGAAAAACTTTCTCGTTGAGTTCGAAAGGATTGAAAACGAAACAAATTTCAACGATGTGATTGCTTCCGCAACAGAAATGATCTACATGCTCAACACCCGACTAACCGAAGCTCGGAATAACAAAAACAGGTTGACCAGAAAGCTTCAACAATCCGTCCAAGTTGATGACGTAGCTTTGCAGAGACCTTCAACTAGCCTAATAAACTCCAGTAATCTTCAAAATTGGAGTGAAGACCACCCAAACACATGCAGAGCAGTGTAGCCACCCAACCTGACATTGCCGAAATTCTTCGGAAACGAAGAAGAATTCCCAGAATTTTGGGCAGTATACGAAGCACCGGTTCATCAAAACCCCACACTGTCTACAATAGAAAAAATGCTGTTGCTCAAAGGCAGTCTGAAGGGGAAATCAGAGTGTGCAATAAAAGGAATTCAGCTCATCCCAGAAAACTACGAGTGGATGATCGAAGTCCTAAAAAAGAGGTACTCAAACAAACCTGCCAACAGGGCTAAAATCATAAACCAGTTGATGGCTTTAAAACCAGCCGATGAAACGTCACAAAGCTGCACTATTGTATTCGACAAAATCTGCATGTTTATCAATCAAATGGCTTCGGCAGGTCAAGATATCCGCAGCACAAAAGATGCTGTGTGGACAGAAACTATTTTAAGTAAGTTTCCCTACGACGTCGTCAAACAGGTGCTGATAAAAAAATAAGACGCAAGAACTAATGCGTCAATGCGGCCGCGGAAGGTGCTCTGACCCACTGGTCAGCGCATCTCTCCTGCGGCTCCTATTCTCTGCTTCCATCTCCCCTGCTATCGTCCGCATCTACAGTTCCCGTATTTCCCATTGCCCTTCCGCGCCCTCCGATCGTCTCGACACCATCCGGCTCGAGTACTGTATTCTCGGTACAGCAACATGCCTACCTGGCTCCACTACCTTATCGCCAGTTTCGTCTCCGCACTAGCCACTACTTATTCTACGCAACGGCTTATTCGCTATATCTGGTCCACAGGACAACGAATTCGGTCGAGGTCCAGCGGTCAGGGATGCCCTCATCACCACTAGCTTCAACTCAACATCACGCGTCAACAAGTCGTATGATTTGATGATCACGCATTAGTTTAGTTAGTTGCGTCTCCTTTGAGTTTGCTTTGGTAGTTCGTAGTTATGCATTGTTGTCGTTGCCCCGCGCACTGTCGCGATCGGCGACCTTTTTGCCTCTGTGGGCGGGACCGTTTTCCCCGTAGTGATTCCTCGCTTTGGTTTGGCATTCTCTTCCAGCCGATTGGATGGGAGTGGTTCGTCCCCCCGTCCATCGGTATTGCTTGGTGGCTTGGAAGCAGTAATAAACCGTGTTGAACACACCACTGAACCACACAAAAGTATCAAAGTATCTACCTCTACCACTATATAATTGAGTTAGCTCCCTGCCCTGTAGATGGTGAGGCGTACCTCACTCAGGTTGGGAACCTGGCTGAGATACGCCTCATGCAAGCACGCGCAATCTCATGGAACCCCTTGCGACGCCTCCGCGTACCTCGCGCGGGCAACGTCTCCGCTCAACATGGGATGTTGTTACAGCAGAGGACGCGTAGCCTCCTCATGCTTGACAAAACGGCGTTTGCGCGCGTTTCTGAGTGCCTGAATCCAGAAGACGGGTTCCCTTCATCGCACCACAACCTTCTGGAGTCAGAAGAGGAGACACCGTCGTCTTACAACGAGGGATCCCATTCAGAATTGAGCATGAGATGCTGCTGCAGCAGAGGAAGCGCAGCCTTCTCCTGCTTGACACAACAGCGTCTGCGCGCGTTTCTGAGCGAATCCTGAATTCAGAAGACGGGTCCCTTTCGTTGCACAACAACCGTCTGGAGTCAGAAGAAGCGAAAATAATGGAAGCAAAGGCCACATCGTCGTCGCACGACGGCCGGCCGCATTCAGAACTCAGCATTATCCCATGTTGAACGGAGAACTTTACTGCTGCAGCAGAGGAAGCATAACCTCCTCCTGCTTGACGCAGCGACATCTGCGCGCGCTTCTGAGCGTCTGAATCCAGAATACGAATCCCCTTCGTCGCGAAACAAGCATACGGAGTCAAAAGAGGTGACACCGTCGTCGTACGACGAGCGGCCGCATCCAGAATTCAACATGGGATGCTCCTCCAGCCGAGGAAGCACAGCCTTCTCTCTATTGACACAACGGCGTCTGCGCTCGTTTCTGAGCATATGGATTCAGAATACGGGTCCCCTTCGTCGCGCAACAAGCATCTGAGGTCAAAAGATGTGACACCGTCGTCGTACGACGAGCGGCCGCATCCAGAATTCAACATGGGATGCTCCTCCAGCAGAGGAAGCACAGCCTCCTCTCTATTGACGCAACGGCGTCTGCGCGCGTTTCTGAGTCCCTGAATCCAGAAGGAGGGTTCCCTTCGTCGCACCACAACCGTCTGGATTCAAAAGATCGAAAAGAAATGAAGCAGAGGTCTCATCGTCGTCGTACGACGACTGGCCGCATGCAGAACTCAGCATTATCCCATGTTGAACAGAAAACTTTACCCGCGCCAGGTACGCCTCTGCGTACCTCGCACAGGCAATGTTTGCCGTTCAACATGGGATGTTGTTACAGCAAAGGACGCGTAGCCGCCTCCTGCTTGACAAAACGGCGTTTGCGCGCGTTTCTGAGTGCATGAATCCAGAAGACGGGTCCCTTGCGTTGCACAACAACCGTCTGGAGTCAGAAGAAGCGAAAATAAAGGAAGCAATGGCCACATCGTCGTCGTACGACGACCGGCCGCATTCAGAACTCAGCATTATCTCATGTTGAACGGAGAACTTTACTGCTGCAGCAGAGGAAGCACAACCTCCTCCTGCTTGACGCAGCGACATCTGCGCGCGCTTCTGAGCGTCTGAATCCAGAATACGGGTCCCCTTCGTCGCGCAACAAGCATCTGGAGTCAGAAGAGGTGACACCGTCGTCGTACGACGAGCGTCCGCATCCAGAATTCAGCATTATCCCACGTTGAACGGAAAATTTTACCCGCGCGAGATACGCCTTTGCGTACCTCTCACGGGCAACGTTTGCCGTTTAACATGGGAGGTTGCAGCAGAGGAAGCGCAGCCCCCTCCTGCTTGACTCAGCGGCGTCTACGCGCGTTTCTGAGCGTTTGATTCTGAATACGTGTCACTGACGTCTGCCTTGAGCATGGTAGGACCACTAAGGGGTGGTGGAGAAGGGAAGTAAGGGCCCTTTAGAGTGAACCAGGTGAGCGTCCAGGAAGGAAAGGAACAACCTGAAGGAGTGACCAGGGCGGGGAAGCCAGCAAGAAGAGACCAGTAGGGGGTCAATAGTGAAAACAAGGAAGTGGGCCAGGGGTTGGGACCAGGAAGGTGGGGGGGGGGGGGGAAGACCAGTAAAGGCGGACCAGCAATTAGATCTAGAAACAAGAAACGAGTGAGGGGGAAGCTGGCGCCCGGATTCGGAAGACGTGTACACAGTGGAGGGGCCGAAGTACTGTGCAGCACAAACCAATGATGTTACTGGACGGTGTGGAGAAAATGTCTATGATGAAAGGTACCGAAGTGGTGAACGGCTTGATGCCGATGAAGTACGCAGCAGGTCCTAGATGTTAGCGAATTTTAAGTTTGACAAAAGCTACCTTCTTTAGGTCAGTGATGGTGCGAAGTTGCGCGAAGCGCGCAAGTGCGAGACACTCCGTTAGGCGTGTCGAAGCACTTGTAATATAAATGAAGAGGTGTACCGACGGGACATCTTCGAGGCTGCGGTACTTTTCTGGCCTCGGCGGCACTTCGGCAATGCATGGTGAATGCTTCAACAATACTCAATCCCTACACACAGGCCGAAAACACGCAAGCACGGTGCAAGGCCAATTTTTTGGACTTCATCATGTCTGCGGAATGACCATCGCACTCCTCGAATCTGAATCCGACGAACTACAGTGCGTGGTCCATAGCCAGGGCCCTTGCTAAGGGCCACCTCAGCCTGGAGGCCCAGAAGGTGTCTCTGCTCGAGAGTGAGAACGGATGTCTCCAGATGATCATCGCCCAAAACTTCACAAGCGTTCACCCTGTAAAGTATGTCTCAAAAAATTGTAACCACTCTTTGAGAGGTGGTACCTTTGTTGCTAGAAAGATACTGAAGAAGTTCCTAGCTCATGCGCCAGTGAACGAGAATAGAAATTTTCTGACATATGAGCGGTAGTGATTACGCCTCGCACTCGTCTGAGTTGTTGCATTGTACCATACATTCGATTGACTGCGTTTCGTTTGAATACTTGTCATAATGTTTTCATAATGTGACCGCATAAATGGATCGGTGCTTCAATTAAAGCCTAAAACTTGGACACACACGGCATCCTCCAACAAAGGACATGGGGTTATCGGTTATCGATTATCGGTTATCCTTAAACAATACGGGTTCTGTTTGATCGTTCTAACAGTGCTGCTAGTGAAGTTTTTGAAGTTGTTCGAGACTCTTATAAAAGCACAGGTCAATGAAAATTGTGTGATGTGCAGATGGTCAAGATTGCACCATGCACCCGCCTGAAGCCTCACATTTAGACTCGATTGATTGTGCTTGTGGGCTGAATGCATGTTGCAGTTTTGCTATCGAATGACCACATCAACCTGTGATGTGCTTCTTTTACCGTTTAAACTTGACAGAGAACGTGACAACTTACAACGTTGTCAGTTTATTGATAGTACAAATTGACTTATTCTGTCTATAGGGTTTAGTTAGCGAAAACGCCTTAATCAGTTTGCCGCTGAATTGAATCATACGTGCGGCTCCTCAACTATCAGTCGAGTCCGATATGCAACGTTTCAGTCGAATGCAGTGAGCGATCATGACCAATTTCACGTCAAAAATTTTTCGTTATCCTGTGATTTCATATGAGTCTCAAATGCCTTCAAATGCTTCACTAGCAGCCACGTTCGAAACTTTCAAAGAATACATGCATTTTTAGGATACACTGTGCTTTCCCACAAGCTGTGATGTGTTTGAAGTTTTAAACTTGCAAAACCCAATCACTCGAGTGAGAAAAATTCGGACGATGCATAGCGATGCATAGCGATGGACGATGCATACCGCTCATTTATACGGAAATTTCTGGACTGCACTTTCAACCACGACAACTGCTCGTATCGAGATCGCGTGCTTGTCGGTTCTGCTGGCAGCCACTCTCTGGTATCTGTCGGAATGCTTGCATCAGTCTCGCTTGCAAGCTGTACAGTTCCGAACATGTTCGCTACCTGCGATCGCAGTGAATGATCGGTGATCGACAAATCGTTGACTGTTTACTCTCTTACGCAAGTTCCGAGAGAGCTGATTCCTAAGGCCATAAGGCAAACGAGAATGGGCCTCAGAACAAGAACCGCTTAAGGCGGCTGTTTCCGAAGCCTTCAAAATGCAACAGCGCAGTTCCATTAAGCCTGCTCATTTCAACTTCCGAAACGAATGTAGTAAAAGAACCAAATAATAGCTTGAAATGTAGCATCGACATCGTTTTTATCCGATTCCTCCTTTAAAAGTGGAGCGCTTGGCAAACAGTAGGACTTTACTTATGCCTCCGAAACGCGAAAAATACCCCAAGAATTGCCTGACACATGAAGCAGTAAGCACGGAGTTCGCATTGCGGATTCGTGCCGCGATCAATACTGCATTATTCGGCATTCCTTGTTAAGGGGGTAAACTGCCCTTAAATTGTCCTACTTTTGATTCATTCCTGTCATTGCCGTGCACTGTGGTTCCTCTAGCAGCAGCTATGGGACACCCTGTACATTTAACACGCCCATTCAAGGTCGAACCTGGGCAGATGTGCGATATTTGGGCGATGCGTTCAAAGCTTTTGTGACATAATTGCCTCTTGCCGAGCTTTTGCAGTATGAGTCGACGTGACATTCGTGTGCTCTATTATTAGAATGTAAAAGTGGGCACAATGCCGCGGCTGCAGCTCGTAGCATCAACGCTGCATTTGGAAAGGATTTCGATAAGGAACACACAATTCACCACTGGTTCGAAAGGTTTCGATCTGGAGTGAACGATTTGAAGATGAAGATCGAGTTGGGCCGCCGCCATCACTCCTTAACGACGACCAACTCAAAGCCATGGTGGAAGCGGATCAGTGTCAAACTGTGAGAGAGCTAGTATAGTATTCTGGCGTTGACGAAAGCACTATCGGTCGCCACTTAAATGCGATCGGAAAAGTAAAGAAATTGGGTAAATGGATCCCGCACAAACTGACAGCCGGGCAGGTGCTGAAGCCCCAGGACATGTGCTTCGTTAAGGCTGCGCAATCTAAGGGAGCCTTTTTTCCACAGGATCGTGACATGCGATGAAGAATGGATCCTTTATGACGATCGTAGTCTGCACAATGACAGGACAAGAGTGAGAGCCCCAAGGAGGTGCCTCCATCCAAAGAAGATCATGGCGACCGTATGGTGGACAATGGCTGATATAGTCCATTACAAGTTCTTGTAGACTGGAGAGACTATCACGGCGGAGAAGTGCTGTGCCGAAATTCAAGTGGTGCATCAGAAGTTGATGGAAAACGGCCTGCTTTGGTCAATCGAAGAGGCCCAATCCTACTGCATGACAACGCGCGTCCGCACTTTTCAAAAATTGTTGTCCAGAAACTGGATGAATTGGGATACGAATCTGCCACATCCAGCACATTCACCGCACCTGTCCCCTACCGATTATCATTTTTTTAATCGTCCTTTTAGATCGTCATGTGAAGGGTAAAAAATTCAGCGACCAAGATGATGTCGGACATGACTTCTCATCTTACTATACCAAGAGATGCTAATGACGGTGCAGCGTATGCCAGCCGCGCTTTTTTTTGTGGAACTTAACGGTTGCTGGCGAACTATATCCTTGGCGGTGGATCGTTCAAGTTTACGACATATTCATAACGCATAATGGTATGAATGGGGACCAGGTGCGGGAGGGGAACCAGTGAAGAGGAGATCAGGAAAGGGAGAACACTGGAAGAGGGGGAATAAGGGAGATCAGTGTTTTCCCTCAATGTCGCCCAATGTGCGTCGGGTTTCTGAAGACGGGTCACAGAAGTCGTGGCACGTGTGTCGGTGCAGAAGTGTCATAGATGTCGTGGCAACGTGGTGACACGTGAGTTGGGACTCAGTGTCACATGTGCTTATTTGACTCTTACTCCGTTTCTTTGCCAGCACATACATGGGTAAAGATGTATTAGCGGGGAGGGAGGGGGAAGAGGTAGAGGAAGTGACTATGGGATTAGAGGAGTATTATTGCCGTCGGACCGTGAACGGTGTCGACCTGTCGACCAATACCGATTAATTTTAAGTATGTTTCTGCAGATTAAGCACTTTGGATTGGGACTCCCATGATCTGTCTCTCGCCACGTAGAGGACGGGCACTTCTCGCATACATGCGATACAGCGTGAATGGGCTTCAAAGGAGCAGTGAAGATTCTGCCCTACCATATCCCGCTGCACTAATCTATATAGTAAAACCGGTTTTCACTAAATAAAAATAAGAAGGCCTGAAGGAGAATGGAGGAAGAATGGGTTGTTCTATTCTCGGGGTTTGGGACGATGCCCCCAACCAGACGTTTGGCGGCCTTTAGGCCGCCAAACGATTAATAGAACTGCCTGCAAGCGAAGTTATGATCTGTCCACGTTCTTAGTCAAAATCGGCCATTTCATAGGCAACGACGTACTACATGTATGAACACCTGCATCACCTCAGTGATTTTCTTCCTGTGAAAGTCATTCATTTGCTTCGACCTTTATCTGTACTTCTCATCTGTCTTGGACGCAGGCAAGAGCAGCATACCTAATATTAGAAAATGTAAACCTGTTGCAACGGGGAACCAACCTACCAAGAGCTATCAACGAATCTTCGCATTACAATTCTCTTCTACTCAGCGATGTTTCATGAATTTGCAAGTGCTCAGCATGGCATTATATGTTTGGGTAATGAATTTTTACCTGAATTATAGGAGTCCCATCATGCTTGCTTTCCTTTTTCGCTTTGAAGAATGGAAGGAGGAGTCCTTTGCGAGCTTTTCAGCATGTATCTGCACCGTGTGCTATAACGAGAGCGGCTGGATCACAACAGACATAGAACGAGGCAGTGTCAGCTACAGTACCGGACATGCCGCTGCGTCCAACAAGCACAAGCGGCGCAAAAGATGAAAAGCGGCGCAAAAGGGCGCCGGAGAGCGCCGTTTTCCGCTCGCCACGCGCCGCGTCTGAGGCAAGTCGTGTTAGTGCGCGGCGTCCTCAACTTCTGGACGTTAGACTGATGGAAGGAGCCTATCCATGCGTTCGGACGAGCATGGCCTACTGTTTGGAACTAACTTCCGGCATGACGCGCGCTCTGAACAATGCATGTAGGCCGGCAGAATCAATCGAGTGGGATCGACAACCTGTAGAGCGAGCGACAGCTTGAACAGTGAGCGCATGGGGAGTTTTAGCAAAAATTCCTAGCCTTCCTACTCAGGCATTGCTCTAGGACTGTCCAGCTTGCATCTGGATTGCGCCGTGAACAATGCATATAGAATCGAACCTATCAATCGAATGGGCACGACAGCTTGTAGAGTGCGCGTTTAGGGAGTTTTATCAGAAATCCTTAGCCGCCCTACTCAAGAGCTGCTCTAGGACTGTCCAGCTTGCATCCAGAGTGCGCCGTAAGCAATGCATATAGAATCGAACCTATCAATCGAGTGGGCGCGACCGCTCGCAAATTGCACGCGCGGGCGTGTTTGGAGCGCGACAACTCTGTCACGTGTGAACCCTTCCGGCTGCGGCTTGTGGATTTTGTAGTCAGTAAAAAGCTCTAGCAGCTCGCCAAAGCACAGCAATCTTGCCTAAGAACTGACAAAGTTACGGTGGTGCAAATATGCAGGTCAGGCTTGTACAACCAATTTTTTTCGAATTCAGGCGATCACTGCGGGAAGAGGCGATGAGCTGACGGTATACAAATGACAGGCTAACAGATCACTTAACGTACTTTACAAAAAGACGCTTACAGCTCTCCAGCTGCCTAAACTTCCTTAGTTACAGCTGCCGCTTTAGAGCGGCGGACGGCAGCAGTAAGGATTCTTCCGCCCTTACTCCTTCCGGTTTCGAGTTTTCGGCACTCGCAATGAAACTGTTCTGTTCAGCTCGATGAGCTGTATCGACAGCTCGATGAGCTGTATCGAACGGTGTCAATCTCGACCAATTTTGGGAGATATCGATTTTTTGACAATTTTGCATCGGGGGCCGCAGCGAAGGGCCGATGACGGGGCCGCAGCGGAGGGCCGATGACGTCACCGAAAGCCAATATTTTGGAATCTGGCCAAGTTTGACACCATTCGATGGCGCTTTTCATGGTGAATGGAACGTTTTTACGTAGAGTGGCGAGAACTGTGATGTGAGCGAGTAAGAGCGAGGAGAGCATGACCATTGTTGTGCTAAATTGTGCGCGCGGCGTCTTCTGAGCGCGATAGCTCTGCAAGGTGTGAACCTTTCCGGTTGCGGCTTGTTGGTTTTGTATGCAGCAAAATGTTCTAGTAGTGTGCCAAAACACGGTAATGTAGCTTATGACTGGACAAAGTTACGCGCTGCGAAAATGCAGGTTAGCCTTGTGTGACACGATTTTTTCCAAATTCAGTCGACCCCTGCGGAAAGGCGCCGAGAGCTAGCTTCTTACAAATAAGCAGGCCAGCAGTACGCTTAAGGTTCTTTAAGAAAACGTGCTTACAACTCCCTAGCTTATTAAATTGCCTTAGTACCAGCTGCCGTTTTAGAGCGGCGGAGGCAACAGTGAAGCTTCTTCCGCCCTTAATTCTTCCGGTTTTGAGTTTTCGGCACTCGCAATGACACCGTTCTCGTCAACTCGATGAGCTCTATCGAACGGTGTCAATCTCGGCCAGTTTTGGAAAAATCGATTTTTTGACAATTTCGCGTCGAAAAAGAGGGCGCCGCTCTAGGTCGCGGCAGAGAGTGATGACGTCATCGAAATAGATGTTTCCGAACCGGGCCAAGTTGGTTAAGATTCGATAGAGCTTTTCGTGCTGAATTGAGCAGTGCTGCTACGAATAGCGAATACCATAATCTGGGCGAGTAAAGGCAGGGAGAACATCGACCGTTATTGTGCGAAATTGCACATGCCGGCGTGTTCGGAGCGCAGTAGCTCGACCAGGTTCGAGTCGCTTCGGCTGCAACTCGTGGGTCTTATAGGCAGTAAAATGTTCTAGTAGCATGACGTCATCGGCCCTCCGCTGCGGCCCCGTCATCGGCCCTTCGCTGCGGCCCCCGATGCAAAATTGTCAAAAAATCGATATCTCCAAAATTGGTCGAGATTGACACCGTTCGATACAGCTCATCGAGCTGAACAGAACAGTTTCATTGCGAGTGCCGAAAACTCGAAACCGGAAGGAGTAAGGGCGGAAGAATCCTTACTGCTGCCGTCCGCCGCTCTAAAGCGGCAGCTGTAACTAAGGAAGGTTAGGCAGCTGGAGAGCTGTAAGCGTCTTTTTGTAAAGTACGTTAAGTGATCTGTTAGCCTGTCATTTGTAGGCCGTCAGCTCATCGCCTCTTCCCGCAGTGATCGCCTGAATTCGGAAAAAATTGGTTGTACAAGCCTGACCTGCATTTTTGCACCACCGTAACTTTGTCAGTTCTTAGGCTAGATCGCTGTGCTTTGGCGAGCTGCTAGAGCTTTTTACTGACTACAAAATCCACAAGCCGCAGTCGGAAGGGTTCACACGTGACAGAGTTGTCGCGCTCCAAACACGCCCGCGCGTGCAATTTGCGAGCGGTCGCGCCCACTCGATTGATAGGTTCGATTCTATATGCATTGTTCACGGCGCACTCCAGATGCAAGCTGGACAGTCCTAGAGCAATGCATGAGTAGGAAGGCTAGGAATTTTTGTTAAAACTCCCCATGCGCTCACTATTCAAGCTGTCGCGCCCATTCGATTGATAGGTTCGATTCTATATGCATTGTTCACGGCGCACTCCAGATGCAAGCTGGACAGTCCTAGAGCAATGCATGAGTAGGAAGGCTAGGAATTTTTGTTAAAACTCCCCATGCGCTCACTATTCAAGCTGTCGCGCCCATTCGATTGATAGGTTCGATTCTATATGCATTGTTCACGGCGCACTCCAGATGCAAGCTGGACAGTCCTAGAGCAATGCCTGAGTAGGAAGGCTAGGAATTTTTGTTAAAGCTCCCCATGCGCTCACTGTTCAAGCTGTCGCTCGCTCTACAGGTTGACGATCCCACTCGATTGATTCTGCCGGCCTACATGCATTGTTCAGAGCGCGCGTCATGCCGGAAGTTAGTTCCAAACAGTAGGCCATGCTCGTCCGAACGCATGGATAGGCTCCTTCCATCAGTCTAACGTCCAGAAGTTGAGGACGCCGCGCACTAACACGACTTGCCTCAGACGCGGCGCGTGGCGAGCGGAAAACGGCGCTCTCCGGCGCCCTTTTGCGCCGCTTTTCATCTTTTGCGCCGCTTGTGCTTGTTGGACGCAGCGGCATGTCCGGTACTGTATATACTGCCCCACATGTTTGGAGGCTCGCCACGTACGGAGTACACGACCGTTAGTGGCTCACCATTGGGGTCGAGATACCTGCAGTTTGTTACTTCCCAGGGAGCGGCGGTTCTGACCATATACAACACTTGCGCCGTTCCGACCTACCGCTGAGATAGTATCCTGGTCAGTCCGTTAAGAATTCGTGTGGAATAGTAAGCACCAGCACCAGATGTGTGTGATGATGAACCACATAGAGTTCACATCGATTTCATACGTAATATCTTTCATGCTAAGAGATGTGTGGGTAGAATTTTCCCCCGAAAGTCGCCCGAACCGCAGAGATGTGAACAAACACAGAATCTATTCTAGTCGGTGGGTTGCACCGCTGGACATGTAAAGCAAGCACTATCAGTGCAGCGTCTCGGGGTAGACTATTTCGGAGAAAGGTTCTCTCATAGACTAGATCGGTTTGTCATCTCTGCCAAATACTTTAGATTCAATCTTGCCGCCGTTTTCAAACAGGCAGAGTGAGGTGTCGCCTCCACTAGGATTGTTCCCAAATAGCTACTAGAAGCAGAGGTACCAGATCGTCTGGAGAGCCTACACTTAAACCCTTAACGCCACCTAGCAAAGTGGCGCTTGCGTTGCAAAATACTTCCGCGTACTTCCACTAAGGAGGGAGGGAGGGGGGGGGGGGGGTGGTGATTTTCTGAAGAAGCACCCACGGCTCACTTCCTCATTTTGTGAAGATGTTTGTTGAAAAGTTTCTTGAGATTTTTCTCACGGCCGTTTGAGCGAATGAAAACTATTCAGATGATCCGTATCTGCTGCACACCAAAATGGTTGCCCCGATGCCACAGCAGAAGGCAAACTTCAGACCTCAGAGTGTTGAGTACATAGAGATATCGCCATTTCCCCCAGAACTGAGAAATTCCAAGAGTAAGCAAGAAGTAAGTTGCTTAAACAACACTTATATATGTATATCGTGTAAAATCGCTCAGTGACTCGTTAACAGAAATGTGCTATGTGCTTTAGGTCATGTCCTCGTCCACACACAGCAAGGTGTAACTGGAGTCGGAGCAAAACACTCACCTTTCCATTTATTATCCTACGACTGAATGAAATGAATACTTACGGTAGATCTGCACCACCAAACCTGCCTCACCGTTCCACAGCGAATTGTCAACAACGGCGTTGTACAGCGCAGCTCGGAAACTGAGTTCGAAAACAGACACCACAAAATGAGTGGCGCTCATGCATGCTTGCACAATGATTTTTGGGCGTACTAGGAGTTGGATGCCTTTGCTTGGGCGAAACCTATCTCAGCTTCTCAGACACGCGAAGCCGAAGGACGTCAGGCTCAATGCCCACCCACCTATATGCTCGACTCCACTTTCCTCCTGCATTACTATGTGCCTCAGAAATAAGAAGCAGAGAGGCAAGATGAACACGCAACCAGCGTTGCTGTCGAAGAGACGGTGCGCGGAATAGGAGAATCTTCTACATCAACGCACGATGAACGAGACGGTGGGACAGCTCCTCGAAAATTATGAGGGCAAGCCATGAAATGCGTTTCTCAAGCATCTGCAGTAGTAAAATCAGCAGAATCAAGATCTTCACCGGCCAACTAAACCTCAACGGTCACCCTGTGATGAGAGAGAAAATTTGTGAATACGGTAATTTCCCTTGAGTAAATATTACATCAACACATGTAGGAGGACCTTTTCGCTGATGATTTTTAGATGGGGAACTTGTCCTTAGTTCCTCCCATGCTTTTGAACATATCAGGAGGCAATATTTCTCCACTGATGCCTGTCTGGTGCCAATTCTTCACCTTCGCCTCTGGAAATAATTAGTAGTTGAAGGTCCTTTGTTGTTCAAGACCTTCGTCTCCATGTTTTCTCGGACGACCGCGGGCTCTCCTACCACCTTCACGAATACACCGCATGGCCACTCGGTTCTCGGGCATTGGGAGGACGTGTCCTGCTATGCGTAGCCTTTGTGCGATTAATGTAGAGTGACTATTTGAGTCGCTCCGGTTTAGGAATTCGCTTTTTGTCACGTCGGTCCCGGCACTGTCAACATCCTCGGCGGACCTCGAATTACGAAATCGAGAAGTGCAAAAGACGACCGCCTTGCGTACACCAATAGTGCCATTCGCTAGAACACCGAGTGTTTGGGGAGGGAGTGGTAGCCTAAACATCACCTTTCCTTAACTTTGTCACCTTTCTTCGCGTTTCCGTCCTTCTCACCCGTTCTATTCGTTTTTTCTAGGCCTTTTCGCTTTCTTGCAGAGCAAGTAACACAAAATAAAACTGTGAAGAAAATAAGCTGTGTTTCCTCGCTTTCTAAAATGATGCTACAAACCTCTACGAAGAGCTGTTTTAAATACAATTCATATTAAATAAGAGTTAAATTTTCCTGTGAGTTTCGAAAATTCCGCGTAAATTTAAATTCAATGCGATTTAACGGAAAAGGCCTTTGCTAAACTCTAATAAAAAAAATTTAACGAAATGATGATAAGATCGTTAAATCGGTAAATCAACAGTCATTCTACAATCAATTCTACAGCCTCGAATCATATTAAGAAAAGAAAAACACCCAATATAAGCAAATTCGAGGCAGACGTGATTACCTAGCGTTTCTGTCAGCAATCTGGTTACCAAATGACGACAATGAAAACGCGCTGCGCTACTAAAAATGCGCTCCGATTCTCTTCTGTCGACGACGTCGCCATAGAATCTGTCCGGGCTGTCGGTGACGAGTCGCACCGACGGCGACGTATTGCCGAAGTATAACATAGGCCTTAATATCACAGAACTGCTAAAGACACACACGACCAACTTGAATTCTAAGAAATGACGTCATAAGGAAATTTTCCATTACTTTATACTGTACTGTCTGGTTACCAGCACTCAGATAGATATAACTCCACATCCGGAAAACATAATCGTTCATCCATCCGATGATTGCCGGTTCAAGTCCTACTGCTTGCTTGAAGGCGAAAAAAACAAACTTGCAGAAATGCTACGCCGCTGCGCTGTAGTCGTGGTGGCCTTGTGGCCTAAAGGCCCCCGCAGACTTCTCCGCCAAGCGGCGAGCGGCGGACGACGAGATCGATGAGTCACGCCGCTCAACGACGACTGTCGGCCGGTCAGGGTGATTACGAGAGAAAATGCCCGAACCGCGCCGCGTCTGTTTCGGTGCGAGAAAATGCCCGCAACCAGGGGAGAAAATGCCCGCAACCAGGGGAGAAAATGCCCGCAACGAGGGGAGAAAATGCCCGCGACCAGGGGGGGGGGGGAATATCTGTGGCCACTGAGCGGTTTTCGATAGGGTCCACTACAACAACCACTACAACAACACATATGGTAATCACGTGGACAGCGATACGGTATTTTTCTCATGTCGTCTTCAGTTGCCACGCCCACGATTTCTCATGCCTCTACTCAGAAAATTTTGAACAAGTTACTTGCGCCTTATGAGCTTCAAAACAAGTTACTTGCGCCTTTGGACTTTGACAACAAGTTACTTGCGACTTATCCCTCGCGGTTAACTAACTTGCAAGGTTGCATCCAGGAATTTTAAACTTGCATACAACTAGCTGCAATGCAAACTTCCAAGAAACTTTCGTGCAAGCCAATGTTTCGCGCCTAATTGGTTTGAAACATTACGCACGCGTTTTCACACGCGGCGTGTGAGGACGTCTGCCGACGCTGGCGAGCCAGCCACTGGCCTGCCCTTGCTTCTGTCACCTTCCTTATTTCTTCTGTGTGTATATGTGTGTTTCCGTTCGTCCCTTCGTCCGTCCGTCACAACTGAGGTCGGGCACGCACTGTGTGCTGGCCATACTCAACGGTTGATGGTGCTCAACAGCGTCCCCAAACTTCAGCCCTGGGGTAATCGAGGCCACTGAACGCGATTCTGAGGTTCGTTTTTGAAATATCGATCGTCATCAATCGATATTGATCAAATTATCGATTTTCTGTGGATGTCATTCAAGCGGGCCGAAACTTCAGCCCTGGGGTAATCGAGGTCGCTGGACACGAATCTGAAGTTCGCTTTCAAATTATCGATCGCCATCAATCGATATTGATCAAATTAGCAATTTTCTGTGAGTGTCGTTCAAGCGGTCCGAAACTTCAGCCATGGGAATGATCGAGGTCGCTGAACACGAATCTGGAGTTCGTTTTCAAAGTATCGATATTGTGATAGTCGATTTTTGTGGATGTCGTTTATTTTTCTATTTCTTTATAACTTACCCCGATCGACGCAGTTAAGGTGTTCTTCTTGAGGAAACCATGACATAAGTGGCAGCTACAATTAATGATGAGAAGCTATTACCACGACGAAGCCGTTTAGAAGTTGTCAGTGCGGTCGAGAGGCCGCTCTGACGGCTGGTACAAAATAAATAAATAGAATTTAAAGTATGCATTTTATTGGTTTGCCAGTTTCTAATTTTGTCATCGAAACCTTCTCTCAGTGTTGTAGTCATTCCAATGCGAATGAAGGGTTTAAGCAAGTCTAGAGGGGGTTGCATACTTACGTTCTTTTATAACATCCAGGGAACCCAAAACATGCTGACCTTCGCCTACCCCATTTATGCACTTGTGTTTCTTAAAAAAATATATATAAACCAATGAAGACATAGCTATAGCGACGTATTATTAGGTTAATCCTGAGAAAGGAGAAGAGGGTGCTAGTTTGGAAAGGTAGCTAGTGCCATGTTTATTCCCACGGTTTGGAGTGGAACGAAGAAGGTGAAAGATTGTCTGAGTTCGTCAAATCGACCAAAACCATCCATGGAAACTCACAGTTTCAGAAGCCTCCCTCCCTATGATGGACCTGGGGATCCCCGGTGGCTAGCTCCACAACGAGATCGACCATATCATCTTCAACCGCAAGTATTGCCTGTCCGACGTTCACTTTCCCCAAGTTCTAGGGATCGGACCACCGCCTCCTTCTCGCGAGGTTACTTTTCGCGTCAAGGAGAGAAGGTCGCAAAGTTCAAGAAGAGGAGCCAAGAACGACCATCAACTGGGACATGTACACCTCTTTTGCCGGCCTTTGGGAAGGTACCATCATGGACAACATCAACGAGGAATACGGCCGCTTCGTCCACTATTTCCGCGATAGTGTTAATGGATCCGAGAGCTTGAGACCACCAAGAGACGTCTGCCTCCGGAAAATCTCGAGCTGATCCACCAGCGTGGAGCAGCACGACCGTCAGGCAACTACCAACCGACGTCCGAGCTTGCGAAGCTAAGCAGAGAGGCGATAAAGGAAGATCTTAATGAGAGAAAGGCGGAAGTGTTGGCTGAAGCTGCAGAGACAGGTTTGAGCACCCGCAATGCCCGGCGGAACTTCGCCAACTTCAAGACTAAGATGACCGCTCTCCGACGTCCTGACGGAACCGTCACCTCTTCCAGAAGGACAATGGAGACGGTCATCTACGACTTCTACTCCGATCTCTTCGATAGCCACGTTCACCTGCCTCCATGCCATCTTCCGCAGGATGGATGCGTCGTCGCCTCCGTTCCCCTTACGAGAACCTACACGCTATCTCGAAGAAGAAATGTACAGCTTCCGGTCCCGACAGGATCAGACCCGAACACCTGAAGAACCTCCCGCCAACGCACATTAACACTCTGGCGCGGCTCTTCACACGCTACCTGTCGGAGTGCAAAGTTCCATCTCAGTGGAAGACCAGCAGGACCGTTTTGCTGTACAAGAAGGGAGACGTGCACGGCATTGGTCGCCCGGTCTGCCTGCTGTCCGTAGTTTACAAGCTGTTCACTCGAGTCATCCTGAATAAGATCAGCCGAACGCTGGACGAAGGATAGCCATGCGAACAAACAGGATCTCGAAGATGATTCATCGCGAACGACTGCATACACACCATTACAAAGCTCAACGAATGTCGCGAGAGTACAAGCTGCCGCTGTGCCTTACGTTCATCGACCTAAAGAAGGAATTCGACACCGTCGAAACTGAAACAGTCATCGACGCCCTGCTCACTCATGGGGTTCCTACTCAGTACATCAGAGTCCTTCGAGAGCTGTACAGTGGATTCACGACCAAGATCTCACCATTCGGCAACGAAGTCGTCATCGACGTGAAGAGAGGAGTTCGGCAGGAGGATACCATATCCCCAAAGCTTTTCAGTGCCACTCTCGAAAACGTCATGCGCGAACTAGAATAGGAAGACATGGGAGTGAAGGTCGACGACCGGAAACTGCTCCATCTCCGCCTTGCTGACGACATCATGCTCATAACACCGAGCATCAGCCAGGCGGAGCGAATGCTGACCAACTTCGATCGTGAATGTGGGAACGTTGGACTGCAGCTGAATCTTACGAAGAAGAAACGGACAAGTTTCTGATGCACCATTCTTGCTCAACGGAACGAGCACCTCCGAATGCTCCAGCTACGTGTACCTGGGTCGCGAAGCCAACATGGCCAACGACCTAGCGCCAGAGCTGGGAAGAGGTGACGAGCGGCATGGGAAGCTTTCCAGTGCGTCGAAGAAGTCGTTAAAAAGACGAAGAACGTCTGGCTCCGCGCCCACCTATTCGACTCCACCGTTCTTCCTGCCCTAACATACGCCTCAGAGACCTGGCTATACGAAAGCTGGATGAACATGCGATCAGCATCGAGCAGCGCGGAATCGAGAGGACGATGCTCGAAGAAACCCGATTCACGCAAGTGAGAGGAGAGAAGGCCTCCGGAGTTTCCAGCTTCGCTGACGTTCAAAGATCAGAGACGCTGTCGCGTGGGCCAAGTTGTCGAAAAATGAATGGGGCGGCCACGTAATGCGCTTCGCAGACACCCGCTGGACGAGAGCCGTTACGGACTGGATTCCGCGGAATGTCAAGAGAACACGAGGACGCTCACCAACGCGCTGGTCGGACTTCTTCACGGAGCACGCGACAGGAACGAATGGAGACGCTACTGGCGCCCGCTCGAGCAAGTCGGTGATCAATGGGACGACAGGTCAAACAGGTGATACAGTATCCCACTCTTCCTTCTTTATAACATAATCGGGCTATTTTCATGAGTTCCTTGGATTAGAATGTTGCTATTAAAAACAAACGTTTAAAAATGGAAATGAAGGTTAATGGTAGAGATTAGTGAAAAACTGATGTGTGACAGACTTGTACTGTAAGAAGGAGAAAGGCATTACTATAAGGCAGTGCAAGTCGGAAAAGGTGCCATTTCAGGATAAGGAGAGAATGTTAGCCTGGCCAGATATACCCTCGCTTCCACTCTAGGCTTGCACCACGCAGTGTTATTCAGTAAAAAGCAAAGGTCGAGTTTTATTTTTAGCCAAATTTGGCCGTTGGAAATCGTTATGCTATCGTTTATTATATTATCGTTTATTACATTTTCACAAAAGGTAAAGGACCAAGGTCCATGTGAACGAATACATTTATAGTCCGTTAGTCTAGATCTAAACTAGATTTATACTAGCGGAGGTTACCTATGATTTACAGGGGTCTTCGTGCAACTTACATGCGAAATCTTCTGCTTGCTTGTAGCTGATTACGAATGACTAGCGGGGGTATCCGTGCAATTTACATGCGAAATCTTCTGCTTGCTTGCAGCAGCTAGCGAATGACAAGCAGGGCCCTTCGTGTAACTTACTGGCGACATTTCTGCTAGCTTTCAGCAACTTACAAATGACTAGTTTGAGGCAATCTATGACCCGCATGCAGCTTGCAAGTAACTTGTTAAAAAATTTCTGAGTACTCGACGGCATGAGAAATCGTGGGCGTGGCAACTGAAACTGTGGCACCATCACTTGGATTCCCTAGCAGACTTGATGGCCTTACCGTGATAGAGAAGCTTTGGAGAATACGAGGAAGGATTCTCGTTACACAGTTAACAGGCATGCTCAACGGTTAAATTAGTACCAACGGTGTTTTATGTGAAAAGAACACTGAAAGGAGCGAAGGAAACGTTTTGCCCAGATCTCAATTTCTAGCACGTAAAACTAGAAAACAAGCACATCAACGGAGCCTGGTAACTTAGAATTACTTTTCGAAGCATTGAGCTGCGGAACTGTAGGCCACCTCAATTGTTGAGTTTGTTTTTAAGCCACATGAACTCCACATGGAGTGAACAGTAAGGTACATCCACTTCAAAGTCATGAGAAGTAGAAAATGAAAAAATGGTAGAACTTATTTGGGAATTTATTTACAAATTGCTTTTTAGGTTTTATTGAGTCTTCCTGATGAAGTCTTCATTTCTGACCAATCATTTCCTTCTTTACTAAAACAGGATTTGAACATAGATATTCCAATAAGTGATTTTCATCTGATACCCCGTTGGTATCGTGAATACTTGTTGTGCCTTCTTTATTAAAGTTTTTCTCAGTATAGGATTTCTATTTTGATTGCTTTGTTGCTGTTTTTCTGATATTTCCACATATCTGAATAAAGGATTTAAATATATGAATGCTTAGTTGCAACATAGGTTTTACCAAAAACGCTATTAAAACGACCAGAACCTACGGTGTAGCACCTCGCCAAAAATCTTTTAAGCCACCTTATCGAAGTATAGAGTGTTTTTCGATCATGAAAATTTGCGATTAACTTCTTATTAGAGCTTTGGTATATCCGCGAAAATGGTACAAATGGAACGTTGCGGATACGTCCTGTTAAGGCTCTTCTACGGTTTTTTCAACAGTTTCAAACTTTTCGTAGTTTCCTAAGTGGTGATTACCGCTCAAAGTTGTTTTCTTTATTACAGCGCTTTTGCTATTCACCACATGATGGTGTGCTATAGATTCATATCGTCGACCCGGCAATTTTCTCCTCTGGTTGCGGGCACGCAACGCGCG
Source organism: Heligmosomoides polygyrus bakeri (assembly GCA_947359475.1). Lineage (NCBI taxonomy): Eukaryota > Metazoa > Nematoda > Chromadorea > Rhabditida > Heligmosomidae > Heligmosomoides > Heligmosomoides polygyrus. The sequence goes on from OX375867.1 coordinate 40,586,752, forward strand.
CCGTGAGATTCGGGCATCTTCGCCGTAGACCGGCCAGGGACGCCGCTCAGCGGCGACGGCGAGGTACTGTAGTCTTTCTAGTCGGGGCCAACTGGTGACGCGCCCGTTTCCGCTGACGCGAAAGGGCAGAGCGCAGACAGACTCTCCCGGCGCCGCTGGAGTGGCGCCGTCTCGTATGATTCAAATCATTTTCTAGCCCGCGGCGCCGCTGGACGGCGAGCTCCGCGTCCCTGCCCTATGTAGGATAGGGCAGCGGCAAGCCGCAGAAGTCTGCGGGGGCCTTAATGGATAAGGCGTAAGGCGGATCTGTAGACAGGTGCCTCTACGGAGCGAACGCCGGGGCTTTGCTGTTCATTGCTTCACGCAGCAAAACTCTCGACCCGGCAAGGACTCGAACCTTGAATCTTCGGTTTAGGAGACCGACGCCTTATTCATTAGGCAACAGGGCCTCGCGGAAACCGTTCAGCGTTCGACCTAAGCTGGCTTTCCGCATCGCTTGCTTGAAGGCGAAGAAATCTGCAGAAATGCTACGCCGCTGCGCTGTGGTCGTCGTGGCCTTGTGGCCTAATGGATAAGGCGTCGGACTTCGGATCCGAAGATTGCAGGTTCGAGTCCTGCCAGGGTCGAAAGGTTTTGCTTCGCCAAGCTGCGCATTTGCAGTCTGTGTAGACAAGTGCTTCTACGGAACGAACGTCGAGGCTTTGCTGTTCATTGTTTCACGCAGCAAAACTCTCGACCCGGCAAGGACTCGAACCTTGAATCTTCGGTTTAGGAGACCGACGCCTTATTCATTAGGCAACAGGGCCTCGCGGAAACCGTTCAGCGTTCGACCTAAGCTGGCTTTCCGCATCGCTTGCTTGAAGGCGAAGAAATCTGCAGAAATGCTACGCCGCTGCGCTGTGGTCGTCGTGGCCTTGTGGCCTAATGGATAAGGCGTCGGACTTCGGATCCGAAGATTGCAGGTTCGAGTCCTGCCAGGGTCGAAAGGTTTTGCTTCGCCAAGCTGCGCATTTGCAGTCTGTGTAGACAAGTGCTTCTACGGAACGAACGTCGAGGCTTTGCTGTTCATTGTTTCACGCAGCAAAACTCTCGACCCAGCAAGGACTCGAACCTTGAATCTTCGGTTTAGGAGACCGACGCCTTATCCATTAGGCCACAGGGCCTCGCAGAAGCCGTTCAGCGTTCGACCTAAGCTGGCTTTCCGCATCGCTTGCTTGAAGGCGAAAAAATCTGCAGAAATGCTACGCCGCTGCGCTGTGGTCGTCGTGGCTTTGTGGCCTAATGGATAAGGCGTCGGACTTCGGATCCGAAGATTGCAGGTTCGAGTCCTGCCAGGGTCGAAATGTTTTGCTTCGCCAAGCTGCGCATTTGCAGTCTGTGTAGACAAGTGCTTCTACGGAACGAACGCCGGGGCTTTGCTGTTCATTGTTTCACGCAGCAAAACTCTCGACCCAGCAAGGACTCGAACCTTGAATCTTCGGTTTAGGAGACCGACGCCTTATCCATTAGGCCACAGGGCCTCGCAGAAGCCGTTCAGCGTTCGACCTAAGCTGGCTTTCCGCATCGCTTGCTTGAAGGCGAAAAAATCTGCAGAAATGCTACGCCGCTGCGCTGTGGTCGTCGTGGCCTTGTGGCCTAATGGATAAGGCGTCGGACTTCGGATCCGAAGATTGCAGGTTCGAGTACTGCCAGGGTCGAAAGGTTTTGCTTCGCCAAGCTGCGCATTTGCAGTCTGTGTAGACAAGTGCTTCTACGGAACGAACGCCGGGGCTTTGCTGTTCATTGTTTCACGCAGCAAAACTCTCGACCCAGCAAGGACTCGAACCTTGAATCTTCGGTTTAGGAGACCGACGCCTTATCCATCAGGCCACAGGGCCTCGCAGAAGCCGTTCAGCGTTCGACCTAAGCTGGCTTTCCGCATCGCTTGCTTGAAGGCGAAAAAATCTGCAGAAATGCTACACCGCTGCGCTGTGGTCGTCGTGGCCTTGTGGCCTAATGGATAAGGCGTCGGACTTCGGATCCGAAGATTGCAGGTTTGAGTCCTGCCAGGTTCGAAATGTTTTGCTTCGCCAAGCTGCGCATTTGCTGTCTGTGTAGACAAGTGCTTCTACGGAACGAACGTCGAGGCTTTGCTGTTCATTGTTTCACGCAGCAAAACTCTCGACCCAGCAAGGACTCGAACCTTGAATCTTCGGTTTAGGAGACCGACGCCTTATCCATTAGGCCACAGGGCCTCGCAGAAGCCGTTCAGCGTTCGACCTAAGCTGGCTTTCCGCATCGCTTGCTTGAAGGCGAAAAAACCTGCAGAAATGCTACGCCGCTGCGCTGTGGTCGTCGTGGCCTTGTGGCCTAATGGATAAGGCGTCGGACTTCGGATCCGAAGATTGCAGGTTCGAGTCCTGCCAGGGTCGAAATGTTTTGCTTCGCCAAGGAGCGCGTTTGCAGTCTGTGTAGACAAGTGCTTCTACGGAACGAACGCCGGGGCTTTGCTGTTCATTGTTTCACGCAGCAAAACTCTCGACCCAGCAAGGACTCGAACCTTGAATCTTCGGTTTAGGAGACCGACGCCTTATCCATTAGGCCACAGGGCCTCGCAGAAGCCGTTCAGCGTTCGACCTAAGCTGGCTTGCCGCATCGCTTGCTTGAAGGCGAAAAAATCTGCAGAAATGCTTCGCCGCTGCGCTGTGGTCGTCGTGGCCTTGTGGCCTAATGGATAAGGCGTCGGACTTCGGATCCGAAGATTGCAGGTTCGAGTCCTGCCAGGGTCGAAAATTTTTGCTTCGCCAAGCTGCGCATTTGCTGTCTGTGTAGACAAGTGCTTCTACGGAACGAACGCCGAGGCTTTGCTGTTCATTGTTTCACGCAGCAAAACTCTCGACCCAGCAAGAACTCGAACATTGAATCTTCGGTTTAGGAGACCAACGCCTTATCCATTAGGCCACAGGGCCTCGCAGAAGCCGTTCAGCGTTCGACCTAAGCTGGCTTTCCGCATCGCTTGCTTGAAGGCGAAAAAATCTGCAGAAATGCTTCGCCGCTGCGCTGTGGTCGTCGTGGCCTTGTGGCCTAATGGATAAGGCGTCGGACTTCGGATCCGAAGATTGCAGGTTCGAGTCCTGCCAGGGTCGAAATGTTTTGCTTCGCCAAGGAGCGCGTTTGCAGTCTGTGTAGACAAGTGCTTCTACGGAACGAACGCCGGGGCTTTGCTGTTCATTGTTTCACGCAGCAAAACTCTCGACCCAGCAAGAACTCGAACATTGAATCTTCGGTTTAGGAGACCGACGCCTTATCCATTAGGCCACAGGGCCTCGCAGAAGCCGTTCAGCGTTCGACCTAAGCTGGCTTTCCGCATCGCTTGCTTGAAGGCGAAAAAATCTGCAGAAATGCTACGCCGCTGCGCTGTGGTCGTCGTGGCCTTGTGGCCTAATGGATAAGGCGTCGGTCTTCGGATCCGAAGATTGCAGGTTCGAGTCCTGCCAGGGTCGAAATGTTTTGCTTCGCCAAGGAGCGCGTTTGCAGTCTGTGTAGACAAGTGCTTCTACGGAACGAACGCCGGGGCTTTGCTGTTCATTGTTTCACGCAGCAAAACTCTCGACCCAGCAAGGACTCGAACCTTGAATCTTCGGTTTAGGAGACCGACGCCTTATCCATTAGGCCACAGGGCCTCGCAGAAGCCGTTCAGCGTTCGACCTAAGCTGGCTTTCCGCATCGCTTGCTTGAAGGCGAAAAAACCTGCAGAAATGCTACGCCGCTGCGCTGTGGTCGTCGTGGCCTTGTGGCCTAATGGATAAGGCGTCGGACTTCGGATCCGAAGATTGCAGGTTCGAGTCTTGCCAGGGTCGAAATGTTTTGCTTCGCCAAGGAGCGCGTTTGCAGTCTGTGTAGACAAGTGCTTCTACGGAACGAACGCCGGGGCTTTGCTGTTCATTGTTTCACGCAGCAAAACTCTCGACCCAGCAAGGACTCGAACCTTGAATCTTCGGTTTAGGAGACCGACGCCTTATCCATTAGGCCACAGAGCCTCGCAGAAGACGTTCAGCGTTCGACCTAAGCTGGCTTTCCGCATCGCTTGCTTGAAGGCGAAGAAATCTGCAGAAATGCTTCGCCGCTGCGCTGTGGTCGTCGTGGCCTTGTGGCCTAATGGATAAGGCGTCGGACTTCGGATCCGAAGATTGCAGGTTCGAGTCCTGCCAGGGTCGAAAATTTTTGCTTCGCCAAGCTGCGCATTTGCAGTCTGTGTAGACAAGTGCTTCTACGGAACGAACGCCGGGGCTTTGCTGTTCATTGTTTCACGCAGCAAAACTCTCGACCCAGCAAGAACTCGAACATTGAATCTTCGGTTTAGGAGACCGACGCCTTATCCATTAGGCCACAGGGCCTCGCAGAAGCCGTTCAGCGTTCGACCTAAGCTGGCTTTCCGCATCGCTTGCTTGAAGGCGAAAAAATATGCAGAAATGCTACGCCGCTGCGCTGTGGTCGTCGTGGCCTTGTGGCCTAATGGATAAGGCGTCGGACTTCGGATCCGAAGATTGCAGGTTCGAGTCCTGCCAGGGTCGAAATGTTTTGCTTCGCCAAGGAGCGCGTTTGCAGTCTGTGTAGACAAGTGCTTCTACGGAACGAACGCCGGGGCTTTGCTGTTCATTGTTTCACGCAGCAAAACTCTCGACCCAGCAAGGACTCGAACCTTGAATCTTCGCTTTAGGAGACCGACGCCTTATCCATTAGGCCACAGGGCCTCGCAGAAGCCGTTCAGCGTTCGACCTAAGCTGGCTTTCCGCATCGCTTGCTTGAAGGCGAAAAAACCTGCAGAAATGCTACGCCGCTGCGCTGTGGTCGTCGTGGCCTTGTGGCCTAATGGATAAGGCTTCGGACTTCGGATCCGAAGATTGCAGGTTCGAGTCCTGCCAGGGTCGAAATGTTTTGCTTCGCCAAGGAGCGCGTTTGCAGTCTGTGTAGACAAGTGCTTCTACGGAACGAACGCCGGGGCTTTGCTGTTCATTGTTTCACGCAGCAAAACTCTCGACCCAGCAAGAACTCGAACATTGAGTCTTCGGTTTAGGAGACCGACGCCTTATCCATTAGGCCACAGGGCCTCGCAGAAGCCGTTCAGCGTTCGACCTACGCTGGCCTTCCGCATCGCTTGCTTGAAGGCGAAGAAATCTGCAGAAATGCTTCGCCGCTGCGCTGTGGTCGTCGTGGCCTTGTGGCCTAATGGATAAGGCGTCGGACTTCGGATCCGAAGATTGCAGGTTCGAGTCCTGCCAGGGTCGAAAATTTTTGCTTCGCCAAGCTGCGCATTTGCAGTCTGTGTAGACAAGTGCTTCTACGGAACGAACGCCGGGGCTTTGCTGTTCATTGTTTCACGCAGCAAAACTCTCGACCCAGCAAGAACTCGAACATTGAATCTTCGGTTTAGGAGACCGACGCCTTATCCATTAGGCCACAGGGCCTCGCAGAAGCCGTTCAGCGTTCGACCTAAGCTGGCTTTCCGCATCGCTTGCTTGAAGGCGAAAAAATCTGCAGAAATGCTACGCCGCTGCGCTGTGGTCGTCGTGGCCTTGTGGCCTAATGGATAAGGCGTCGGACTTCGGATCCGAAGATTGCAGGTTCGAGTCCTGCCAGGGTCGAAATGTTTTGCTTCACCCAAGGAGCGCGTTTGCAGTCTGTGTAGACAAGTGCTTCTACGGAACGAACGCCGGGGCTTTGCTGTTCATTGTTTCACGCAGCAAAACTCTCGACCCAGCAAGGACTCGAACCTTGAATCTTCGCTTTAGGAGACCGACGCCTTATCCATTAGGCCACAGGGCCTCGCAGAAGCCGTTCAGCGTTCGACCTAAGCTGGCTTTCCGCATCGCTTGCTTGAAGGCGAAAAAACCTGCAGAAATGCTACGCCGCTGCGCTGTGGTCGTCGTGGCCTTGTGGCCTAATGGATAAGGCGTCGGACTTCGGATCCGAAGATTGCAGGTTCGAGTCCTGCCAGGGTCGAAATGTTTTGCTTCGCCAAGGAGCGCGTTTGCAGTCTGTGTAGACAAGTGCTTCTACGGAACGAACGCCGGGGCTTTGCTGTTCATTGTTTCACGCAGCAAAACTCTCGACCCAGCAAGGACTCGAACCTTGAATCTTCGCTTTAGGAGACCGACGCCTTATCCATTAGGCCACAGGGCCTCGCAGAAGCCGTTCAGCGTTCGACCTAAGCTGGCTTTCCGCATCGCTTGCTTGAAGGCGAAAAAATCTGCAGAAATGCTTCGCCGCTGCGCTGCGGTCGTCGTGGCCTTGTGGCCTAATGGATAAGGCGTCGGACTTCGGATCCGAAGATTGCAGGTTCGTTCCTGCCAGGGTCGAAATGTTTTGCTTCGCCAAGCTGCGCATTTGCAGTCTGTGTAGACAAGTGCTTCTACGGAACGAACGCCGAGGCTTTGCTGTTCATTGTTTCACGCAGCAAAACTCTCGACCCAGCAAGAACTCGAACATTGAATCTTCGGTTTAGGAGACCGACGCCTTCTCCATTAGGCCACAGGGCCTCGCAGAAGCCGTTCAGCGTTCGACCTAAGCTGGCTTTCCGCATCGCTTGCTTGAAGGCGAAAAAATCTGCAGAAATGCTACGCCGCTGCGCTGTGGTCGTCGTGGCCTTGTGGCCTAATGGATAAGGCGTCGGACTTCGGATCCGAAGATTGCAGGATTGAGTCCTGCCAGGGTCGAAATGTTTTGCTTCGCCAAGCTGCGCATTTGCTGTCTGTGTAGACAAGTGCTTCTACGGAACGAACGCCGGGGCTTTGCTGTTCATTGTTTCACGCAGCAAAACTCTCGACCCAACAAGGACTCGAACCTTGAATCTTCGGTTTAGGAGACCGACGCCTTATCCATTAGGCCACAGGGCCTCGCAGAAGCCGTTCAGCGTTCGACCTAAGCTGGCTTTCCGCATCGCTTGCTTGAAGGCGAAAAAATCTGCAGAAATGCTTCGCCGCTGCGCTGTGGTCGTCGTGGCCTTGTGGCCTAATGGATAAGGCGTCGGACTTCGGATCCGAAGATTGCAGGTTCGAGTCCTGCCAGGGTCGAAATGTTTTGCTTCGCCAAGGAGCGCGTTTGCAGTCTGTGTAGACAAGTGCTTCTACGGAACGAACGCCGGGGCTTTGCTGTTCATTGTTTCACGCAGCAAAACTCTCGACCCAGCAAGGACTCGAACCTTGAATCTTCGGTTTAGGAGACCGACGCCTTATCCATTAGGCCACAGAGCCTCGCAGAAGACGTTCAGCGTTCGACCTAAGCTGGCTTTCCGCATCGCTTGCTTGAAGGCGAAGAAATCTGCAGAAATGCTTCGCCGCTGCGCTGTGGTCGTCGTGGCCTTGTGGCCTAATGGATAAGGCGTCGGACTTCGGATCCGAAGATTGCAGGTTCGAGTCCTGCCAGGGTCGAAAATTTTTGCTTCGCCAAGCTGCGCATTTGCTGTCTGTGTAGACAAGTGCTTCTACGGAACGAACGCCGGGGCTTTGCTGTTCATTGTTTCACGCAGCAAAACTCTCGACCCAGCAAGAACTCGAACATTGAATCTTCGGTTTAGGAGACCGACGCCTTATCCATTAGGCCACAGGGCCTCGCAGAAGCCGTTCAGCGTTCGACCTAAGCTGGCTTTCCGCATCGCTTGCTTGAAGGCGAAAAAATCTGCAGAAATGCTACGCCGCTGCGCTGTGGTCGTCGTGGCCTTGTGGCCTAATGGATAAGGCGTCGGACTTCGGATCCGAAGATTGCAGGTTCGAGTCCTGCCAGGGTCGAAATGTTTTGCTTCGCCAAGGAGCGCGTTTGCAGTCTGTGTAGACAAGTGCTTCTACGGAACGAACGCCGGGGCTTTGCTGTTCATTGTTTCACGCAGCAAAACTCTCGACCCAGCAAGGACTCGAACCTTGAATCTTCGCTTTAGGAGACCGACGCCTTATCCATTAGGCCACAGGGCCTCGCAGAAGCCGTTCAGCGTTCGACCTAAGCTGGCTTTCCGCATCGCTTGCTTGAAGGCGAAAAAACCTGCAGAAATGCTACGCCGCTGCGCTGTGGTCGTCGTGGCCTTGTGGCCTAATGGATAAGGCTTCGGACTTCGGATCCGAAGATTGCAGGTTCGAGTCCTGCCAGGGTCGAAATGTTTTGCTTCGCCAAGGAGCGCGTTTGCAGTCTGTGTAGACAAGTGCTTCTACGGAACGAACGCCGGGGCTTTGCTGTTCATTGTTTCACGCAGCAAAACTCTCGACCCAGCAAGAACTCGAACATTGAGTCTTCGGTTTAGGAGACCGACGCCTTATCCATTAGGCCACAGGGCCTCGCAGAAGCCGTTCAGCGTTCGACCTACGCTGGCCTTCCGCATCGCTTGCTTGAAGGCGAAGAAATCTGCAGAAATGCTTCGCCGCTGCGCTGTGGTCGTCGTGGCCTTGTGGCCTAATGGATAAGGCGTCGGACTTCGGATCCGAAGATTGCAGGTTCGAGTCCTGCCAGGGTCGAAAATTTTTGCTTCGCCAAGCTGCGCATTTGCTGTCTGTGTAGACAAGTGCTTCTACGGAACGAACGCCGGGGCTTTGCTGTTCATTGTTTCACGCAGCAAAACTCTCGACCCAGCAAGAACTCGAACATTGAATCTTCGGTTTAGGAGACCGACGCCTTATCCATTAGGCCACAGGGCCTCGCAGAAGCCGTTCACCGTTCGACCTAAGCTGGCTTTCCGCATCGCTTGCTTGAAGGCGAAAAAACCTGCAGAAATGCTTCGCCGCTGCGCTGTGGTCGTCGTGGCCTTGTGGCCTAATGGATAAGGCGTCGGACTTCGGATCCGAAGATTGCAGGATTGAGTCCTGCCAGGGTCGAAATGTTTTGCTTCGCCAAGCTGCGCATTTGCAGTCTGTGTAGACAAGTGCTTCTACGGAACGAACGCCGGGGCTTTGCTGTTCATTGTTTCACGCAGCAAAACTCTCGACCCAGCAAGGACTCGAACCTTGAATCTTCGGTTTAGGAGACCGACGCCTTATCCATTAGGCCACAGGGCCTCGCAGAAGCCGTTCAGCGTTCGACCTAAGCTGGCTTTCCGCATCGCTTGCTTGAAGGCGAAAAAATCTGCAGAAATGCTTCGCCGCTGCGCTGCGGTCGTCGTGGCCTTGTGGCCTAATGGATAAGGCGTCGGACTTCGGATCCGAAGATTGCAGGTTCGTTCCTGCCAGGGTCGAAATGTTTTGCTTCGCCAAGCTGCGCATTTGCAGTCTGTGTAGACAAGTGCTTCTACGGAACGAACGCCGGGGCTTTGCTGTTCATTGTTTCACGCAGCAAAACTCTCGACCCAGCAAGGACTCGAACCTTGAATCTTCGGTTTAGGAGACCGAGGCCTTATCCATTAGGCCACAGGGCCTCGCAGAAGCCGTTCAGCGTTCGACCTAAGCTGGCTTTCCGCATCGCTTGCTTGAAGGCGAAAAAATCTGCAGAAATGCTTCGCCGCTGCGCTGTGGTCGTCGTGGCCTTGTGGCCTAATGGATAAGGCGTCGGACTTCGGATCCGAAGATTGCAGGATTGAGTCCTGCCAGGGTCGAAATGTTTTGCTTCGCCAAGCTGCGCATTTGCTGTCTGTGTAGACAAATGCTTCTACGGAACGAACGTCGAGGCTTTGCTGTTCATTGTTTCACGCAGCAAAACTCTCGACCCAGCAAGGACTCGAACCTTGAATCTCCGGTTTAGGAGACCGACGCCTTATCCATTAGGCCACAGGGCCTCGCAGAAGCCGTTCAGCGTTCGACCTAAGCTGGCCTTCCGCATCGCTTGCTTGAAGGCGAAGAAATCTGCAGAAATGCTTCGCCGCTGCGCTGTGGTCGTCGTGGCCTTGTGGCCTAATGGATAAGGCGTCGGACTTCGGATCCGAAGATTGCAGGATTGAGTCCTGCCAGGGTCGAAATGTTTTGCTTCGCCAAGCTGCGCATTTGCAGTCTGTGTAGACAAGTGCTTCTACGGAACGAACGCCGGGGCTTTGCTGTTCATTGTTTCACGCAGCAAAACTCTCGACCCAGCAAGGACTCGAACCTTGAATCTTCGGTTTAGGAGACCGACGCCTTATCCATTAGGCCACAGGGCCTCGCAGAAGCCGTTCAGCGTTCGACCTAAGCTGGCTTTCCGCATCGCTTGCTTGAAGGCGAAAAAATCTGCAGAAATGCTTCGCCGCTGCGCTGCGGTCGTCGTGGCCTTGTGGCCTAATGGATAAGGCGTTGGACTTCGGATCCGAAGATTGCAGGTTCGTTCCTGCCAGGGTCGAAATGTTTTGCTTCGCCAAGCTGCGCATTTGCAGTCTGTGTAGACAAGTGCTTCTACGGAACGAACGCCGGGGCTTTGCTGTTCATTGTTTCACGCAGCAAAACTCTCGACCCAGCAAGGACTCGAACCTTGAATCTTCGGTTTAGGAGACCGAGGCCTTATCCATTAGGCCACAGGGCCTCGCAGAAGCCGTTCAGCGTTCGACCTAAGCTGGCTTTCCGCATCGCTTGCTTGAAGGCGAAAAAATCTGCAGAAATGCTTCGCCGCTGCGCTGTGGTCGTCGTGGCCTTGTGGCCTAATGGATAAGGCGTCGGACTTCGGATCCGAAGATTGCAGGATTGAGTCCTGCCAGGGTCGAAATGTTTTGCTTCGCCAAGCTGCGCATTTGCTGTCTGTGTAGACAAATGCTTCTACGGAACGAACGTCGAGGCTTTGCTGTTCATTGTTTCACGCAGCAAAACTCTCGACCCAGCAAGGACTCGAACCTTGAATCTCCGGTTTAGGAGACCGACGCCTTATCCATTAGGCCACAGGGCCTCGCAGAAGCCGTTCAGCGTTCGACCTAAGCTGGCTTTCCGCATCGCTTGCTTGAAGGCGAAGAAATCTGCAGAAATGCCACGCCGCTGCGCTGTGGTCGTCGTGGCCTTGTGGCCTAATGGATAAGGCGTCGGACTTCGGATCCGAAGATTGCAGGTTCGAGTCCTGCCAGGGTCGAAATGTTTTGCTTCGCCAAGCTGCGCGTTTGCAGTCTGTGTAGAAAAGTGCTTCTACGAAACGAACGCCGGTGCTTTGCTGTTCATTGCTTCACGCAGCAAAACTCTCGACCCAGCAAGGACTCGAACCTCGAATCTTCGGTTTAGGAGACCGACGCCTTATCCATTAGGCAACAGGGCCTCGCGGAAACCGTTCAGCGTTCGACCTAAGCTGGCTTTCCGCATCGCTTGCTTGAAGGCGAAGAAATCTGCAGAAATGCTACGCCGCTGCGCTGTGGTCGTCGTGGCCTTGTGGCCTAATGGATAAGGCATCGGACTTCAAATCCGAAGATTGCAAGTTCGAGTCCTGCCAGGGTCGAAATGTTTTGCAGCGCCAAGCTGCGCATCTGCAGACTCTGTAGACAGGTGCCTCTACGGAGCGAACCCCGGTGCATTGCTGTTCATTGCTTCACGCAGCAAAACTCGACCCAGCAAGGACTCGAACCTCGAATCTTCGGTTTAGCAGACCGACGCCTTATCCATTAGACAACAGGGCCTTGCGGAAACCGTTCAGCGTTCGACCTAAGCCGGCTTTCCGCATCGCTTGCTTGAAGGCGAAAAAATCTGCAGAAATGCTACGCCGCTGCGCTGTGGTCGTCGTGGCCTTGTGGCCTAATGGATACGGCGTCGGACTTCGGATCCGAAGATTGCAGGTTCGAGTCCTGCCAGGGTCGAAATGTTTTGCTTCGCGAAGCTGCGCGTTTGCAGTCTGTGTAGACAAGTGCTTCTACGGAACGAACGCCGGGGCTTTGCTGTTCATTGTTTCACGCAGCAAAACTCTCGACCCAGCAAGGACTCGAACCTCGAATCTTCGGTTTAGCAGACCGACGCCTTATCCATTAGACAACAGGGCCTTGCGGAAACCGTTCAGCGTTCGACCTAAGCTGGCTTTCCGCATCGCTTGCTTGAAGGCGAAAAAACCTGCAGAAATGCTACGCCGCTGCGCTATGGTCGTCGTGGCCTTGTGGCCTAATGGATAAGGCGTCGGACTTCGGATCCGAAGATTGCAGGTTCGAGTCCTGCCAGGGTCGAAATGTTTTGCTTCGCCAAGCTGCGCGTTTGCAGTCTGTGTAGACAAGTGCCTCTACGGCACGAACGCCGGTGCTTTGCTGTTCATTGCTTCAAGCAGCAAAACTCTCGACCCGGCAAGGACTCGAACCTTGAATCTTCGGTTTAGGAGACCGACGCCTTATCCATTAGGCAACAGGGCCTCGCGGAAACCGTTCAGCGTTCGACCTAAGCTGGCTTTCCGCATCGCTTGCTTGAAGGCGAAAAAACCTGCAGAAATGCTACGCCGCTGCGCTATGGTCGTCGTGGCCTTGTGGCCTAATGGATAAGGCGTCGGACTTCGGATCCGAAGATTGCAGGTTCGAGTCCTGCCAGGGTCGAAATGTTTTGCTTCGCCAAGCTGCGCGTTTGCAGTCTGTGTAGACAAGTGCCTCTACGGCACGAACGCCGGTGCTTTGCTGTTCATTGCTTCAAGCAGCAAAACTCTCGACCCGGCAAGGACTCGAACCTTGAATCTTCGGTTTAGGAGACCGACGCCTTATCCATTAGGCAACAGGGCCTCGCGGAAACCGTTCAGCGTTCGACCTAAGCTGGCTTTCCGCATCGCTTGCTTGAAGGCGAAAAAATCTGCAGAAATGCTACGCCGCTGCGCTGTGGTCGTCGTGGCCTTGTGGCCTAATGGATAAGGCATCGGACTTCAAATCCGAAGATTGCAAGTTCGAGTCCTGCCAGGGTCGAAATGTTTTGCAGCGCCAAGCTGCGCATCTGCAGACTCTGTAGACAGGTGCTTCTACGGAACGAACGCCGGGGCTTTGCTGTTCATTGTTTCACGCAGCAAAACTCTCGACCCAGCAAGGACTCGAACCTTGAATCTTCGGTTTAGGAGACCGACGCCTTATCCATTAGGCCACAGGGCCTCGCAGAAGCCGTTCAGCGTTCGACCTAAGCTGGCTTTCCGCATCGCTTGCTTGAAGGCGAAAAAATCTGCAGAAATGCTACGCCGCTGCGCTGTGGTCGTCGTGGCCTTGTGGCCTAATGGATAAGGCGTCGGACTTCGCATCCGAAGATTGCAGGTTCGAGTCCTGCCAGGGTCGAAAGGTTTTGCTTCGCCAAGCTGCGCATTTGCAGTCTGTGTAGACAAGTGCTTCTACGGAACGAACGTCGAGGCTTTGCTGTTCATTGTTTCACGCAGCAAAACTCTCGACCCAGCAAGGACTCGAACCTTGAATCTTCGGTTTAGGAGACCGACGCCTTATCCATTAGGCCACAGGGCCTCGCAGAAGCCGTTCAGCGTTCGACCTAAGCTGGCTTTCCGCATCGCTTGCTTGAAGGCGAAAAAATCTGCAGAAATGCTACGCCGCTGCGCTGTGGTCGTCGTGGCTTTGTGGCCTAATGGATAAGGCGTCGGACTTCGGATCCGAAGATTGCAGGTTCGAGTCCTGCCAGGGTCGAAATGTTTTGCTTCGCCAAGCTGCGCATTTGCAGTCTGTGTAGACAAGTGCTTCTACGGAACGAACGCCGGGGCTTTGCTGTTCATTGTTTCACGCAGCAAAACTCTCGACCCAGCAAGGACTCGAACCTTGAATCTTCGGTTTAGGAGACCGACGCCTTATCCATCAGGCCACAGGGCCTCGCAGAAGCCGTTCAGCGTTCGACCTAAGCTGGCTTTCCGCATCGCTTGCTTGAAGGCGAAAAAATCTGCAGAAATGCTACACCGCTGCGCTGTGGTCGTCGTGGCCTTGTGGCCTAATGGATAAGGCGTCGGACTTCGGATCCGAAGATTGCAGGTTTGAGTCCTGCCAGGTTCGAAATGTTTTGCTTCGCCAAGCTGCGCATTTGCTGTCTGTGTAGACAAGTGCTTCTACGGAACGAACGTCGAGGCTTTGCTGTTCATTGTTTCACGCAGCAAAACTCTCGACCCAGCAAGGACTCGAACCTTGAATCTTCGGTTTAGGAGACCGACGCCTTATCCATTAGGCCACAGGGCCTCGCAGAAGCCGTTCAGCGTTCGACCTAAGCTGGCTTTCCGCATCGCTTGCTTGAAGGCGAAAAAACCTGCAGAAATGCTACGCCGCTGCGCTGTGGTCGTCGTGGCCTTGTGGCCTAATGGATAAGGCGTCGGACTTCGGATCCGAAGATTGCAGGTTCGAGTCCTGCCAGGGTCGAAATGTTTTGCTTCGCCAAGGAGCGCGTTTGCAGTCTGTGTAGACAAGTGCTTCTACGGAACGAACGCCGGGGCTTTGCTGTTCATTGTTTCACGCAGCAAAACTCTCGACCCAGCAAGGACTCGAACCTTGAATCTTCGGTTTAGGAGACCGACGCCTTATCCATTAGGCCACAGGGCCTCGCAGAAGCCGTTCAGCGTTCGACCTAAGCTGGCTTTCCGCATCGCTTGCTTGAAGGCGAAAAAATCTGCAGAAATGCTACGCCGCTGCGCTGTGGTCGTCGTGGCCTTGTGGCCTAATGGATAAGGCGTCGGTCTTCGGATCCGAAGATTGCAGGTTCGAGTCCTGCCAGGGTCGAAATGTTTTGCTTCGCCAAGGAGCGCGTTTGCAGTCTGTGTAGACAAGTGCTTCTACGGAACGAACGCCGGGGCTTTGCTGTTCATTGTTTCACGCAGCAAAACTCTCGACCCAGCAAGGACTCGAACCTTGAATCTTCGGTTTAGGAGACCGACGCCTTATCCATTAGGCCACAGGGCCTCGCAGAAGCCGTTCAGCGTTCGACCTAAGCTGGCTTTCCGCATCGCTTGCTTGAAGGCGAAAAAACCTGCAGAAATGCTACGCCGCTGCGCTGTGGTCGTCGTGGCCTTGTGGCCTAATGGATAAGGCGTCGGACTTTGGATCCGAAGATTGCAGGTTCGAGTCCTGCCAGGGTCGAAATGTTTTGCTTCGCCAAGGAGCGCGTTTGCAGTCTGTGTAGACAAGTGCTTCTACGGAACGAACGCCGGGGCTTTGCTGTTCATTGTTTCACGCAGCAAAACTCTCGACCCAGCAAGAACTCGAACATTGAATCTTCGGTTTAGGAGACCGACGCCTTATCCATTAGGCCACAGGGCCTCGCAGAAGCCGTTCAGCGTTCGACCTAAGCTGGCTTTCCGCATCGCTTGCTTGAAGGCGAAAAAATCTGCAGAAATGCTACGCCGCTGCGCTGTGGTCGTCGTGGCCTTGTGGCCTAATGGATAAGGCGTCGGACTTCGGATCCGAAGATTGCAGGTTCGAGTCCTGCCAGGGTCGAAATGTTTTGCTTCGCCAAGCTGCGCATTTGCAGTCTGTGTAGACAAGTGCTTCTACGGAACGAACGCCGGGGCTTTGCTGTTCATTGTTTCACGCAGCAAAACTCTCGACCCAGCAAGAACTCGAACATTGAATCTTCGGTTTAGGAGACCGACGCCTTATCCATTAGGCCACAGAGCCTCGCAGAAGACGTTCAGCGTTCGACCTAAGCTGGCTTTCCGCATCGCTTGCTTGAAGGCGAAGAAATCTGCAGAAATGCTTCGCCGCTGCGCTGTGGTCGTCGTGGCCTTGTGGCCTAATGGATAAGGCGTCGGACTTCGGATCCGAAGATTGCAGGTTCGAGTCCTGCCAGGGTCGAAAATTTTTGCTTCGCCAAGCTGCGCATTTGCAGTCTGTGTAGACAAGTGCTTCTACGGAACGAACGCCGGGGCTTTGCTGTTCATTGTTTCACGCAGCAAAACTCTCGACCCAGCAAGAACTCGAACATTGAATCTTCGGTTTAGGAGACCGACGCCTTATCCATTAGGCCACAGGGCCTCGCAGAAGCCGTTCAGCGTTCGACCTAAGCTGGCTTTCCGCATCGCTTGCTTGAAGGCGAAAAAATCTGCAGAAATGCTACGCCGCTGCGCTGTGGTCGTCGTGGCCTTGTGGCCTAATGGATAAGGCGTCGGTCTTCGGATCCGAAGATTGCAGGTTCGAGTCCTGCCAGGGTCGAAATGTTTTGCTTCGCCAAGGAGCGCGTTTGCAGTCTGTGTAGACAAGTGCTTCTACGGAACGAACGCCGGGGCTTTGCTGTTCATTGTTTCACGCAGCAAAACTCTCGACCCAGCAAGGACTCGAACCTTGAATCTTCGGTTTAGGAGACCGACGCCTTATCCATTAGGCCACAGGGCCTCGCAGAAGCCGTTCAGCGTTCGACCTAAGCTGGCTTTCCGCATCGCTTGCTTGAAGGCGAAAAAACCTGCAGAAATGCTACGCCGCTGCGCTGTGGTCGTCGTGGCCTTGTGGCCTAATGGATAAGGCGTCGGACTTTGGATCCGAAGATTGCAGGTTCGAGTCCTGCCAGGGTCGAAATGTTTTGCTTCGCCAAGGAGCGCGTTTGCAGTCTGTGTAGACAAGTGCTTCTACGGAACGAACGCCGGGGCTTTGCTGTTCATTGTTTCACGCAGCAAAACTCTCGACCCAGCAAGAACTCGAACATTGAATCTTCGGTTTAGGAGACCGACGCCTTATCCATTAGGCCACAGGGCCTCGCAGAAGCCGTTCAGCGTTCGACCTAAGCTGGCTTTCCGCATCGCTTGCTTGAAGGCGAAAAAATCTGCAGAAATGCTACGCCGCTGCGCTGTGGTCGTCGTGGCCTTGTGGCCTAATGGATAAGGCGTCGGACTTCGGATCCGAAGATTGCAGGTTCGAGTCCTGCCAGGGTCGAAATGTTTTGCTTCGCCAAGCTGCGCATTTGCAGTCTGTGTAGACAAGTGCTTCTACGGAACGAACGCCGGGGCTTTGCTGTTCATTGTTTCACGCAGCAAAACTCTCGACCCAGCAAGAACTCGAACATTGAATCTTCGGTTTAGGAGACCGACGCCTTATCCATTAGGCCACAGAGCCTCGCAGAAGACGTTCAGCGTTCGACCTAAGCTGGCTTTCCGCATCGCTTGCTTGAAGGCGAAGAAATCTGCAGAAATGCTTCGCCGCTGCGCTGTGGTCGTCGTGGCCTTGTGGCCTAATGGATAAGGCGTCGGACTTCGGATCCGAAGATTGCAGGTTCGAGTCCTGCCAGGGTCGAAAATTTTTGCTTCGCCAAGCTGCGCATTTGCAGTCTGTGTAGACAAGTGCTTCTACGGAACGAACGCCGGGGCTTTGCTGTTCATTGTTTCACGCAGCAAAACTCTCGACCCAGCAAGAACTCGAACATTGAATCTTCGGTTTAGGAGACCGACGCCTTATCCATTAGGCCACAGGGCCTCGCAGAAGCCGTTCAGCGTTCGACCTAAGCTGGCTTTCCGCATCGCTTGCTTGAAGGCGAAAAAATCTGCAGAAATGCTTCGCCGCTGCGCTGTGGTCGTCGTGGCCTTGTGGCCTAATGGATAAGGCGTCGGACTTCGGATCCGAAGATTGCAGGTTCGAGTCCTGCCAGGGTCGAAATGTTTTGCTTCGCCAAGGAGCGCGTTTGCAGTCTGTGTAGACAAGTGCTTCTACGGAACGAACGCCGGGGCTTTGCTGTTCATTGTTTCACGCAGCAAAACTCTCGACCCAGCAAGGACTCGAACCTTGAATCTTCGCTTTAGGAGACCGACGCCTTATCCATTAGGCCACAGGGCCTCGCAGAAGCCGTTCAGCGTTCGACCTAAGCTGGCTTTCCGCATCGCTTGCTTGAAGGCGAAAAAACGTGCAGAAATGCTACGCCGCTGCGCTGTGGTCGTCGTGGCCTTGTGGCCTAATGGATAAGGCGTCGGACTTCGGATCCGAAGATTGCAGGTTCGAGTCCTGCCAGGGTCGAAAATTTTTGCTTCGCCAAGCTGCGCATTTGCAGTCTGTGTAGACAAGTGCTTCTACGGAACGAACGCCGGGGCTTTGCTGTTCATTGTTTCACGCAGCAAAATTCTCGACCCAGCAAGGACTCGAACCTTGAATCTTCGGTTTAGGAGACCGACGCCTTATCCATTAGGCCACAGGGCCTCGCAGAAGCCGTTCAGCGTTCGACCTAAGCTGGCTTTCCGCATCGCTTGCTTGAAGGCGAAAAAACCTGCAGAAATGCTACGCCGCTGCGCTGTGGTCGTCGTGGCCTTGTGGCCTAATGGATAAGGCGTCGGACTTCGGATCCGAAGATTGCAGGTTCGAGTCCTGCCAGGGTCGAAATGTTTTGCTTCGCCAAGGAGCGCGTTTGCAGTCTGTGTAGACAAGTGCTTCTACGGAACGAACGCCGGGGCTTTGCTGTTCATTGTTTCACGCAGCAAAACTCTCGACCCAGCAAGGACTCGAACCTTGAATCTTCGGTTTAGGAGACCGACGCCTTATCCATTAGGCCACAGGGCCTCGCAGAAGCCGTTCAGCGTTCGACCTAAGCTGGCTTTCCGCATCGCTTGCTTGAAGGCGAAAAAATCTGCAGAAATGCTACGCCGCTGCGCTGTGGTCGTCGTGGCCTTGTGGCCTAATGGATAAGGCGTCGGTCTTCGGATCCGAAGATTGCAGGTTCGAGTCCTGCCAGGGTCGAAATGTTTTGCTTCGCCAAGGAGCGCGTTTGCAGTCTGTGTAGACAAGTGCTTCTACGGAACGAACGCCGGGGCTTTGCTGTTCATTGTTTCACGCAGCAAAACTCTCGACCCAGCAAGGACTCGAACCTTGAATCTTCGGTTTAGGAGACCGACGCCTTATCCATTAGGCCACAGGGCCTCGCAGAAGCCGTTCAGCGTTCGACCTAAGCTGGCTTTCCGCATCGCTTGCTTGAAGGCGAAAAAACCTGCAGAAATGCTACGCCGCTGCGCTGTGGTCGTCGTGGCCTTGTGGCCTAATGGATAAGGCGTCGGACTTTGGATCCGAAGATTGCAGGTTCGAGTCCTGCCAGGGTCGAAATGTTTTGCTTCGCCAAGGAGCGCGTTTGCAGTCTGTGTAGACAAGTGCTTCTACGGAACGAACGCCGGGGCTTTGCTGTTCATTGTTTCACGCAGCAAAACTCTCGACCCAGCAAGAACTCGAACATTGAATCTTCGGTTTAGGAGACCGACGCCTTATCCATTAGGCCACAGGGCCTCGCAGAAGCCGTTCAGCGTTCGACCTAAGCTGGCTTTCCGCATCGCTTGCTTGAAGGCGAAAAAACCTGCAGAAATGCTACGCCGCTGCGCTGTGGTCGTCGTGGCCTTGTGGCCTAATGGATAAGGCGTCGGACTTTGGATCCGAAGATTGCAGGTTCGAGTCCTGCCAGGGTCGAAATGTTTTGCTTCGCCAAGGAGCGCGTTTGCAGTCTGTGTAGACAAGTGCTTCTACGGAACGAACGCCGGGGCTTTGCTGTTCATTGTTTCACGCAGCAAAACTCTCGACCCAGCAAGAACTCGAACATTGAATCTTCGGTTTAGGAGACCGACGCCTTATCCATTAGGCCACAGGGCCTCGCAGAAGCCGTTCAGCGTTCGACCTAAGCTGGCTTTCCGCATCGCTTGCTTGAAGGCGAAAAAATCTGCAGAAATGCTACGCCGCTGCGCTGTGGTCGTCGTGGCCTTGTGGCCTAATGGATAAGGCGTCGGACTTCGGATCCGAAGATTGCAGGTTCGAGTCCTGCCAGGGTCGAAATGTTTTGCTTCGCCAAGCTGCGCATTTGCAGTCTGTGTAGACAAGTGCTTCTACGGAACGAACGCCGGGGCTTTGCTGTTCATTGTTTCACGCAGCAAAACTCTCGACCCAGCAAGAACTCGAACATTGAATCTTCGGTTTAGGAGACCGACGCCTTATCCATTAGGCCACAGAGCCTCGCAGAAGACGTTCAGCGTTCGACCTAAGCTGGCTTTCCGCATCGCTTGCTTGAAGGCGAAGAAATCTGCAGAAATGCTTCGCCGCTGCGCTGTGGTCGTCGTGGCCTTGTGGCCTAATGGATAAGGCGTCGGACTTCGGATCCGAAGATTGCAGGTTCGAGTCCTGCCAGGGTCGAAATGTTTTGCTTCGCCAAGCTGCGCATTTGCAGTCTGTGTAGACAAGTGCTTCTACGGAACGAACGCCGGGGCTTTGCTGTTCATTGTTTCACGCAGCAAAACTCTCGACCCAGCAAGAACTCGAACATTGAATCTTCGGTTTAGGAGACCGACGCCTTATCCATTAGGCCACAGGGCCTCGCAGAAGCCGTTCAGCGTTCGACCTAAGCTGGCTTTCCGCATCGCTTGCTTGAAGGCGAAAAAATCTGCAGAAATGCTTCGCCGCTGCGCTGTGGTCGTCGTGGCCTTGTGGCCTAATGGATAAGGCGTCGGACTTCGGATCCGAAGATTGCAGGTTCGAGTCCTGCCAGGGTCGAAATGTTTTGCTTCGCCAAGGAGCGCGTTTGCAGTCTGTGTAGACAAGTGCTTCTACGGAACGAACGCCGGGGCTTTGCTGTTCATTGTTTCACGCAGCAAAACTCTCGACCCAGCAAGGACTCGAACCTTGAATCTTCGCTTTAGGAGACCGACGCCTTATCCATTAGGCCACAGGGCCTCGCAGAAGCCGTTCAGCGTTCGACCTAAGCTGGCTTTCCGCATCGCTTGCTTGAAGGCGAAAAAACGTGCAGAAATGCTACGCCGCTGCGCTGTGGTCGTCGTGGCCTTGTGGCCTAATGGATAAGGCGTCGGACTTCGGATCCGAAGATTGCAGGTTCGAGTCCTGCCAGGGTCGAAAATTTTTGCTTCGCCAAGCTGCGCATTTGCAGTCTGTGTAGACAAGTGCTTCTACGGAACGAACGCCGGGGCTTTGCTGTTCATTGTTTCACGCAGCAAAACTCTCGACCCAGCAAGAACTCGAACATTGAATCTTCGGTTTAGGAGACCGACGCCTTATCCATTAGGCCACAGGGCCTCGCAGAAGCCGTTCAGCGTTCGACCTAAGCTGGCTTTCCGCATCGCTTGCTTGAAGGCGAAAAAATCTGCAGAAATGCTTCGCCGCTGCGCTGTGGTCGTCGTGGCCTTGTGGCCTAATGGATAAGGCGTCGGACTTCGGATCCGAAGATTGCAGGTTCGAGTCCTGCCAGGGTCGAAATGTTTTGCTTCGCCAAGGAGCGCGTTTGCAGTCTGTGTAGACAAGTGCTTCTACGGAACGAACGCCGGGGCTTTGCTGTTCATTGTTTCACGCAGCAAAACTCTCGACCCAGCAAGGACTCGAACCTTGAATCTTCGCTTTAGGAGACCGACGCCTTATCCATTAGGCCACAGGGCCTCGCAGAAGCCGTTCAGCGTTCGACCTAAGCTGGCTTTCCGCATCGCTTGCTTGAAGGCGAAAAAACCTGCAGAAATGCTACGCCGCTGCGCTGTGGTCGTCGTGGCCTTGTGGCCTAATGGATAAGGCGTCGGACTTCGGATCCGAAGATTGCAGGTTCGAGTCCTGCCAGGGTCGAAATGTTTTGCTTCGCCAAGGAGCGCGTTTGCAGTCTGTGTAGACAAGTGCTTCTACGGAACGAACGCCGGGGCTTTGCTGTTCATTGTTTCACGCAGCAAAACTCTCGACCCAGCAAGGACTCGAACCTTGAATCTTCGCTTTAGGAGACCGACGCCTTATCCATTAGGCCACAGGGCCTCGCAGAAGCCGTTCAGCGTTCGACCTAAGCTGGCTTTCCGCATCGCTTGCTTGAAGGCGAAAAAACGTGCAGAAATGCTACGCCGCTGCGCTGTGGTCGTCGTGGCCTTGTGGCCTAATGGATAAGGCGTCGGACTTCGGATCCGAAGATTGCAGGTTCGAGTCCTGCCAGGGTCGAAAATTTTTGCTTCGCCAAGCTGCGCATTTGCAGTCTGTGTAGACAAGTGCTTCTACGGAACGAACGCCGGGGCTTTGCTGTTCATTGTTTCACGCAGCAAAACTCTCGACCCAGCAAGAACTCGAACATTGAATCTTCGGTTTAGGAGACCGACGCCTTATCCATTAGGCCACAGGGCCTCGCAGAAGCCGTTCAGCGTTCGACCTAAGCTGGCTTTCCGCATCGCTTGCTTGAAGGCGAAAAAATCTGCAGAAATGCTTCGCCGCTGCGCTGTGGTCGTCGTGGCCTTGTGGCCTAATGGATAAGGCGTCGGACTTCGGATCCGAAGATTGCAGGTTCGAGTCCTGCCAGGGTCGAAATGTTTTGCTTCGCCAAGGAGCGCGTTTGCAGTCTGTGTAGACAAGTGCTTCTACGGAACGAACGCCGGGGCTTTGCTGTTCATTGTTTCACGCAGCAAAACTCTCGACCCAGCAAGGACTCGAACCTTGAATCTTCGCTTTAGGAGACCGACGCCTTATCCATTAGGCCACAGGGCCTCGCAGAAGCCGTTCAGCGTTCGACCTAAGCTGGCTTTCCGCATCGCTTGCTTGAAGGCGAAAAAACCTGCAGAAATGCTACGCCGCTGCGCTGTGGTCGTCGTGGCCTTGTGGCCTAATGGATAAGGCGACGGACTTCGGATCCGAAGATTGCAGGTTCGAGTCCTGCCAGGGTCGAAAATTTTTGCTTCGCCAAGCTGCGCATTTGCTGTCTGTGTAGACAAGTGCTTCTACGGAACGAACGCCGGGGCTTTGCTGTTCATTGTTTCACGCAGCAAAACTCTCGACCCAGCAAGAACTCGAACATTGAATCTTCGGTTTAGGAGACCGACGCCTTATCCATTAGGCCACAGGGCCTCGCAGAAGCCGTTCACCGTTCGACCTAAGCTGGCTTTCCGCATCGCTTGCTTGAAGGCGAAAAAACCTGCAGAAATGCTTCGCCGCTGCGCTGTGGTCGTCGTGGCCTTGTGGCCTAATGGATAAGGCGTCGGACTTCGGATCCGAAGATTGCAGGATTGAGTCCTGCCAGGGTCGAAATGTTTTGCTTCGCCAAGCTGCGCATTTGCAGTCTGTGTAGACAAGTGCTTCTACGGAACGAACGCCGGGGCTTTGCTGTTCATTGTTTCACGCAGCAAAACTCTCGACCCAGCAAGGACTCGAACCTTGAATCTTCGGTTTAGGAGACCGACGCCTTATCCATTAGGCCACAGGGCCTCGCAGAAGCCGTTCAGCGTTCGACCTAAGCTGGCTTTCCGCATCGCTTGCTTGAAGGCGAAAAAATCTGCAGAAATGCTTCGCCGCTGCGCTGCGGTCGTCGTGGCCTTGTGGCCTAATGGATAAGGCGTCGGACTTCGGATCCGAAGATTGCAGGTTCGTTCCTGCCAGGGTCGAAATGTTTTGCTTCGCCAAGCTGCGCATTTGCAGTCTGTGTAGACAAGTGCTTCTACGGAACGAACGCCGAGGCTTTGCTGTTCATTGTTTCACGCAGCAAAACTCTCGACCCAGCAAGAACTCGAACATTGAATCTTCGGTTTAGGAGACCGACGCCTTCTCCATTAGGCCACAGGGCCTCGCAGAAGCCGTTCAGCGTTCGACCTAAGCTGGCTTTCCGCATCGCTTGCTTGAAGGCGAAAAAATCTGCAGAAATGCTACGCCGCTGCGCTGTGGTCGTCGTGGCCTTGTGGCCTAATGGATAAGGCGTCGGACTTCGGATCCGAAGATTGCAGGATTGAGTCCTGCCAGGGTCGAAATGTTTTGCTTCGCCAAGCTGCGCATTTGCTGTCTGTGTAGACAAGTGCTTCTACGGAACGAACGCCGGGGCTTTGCTGTTCATTGTTTCACGCAGCAAAACTATCGACCCAACAAGGACTCGAACCTTGAATCTTCGGTTTAGGAGACCGACGCCTTATCCATTAGGCCACAGGGCCTCGCAGAAGCCGTTCAGCGTTCGACCTAAGCTGGCTTTCCGCATCGCTTGCTTGAAGGCGAAAAAATCTGCAGAAATGCTTCGCCGCTGCGCTGTGGTCGTCGTGGCCTTGTGGCCTAATGGATAAGGCGTCGGACTTCGGATCCGAAGATTGCAGGTTCGAGTCCTGCCAGGGTCGAAATGTTTTGCTTCGCCAAGGAGCGCGTTTGCAGTCTGTGTAGACAAGTGCTTCTACGGAACGAACGCCGGGGCTTTGCTGTTCATTGTTTCACGCAGCAAAACTCTCGACCCAGCAAGGACTCGAACCTTGAATCTTCGGTTTAGGAGACCGACGCCTTATCCATTAGGCCACAGAGCCTCGCAGAAGACGTTCAGCGTTCGACCTAAGCTGGCTTTCCGCATCGCTTGCTTGAAGGCGAAGAAATCTGCAGAAATGCTTCGCCGCTGCGCTGTGGTCGTCGTGGCCTTGTGGCCTAATGGATAAGGCGTCGGACTTCGGATCCGAAGATTGCAGGTTCGAGTCCTGCCAGGGTCGAAAATTTTTGCTTCGCCAAGCTGCGCATTTGCAGTCTGTGTAGACAAGTGCTTCTACGGAACGAACGCCGGGGCTTTGCTGTTCATTGTTTCACGCAGCAAAACTCTCGACCCATTAAGAACTCGAACATTGAATCTTCGGTTTAGGAGACCGACGCCTTATCCATTAGGCCACAGGGCCTCGCAGAAGCCGTTCAGCGTTCGACCTAAGCTGGCTTTCCGCATCGCTTGCTTGAAGGCGAAAAAATCTGCAGAAATGCTACGCCGCTGCGCTGTGGTCGTCGTGGCCTTGTGGCCTAATGGATAAGGCGTCGGACTTCGGATCCGAAGATTGCAGGTTCGAGTCCTGCCAGGGTCGAAATGTTTTGCTTCGCCAAGGAGCGCGTTTGCAGTCTGTGTAGACAAGTGCTTCTACGGAACGAACGCCGGGGCTTTGCTGTTCATTGTTTCACGCAGCAAAACTCTCGACCCAGCAAGGACTCGAACCTTGAATCTTCGCTTTAGGAGACCGACGCCTTATCCATTAGGCCACAGGGCCTCGCAGAAGCCGTTCAGCGTTCGACCTAAGCTGGCTTTCCGCATCGCTTGCTTGAAGGCGAAAAAACCTGCAGAAATGCTACGCCGCTGCGCTGTGGTCGTCGTGGCCTTGTGGCCTAATGGATAAGGCGTCGGACTTCGGATCCGAAGATTGCAGGTTCGAGTCCTGCCAGGGTCGAAAATTTTTGCTTCGCCAAGCTGCGCATTTGCTGTCTGTGTAGACAAGTGCTTCTACGGAACGAACGCCGGGGCTTTGCTGTTCATTGTTTCACGCAGCAAAACTCTCGACCCAGCAAGAACTCGAACATTGAATCTTCGGTTTAGGAGACCGACGCCTTATCCATTAGGCCACAGAGCCTCGCAGAAGACGTTCAGCGTTCGACCTAAGCTGGCTTTCCGCATCGCTTGCTTGAAGGCGAAGAAATCTGCAGAAATGCTTCGCCGCTGCGCTGTGGTCGTCGTGGCCTTGTGGCCTAATGGATAAGGCGTCGGACTTCGGATCCGAAGATTGCAGGTTCGAGTCCTGCCAGGGTCGAAAATTTTTGCTTCGCCAAGCTGCGCATTTGCAGTCTGTGTAGACAAGTGCTTCTACGGAACGAACGCCGGGGCTTTGCTGTTCATTGTTTCACGCAGCAAAACTCTCGACCCAGCAAGAACTCGAACATTGAATCTTCGGTTTAGGAGACCGACGCCTTATCCATTAGGCCACAGGGCCTCGCAGAAGCCGTTCAGCGTTCGACCTAAGCTGGCTTTCCGCATCGCTTGCTTGAAGGCGAAAAAATCTGCAGAAATGCTTCGCCGCTGCGCTGTGGTCGTCGTGGCCTTGTGGCCTAATGGATAAGGCGTCGGACTTCGGATCCGAAGATTGCAGGTTCGAGTCCTGCCAGGGTCGAAATGTTTTGCTTCGCCAAGGAGCGCGTTTGCAGTCTGTGTAGACAAGTGCTTCTACGGAACGAACGCCGGGGTTTTGCTGTTCATTGTTTCACGCAGCAAAACTCTCGACCCAGCAAGGACTCGAACCTTGAATCTTCGCTTTAGGAGACCGACGCCTTATCCATTAGGCCACAGGGCCTCGCAGAAGCCGTTCAGCGTTCGACCTAAGCTGGCTTTCCGCATCGCTTGCTTGAAGGCGAAAAAACGTGCAGAAATGCTACGCCGCTGCGCTGTGGTCGTCGTGGCCTTGTGGCCTAATGGATAAGGCGTCGGACTTCGGATCCGAAGATTGCAGGTTCGAGTCCTGCCAGGGTCGAAAATTTTTGCTTCGCCAAGCTGCGCATTTGCAGTCTGTGTAGACAAGTGCTTCTACGGAACGAACGCCGGGGCTTTGCTGTTCATTGTTTCACGCAGCAAAACTCTCGACCCAGCAAGAACTCGAACATTGAATCTTCGGTTTAGGAGACCGACGCCTTATCCATTAGGCCACAGGGCCTCGCAGAAGCCGTTCAGCGTTCGACCTAAGCTGGCTTTCCGCATCGCTTGCTTGAAGGCGAAAAAATCTGCAGAAATGCTTCGCCGCTGCGCTGTGGTCGTCGTGGCCTTGTGGCCTAATGGATAAGGCGTCGGACTTCGGATCCGAAGATTGCAGGTTCGAGTCCTGCCAGGGTCGAAATGTTTTGCTTCGCCAAGGAGCGCGTTTGCAGTCTGTGTAGACAAGTGCTTCTACGGAACGAACGCCGGGGCTTTGCTGTTCATTGTTTCACGCAGCAAAACTCTCGACCCAGCAAGGACTCGAACCTTGAATCTTCGCTTTAGGAGACCGACGCCTTATCCATTAGGCCACAGGGCCTCGCAGAAGCCGTTCAGCGTTCGACCTAAGCTGGCTTTCCGCATCGCTTGCTTGAAGGCGAAAAAACCTGCAGAAATGCTACGCCGCTGCGCTGTGGTCGTCGTGGCCTTGTGGCCTAATGGATAAGGCGTCGGACTTCGGATCCGAAGATTGCAGGTTCGAGTCCTGCCAGGGTCGAAAATTTTTGCTTCGCCAAGCTGCGCATTTGCTGTCTGTGTAGACAAGTGCTTCTACGGAACGAACGCCGGGGCTTTGCTGTTCATTGTTTCACGCAGCAAAACTCTCGACCCAGCAAGAACTCGAACCTTGAATCTTCGCTTTAGGAGACCGACGCCTTATCCATTAGGCCACAGGGCCTCGCAGAAGCCGTTCAGCGTTCGACCTAAGCTGGCTTTCCGCATCGCTTGCTTGAAGGCGAAAAAACCTGCAGAAATGCTACGCCGCTGCGCTGTGGTCGTCGTGGCCTTGTGGCCTAATGGATAAGGCGTCGGACTTCGGATCCGAAGATTGCAGGTTCGAGTCCTGCCAGGGTCGAAAATTTTTGCTTCGCCAAGCTGCGCATTTGCTGTCTGTGTAGACAAGTGCTTCTACGGAACGAACGCCGGGGCTTTGCTGTTCATTGTTTCACGCAGCAAAACTCTCGACCCAGCAAGAACTCGAACATTGAATCTTCGGTTTAGGAGACCGACGCCTTATCCATTAGGCCACAGGGCCTCGCAGAAGCCGTTCACCGTTCGACCTAAGCTGGCTTTCCGCATCGCTTGCTTGAAGGCGAAAAAACCTGCAGAAATGCTTCGCCGCTGCGCTGTGGTCGTCGTGGCCTTGTGGCCTAATGGATAAGGCGTCGGACTTCGGATCCGAAGATTGCAGGATTGAGTCCTGCCAGGGTCGAAATGTTTTGCTTCGCCAAGCTGCGCATTTGCAGTCTGTGTAGACAAGTGCTTCTACGGAACGAACGCCGGGGCTTTGCTGTTCATTGTTTCACGCAGCAAAACTCTCGACCCAGCAAGGACGCGAACCTTGAATCTTCGGTTTAGGAGACCGACGCCTTATCCATTAGGCCACAGGGCCTCGCAGAAGCCGTTCAGCGTTCGACCTAAGCTGGCTTTCCGCATCGCTTGCTTGAAGGCGAAAAAATCTGCAGAAATGCTTC
Organism: Heligmosomoides polygyrus bakeri; assembly: GCA_947359475.1. NCBI lineage: Eukaryota > Metazoa > Nematoda > Chromadorea > Rhabditida > Heligmosomidae > Heligmosomoides > Heligmosomoides polygyrus. Next base: position 40,614,410 of record OX375867.1, read on the forward strand.
GCCGCTGCGCTGCGGTCGTCGTGGCCTTGTGGCCTAATGGATAAGGCGTCGGACTTCGGATCCGAAGATTGCAGGTTCGTTCCTGCCAGGGTCGAAAATTTTTGCTTCGCCAAGCTGCGCATTTGCTGTCTGTGTAGACAAGTGCTTCTACGGAACGAACGCCGGGGCTTTGCTGTTCATTGTTTCACGCAGCAAAACTCTCGACCCAGCAAGAACTCGAACCTTGAATCTTCGCTTTAGGAGACCGACGCCTTATCCATTAGGCCACAGGGCCTCGCAGAAGCCGTTCAGCGTTCGACCTAAGCTGGCTTTCCGCATCGCTTGCTTGAAGGCGAAAAAACCTGCAGAAATGCTACGCCGCTGCGCTGTGGTCGTCGTGGCCTTGTGGCCTAATGGATAAGGCGTCGGACTTCGGATCCGAAGATTGCAGGTTCGAGTCCTGCCAGGGTCGAAAATTTTTGCTTCGCCAAGCTGCGCATTTGCTGTCTGTGTAGACAAGTGCTTCTACGGAACGAACGCCGGGGCTTTGCTGTTCATTGTTTCACGCAGCAAAACTCTCGACCCAGCAAGAACTCGAACATTGAATCTTCGGTTTAGGAGACCGACGCCTTATCCATTAGGCCACAGGGCCTCGCAGAAGCCGTTCACCGTTCGACCTAAGCTGGCTTTCCGCATCGCTTGCTTGAAGGCGAAAAAACCTGCAGAAATGCTTCGCCGCTGCGCTGTGGTCGTCGTGGCCTTGTGGCCTAATGGATAAGGCGTCGGACTTCGGATCCGAAGATTGCAGGATTGAGTCCTGCCAGGGTCGAAATGTTTTGCTTCGCCAAGCTGCGCATTTGCAGTCTGTGTAGACAAGTGCTTCTACGGAACGAACGCCGGGGCTTTGCTGTTCATTGTTTCACGCAGCAAAACTCTCGACCCAGCAAGGACGCGAACCTTGAATCTTCGGTTTAGTAGACCGACGCCTTATCCATTAGGCCACAGGGCCTCGCAGAAGCCGTTCAGCGTTCGACCTAAGCTGGCTTTCCGCATCGCTTGCTTGAAGGCGAAAAAATCTGCAGAAATGCTACGCCGCTGCGCTGTGGTCGTCGTGGCCTTGTGGCCTAATGGATAAGGCGTCGGACTTCGGATCCGAAGATTGCAGGTTCGAGTCCTGCCAGGGTCGAAATGTTTTGCTTCGCCAAGGAGCGCGTTTGCAGTCTGTGTAGACAAGTGCTTCTACGGAACGAACGCCGGGGCTTTGCTGTTCATTGTTTCACGCAGCAAAACTCTCGACCCAGCAAGGACTCGAACCTTGAATCTTCGCTTTAGGAGACCGACGCCTTATCCATTAGGCCACAGGGCCTCGCAGAAGCCGTTCAGCGTTCGACCTAAGCTGGCTTTCCGAATCGCTTGCTTGAAGGCGAAAAAACCTGCAGAAATGCTACGCCGCTGCGCTGTGGTCGTCGTGGCCTTGTGGCCTAATGGATAAGGCGTCGGACTTCGGATCCGAAGATTGCAGGTTCGAGTCCTGCCAGGGTCGAAAATTTTTGCTTCGCCAAGCTGCGCATTTGCTGTCTGTGTAGACAAGTGCTTCTACGGAACGAACGCCGGGGCTTTGCTGTTCATTGTTTCACGCAGCAAAACTCTCGACCCAGCAAGAACTCGAACATTGAATCTTCGGTTTAGGAGACCGACGCCTTATCCATTAGGCCACAGGGCCTCGCAGAAGCCGTTCACCGTTCGACCTAAGCTGGCTTTCCGCATCGCTTGCTTGAAGGCGAAAAAACCTGCAGAAATGCTTCGCCGCTGCGCTGTGGTCGTCGTGGCCTTGTGGCCTAATGGATAAGGCGTCGGACTTCGGATCCGAAGATTGCAGGATTGAGTCCTGCCAGGGTCGAAATGTTTTGCTTCGCCAAGCTGCGCATTTGCAGTCTGTGTAGACAAGTGCTTCTACGGAACGAACGCCGGGGCTTTGCTGTTCATTGTTTCACGCAGCAAAACTCTCGACCCAGCAAGGACTCGAACTTTGAATCTTCGGTTTAGGAGACCGACGCCTTATCCATTAGGCCACAGGGCCTCGCAGAAGCCGTTCAGCGTTCGACCTAAGCTGGCTTTCCGCATCGCTTGCTTGAAGGCGAAAAAATCTGCAGAAATGCTTCGCCGCTGCGCTGCGGTCGTCGTGGCCTTGTGGCCTAATGGATAAGGCGTCGGACTTCGGATCCGAAGATTGCAGGTTCGTTCCTGCCAGGGTCGAAATGTTTTGCTTCGCCAAGCTGCGCATTTGCAGTCTGTGTAGACAAGTGCTTCTACGGAACGAACGCCGGGGCTTTGCTGTTCATTGTTTCACGCAGCAAAACTCTCGACCCAGCAAGGACTCGAACCTTGAATCTTCGGTTTAGGAGACCGAGGCCTTATCCATTAGGCCACAGGGCCTCGCAGAAGCCGTTCAGCGTTCGACCTAAGCTGGCTTTCCGCATCGCTTGCTTGAAGGCGAAAAAATCTGCAGAAATGCTTCGCCGCTGCGCTGTGGTCGTCGTGGCCTTGTGGCCTAATGGATAAGGCGTCGGACTTCGGATCCGAAGATTGCAGGTTCGAGTCCTGCCAGGGTCGAAATGTTTTGCTTCGCCAAGGAGCGCGTTTGCAGTCTGTGTAGACAAGTGCTTCTACGGAACGAACGCCGGGGCTTTGCTGTTCATTGTTTCACGCAGCAAAACTCTCGACCCAGCAAGGACTCGAACCTTGAATCTTCGGTTTAGGAGACCGACGCCTTATCCATTAGGCCACAGAGCCTCGCAGAAGACGTTCAGCGTTCGACCTAAGCTGGCTTTCCGCATCGCTTGCTTGAAGGCGAAGAAATCTGCAGAAATGCTTCGCCGCTGCGCTGTGGTCGTCGTGGCCTTGTGGCCTAATGGATAAGGCGTCGGACTTCGGATCCGAAGATTGCAGGTTCGAGTCCTGCCAGGGTCGAAAATTTTTGCTTCGCCAAGCTGCGCATTTGCAGTCTGTGTAGACAAGTGCTTCTACGGAACGAACGCCGGGGCTTTGCTGTTCATTGTTTCACGCAGCAAAACTCTCGACCCAGCAAGAACTCGAACATTGAATCTTCGGTTTAGGAGACCGACGCCTTATCCATTAGGCCACAGGGCCTCGCAGAAGCCGTTCAGCGTTCGACCTAAGCTGGCTTTCCGCATCGCTTGCTTGAAGGCGAAAAAATCTGCAGAAATGCTACGCCGCTGCGCTGTGGTCGTCGTGGCCTTGTGGCCTAATTGATAAGGCGTCGGACTTCGGATCCGAAGATTGCAGGTTCGAGTCCTGCCAGGGTCGAAATGTTTTGCTTCGCCAAGGAGCGCGTTTGCAGTCTGTGTAGACAAGTGCTTCTACGGAACGAACGCCGGGGCTTTGCTGTTCATTGTTTCACGCAGCAAAACTCTCGACCCAGCAAGAACTCGAACATTGAATCTTCGGTTTAGGAGACCGACGCCTTATCCATTAGGCCACAGGGCCTCGCAGAAGCCGTTCACCGTTCGACCTAAGCTGGCTTTCCGCATCGCTTGCTTGAAGGCGAAAAAACCTGCAGAAATGCTTCGCCGCTGCGCTGTGGTCGTCGTGGCCTTGTGGCCTAATGGATAAGGCGTCGGACTTCGGATCCGAAGATTGCAGGATTGAGTCCTGCCAGGGTCGAAATGTTTTGCTTCGCCAAGCTGCGCATTTGCAGTCTGTGTAGACAAGTGCTTCTACGGAACGAACGCCGGGGCTTTGCTGTTCATTGTTTCACGCAGCAAAACTCTCGACCCAGCAAGGACTCGAACCTTGAATCTTCGGTTTAGGAGACCGAGGCCTTATCCATTAGGCCACAGGGCCTCGCAGAAGCCGTTCAGCGTTCGACCTAAGCTGGCTTTCCGCATCGCTTGCTTGAAGGCGAAAAAATCTGCAGAAATGCTTCGCCGCTGCGCTGTGGTCGTCGTGGCCTTGTGGCCTAATGGATAAGGCGTCGGACTTCGGATCCGAAGATTGCAGGATTGAGTCCTGCCAGGGTCGAAATGTTTTGCTTCGCCAAGCTGCGCATTTGCTGTCTGTGTAGACAAATGCTTCTACGGAACGAACGTCGAGGCTTTGCTGTTCATTGTTTCACGCAGCAAAACTCTCGACCCAGCAAGGACTCGAACCTTGAATCTTCGGTTTAGGAGACCGACGCCTTATCCATTAGGCCACAGAGCCTCGCAGAAGCCGTTCAGCGTTCGACCTAAGCTGGCTTTCCGCATCGCTTGCTTGAAGGCGAAAAAATCTGCAGAAATGCTTCGCCGCTGCGCTGTGGTCGTCGTGGCCTTGTGGCCTAATGGATAAGGCGTCGGACTTCGGATCCGAAGATTGCAGGATTGAGTCCTGCCAGGGTCGAAATGTTTTGCTTCGCCAAGCTGCGCATTTGCTGTCTGTGTAGACAAGTGCTTCTACGGAACGAACGTCGAGGCTTTGCTGTTCATTGTTTCACGCAGCAAAACTCTCGACCCAGCAAGGACTCGAACCTTGAATCTTCGGTTTAGGAGACCGACGCCTTATCCATTAGGCCACAGGGCCTCGCAGAAGCCGTTCAGCGTTCGACCTAAGCTGGCTTTCCGCATCGCTTGCTTGAAGGCGAAAAAATCTGCAGAAATGCTACGCCGCTGCGCTGTGGTCGTCGTGGCCTTGTGGCCTAATGGATAAGGCGTCGGACTTCGGATCCGAAGATTGCAGGTTCGAGTCCTGCCAGGGTCGAAATGTTTTGCTTCGCCAAGCTGCGCATTTGCAGTCTGTGTAGACAAGTGCTTCTACGGAACGAACGCCGGGGCTTTGCTGTTCATTGTTTCACGCAGCAAAACTCTCGACCCAGCAAGGACTCGAACCTTGAATCTTCGGTTTAGGAGACCGACGCCTTATCCATTAGGCCACAGAGCCTCGCAGAAGACGTTCAGCGTTCGACCTAAGCTGGCTTTCCGCATCGCTTGCTTGAAGGCGAAGAAATCTGCAGAAATGCTTCGCCGCTGCGCTGTGGTCGTCGTGGCCTTGTGGCCTAATGGATAAGGCGTCGGACTTCGGATCCGAAGATTGCAGGTTCGAGTCCTGCCAGGGTCGAAAATTTTTGCTTCGCCAAGCTGCGCATTTGCAGTCTGTGTAGACAAGTGCTTCTACGGAACGAACGCCGGGGCTTTGCTGTTCATTGTTTCACGCAGCAAAACTCTCGACCCAGCAAGAACTCGAACATTGAATCTTCGGTTTAGGAGACCGACGCCTTATCCATTAGGCCACAGGGCCTCGCAGAAGCCGTTCAGCGTTCGACCTAAGCTGGCTTTCCGCATCGCTTGCTTGAAGGCGAAAAAATCTGCAGAAATGCTACGCCGCTGCGCTGTGGTCGTCGTGGCCTTGTGGCCTAATGGATAAGGCGTCGGACTTCGGATCCGAAGATTGCAGGTTCGAGTCCTGCCAGGGTCGAAATGTTTTGCTTCGCCAAGGAGCGCGTTTGCAGTGTGTGTAGACAAGTGCTTCTACGGAACGAACGCCGGGGCTTTGCTGTTCATTGTTTCACGCAGCAAAACTCTCGACCCAGCAAGGACTCGAACCTTGAATCTTCGCTTTAGGAGACCGACGCCTTATCCATTAGGCCACAGGGCCTCGCAGAAGCCGTTCAGCGTTCGACCTAAGCTGGCTTTCCGCATCGCTTGCTTGAAGGCGAAAAAACGTGCAGAAATGCTACGCCGCTGCGCTGTGGTCGTCGTGGCCTTGTGGCCTAATGGATAAGGCGTCGGACTTCGGATCCGAAGATTGCAGGTTCGAGTCCTGCCAGGGTCGAAATGTTTTGCTTCGCCAAGGAGCGCGTTTGCAGTCTGTGTAGACAAGTGCTTCTACGGAACGAACGCCGGGGCTTTGCTGTTCATTGTTTCACGCAGCAAAACTCTCGACCCAGCAAGGACTCGAACCTTGAATCTTCGGTTTAGGAGACCGACGCCTTATCCATTAGGCCACAGGGCCTCGCAGAAGCCGTTCAGCGTTCGACCTAAGCTGGCTTTCCGCATCGCTTGCTTGAAGGCGAAAAAATCTGCAGAAATGCTTCGCCGCTGCGCTGTGGTCGTCGTGGCCTTGTGGCCTAATGGATAAGGCGTCGGACTTCGGATCCGAAGATTGCAGGTTCGAGTCCTGCCAGGGTCGAAAACTTTTGCTTCGCCAAGCTGCGCATTTGCTGTCTGTGTAGACAAGTGCTTCTACGGAACGAACGCCGGGGCTTTGCTGTTCATTGTTTCACGCAGCAAAACTCTCGACCCAGCAAGAACTCGAACATTGAATCTTCGGTTTAGGAGACCGACGCCTTCTCCATTAGGCCACAGGGCCTCGCAGAAGCCGTTCAGCGTTCGACCTAAGCTGGCTTTCCGCATCGCTTGCTTGAAGGCGAAAAAACCTGCAGAAATGCTACGCCGCTGCGCTGTGGTCGTCGTGGCCTTGTGGCCTAATGGATAAGGCGTCGGACTTCGGATCCGAAGATTGCAGGTTCGAGTCCTGCCAGGGTGGAAAATTTTTGCTTCGCCAAGCTGCGCATTTGCAGTCTGTGTAGACAAGTGCTTCTACGGAACGAACGCCGGGGCTTTGCTGTTCATTGTTTCACGCAGCAAAACTCTCGACCCAGCAAGAACTCGAACATTGAATCTTCGGTTTAGGAGACCGACGCCTTATCCATTAGGCCACAGGGCCTCGCAGAAGCCGTTCAGCGTTCGACCTAAGCTGGCTTTCCGCATCGCTTGCTTGAAGGCGAAAAAACCTGCAGAAATGCTACGCCGCTGCGCTGTGGTCGTCGTGGCCTTGTGGCCTAATGGATAAGGCGTCGGACTTCGGATCCGAAGATTGCAGGTTCGAGTCCTGCCAGGGTCGAAATGTTTTGCTTTGCCAAGGAGCGCGTTTGCAGTCTGTGTAGACAAGTGCTTCTACGGAACGAACGCCGGGGCTTTGCTGTTCATTGTTTCACGCAGCAAAACTCTCGACCCAGCAAGGACTCGAACCTTGAATCTTCGGTTTAGGAGACCGACGCCTTATCCATTAGGCCACAGGGCCTCGCAGAAGCCGTTCAGCGTTCGACCTAAGCTGGCTTTCCGCATCGCTTGCTTGAAGGCGAAAAAATCTGCAGAAATGCTTCGCCGCTGCGCTGTGGTCGTCGTGGCCTTGTGGCCTAATGGATAAGGCGTCGGACTTCGGATCCGAAGATTGCAGGTTCGAGTCCTGCCAGGGTCGAAAATTTTTGCTTCGCCAAGCTGCGCATTTGCTGTCTGTGTAGACAAGTGCTTCTACGGAACGAACGCCGGGGCTTTGCTGTTCATTGTTTCACGCAGCAAAACTCTCGACCCAGCAAGGACTCGAACCTTGAATCTTCGGTTTAGGAGACCGACGCCTTATCCATTAGGCCACAGGGCCTCGCAGAAGCCGTTCAGCGTTCGACCTAAGCTGGCTTTCCGCATCGCTTGCTTGAAGGCGAAAAAATCTGCAGAAATGCTTCGCCGCTGCGCTGTGGTCGTCGTGGCCTTGTGGCCTAATGGATAAGGCGTCGGACTTCGGATCCGAAGATTGCAGGTTCGAGTCCTGCCAGGGTCGAAAACTTTTGCTTCGCCAAGCTGCGCATTTGCAGTCTGTGTAGACAAGTGCTTCTACGGAACGAACGCCGGGGCTTTGCTGTTCATTGTTTCACGCAGCAAAACTCTCGACCCAGCAAGAACTCGAACATTGAATCTTCGGTTTAGGAGACCGACGCCTTATCCATTAGGCCACAGGGCCTCGCAGAAGCCGTTCAGCGTTCGACCTAAGCTGGCTTTCCGCATCGCTTGCTTGAAGACGAAAAAATCTGCAGAAATGCTACGCCGCTGCGCTGTGGTCGTCGTGGCCTTGTCGCCTAATGGATAAGGCGTCGGACTTCGGATCCGAAGATTGCAGGTTCGAGTCCTGCCAGGGTCGAAAATTTTTGCTTCGCCAAGCTGCGCATTTGCAGTCTGTGTAGACAAGTGCTTCTACGGAACGAACGCCGGGGCTTTGCTGTTCATTGTTTCACGCAGCAAAACTCTCGACCCAGCAAGAACTCGAACCTTGAATCTTCGGTTTAGGAGACCGACGCCTTATCCATTAGGCCACAGGGCCTCGCAGAAGACGTTCAGCGTTCGACCTAAGCTGGCTTTCCGCATCGCTTGCTTGAAGGCGAAGAAATCTGCAGAAATGCTACGCCGCTGCGCTGTGGTCGTCGTGGCCTTGTGGCCTAATGGATAAGGCGTCGGACTTCGGATCCGAAGATTGCAGGTTCGAGTCCTGCCAGGGTCGAAAATTTTTGCTTCGCCAAGCTGCGCATTTGCAGTCTGTGTAGACAAGTGCTTCTACGGAACGAACGCCGGTGCTTTGCTGTTCATTGCTTCACGCAGCAAAACTCTCGACCCAACAAGGACTCGAACCTTGAATCTTCGGTTTAGGAGACCGACGCCTTATCCATTAGGCCACAGGGCCTCGCAGAAGCCGTTCAGCGTTCGACCTAAGCTGGCTTTCCGCATCGCTTGCTTGAAGGCGAAAAAATCTGCAGAAATGCTACGCCGCTGCGCTGTGGTCGTCGTGGCCTTGTGGCCTAATGGATAAGGCGTCGGACTTCGGATCCGAAGATTGCAGGTTCGAGTCCTGCCAGGGTTGAAAGGTTTTGCTTCGCCAAGCTGCGCATTTGCAGTCTGTGTAGACAAGTGCTTCTACGGAACGAACGCCGGGGCTTTGCTGTTCATTGTTTCACGCAGCAAAACTCTCGACCCAGCAAGGACTCGAACCTTGAATCTTCGGTTTAGGAGACCGACGCCTTATCCATCAGGCCACAGGGCCTCGCAGAAGCCGTTCAGCGTTCGACCTAAGCTGGCTTTCCGCATCGCTTGCTTGAAGGCGAAAAAATCTGCAGAAATGCTACGCCGCTGCGCTGTGGTCGTCGTGGCCTTGTGGCCTAATGGATAAGGCGTCGGACTTCGGATCCGAAGATTGCAGGTTCGAGTCCTGCCAGGGTCGAAATGTTTTGCTTCGCCAAGGAGCGCGTTTGCAGTCTGTGTAGACAAGTGCTTCTACGGAACGAACGCCGGGGTTTGCTGTTCATTGTTTCACGCAGCAAAACTCTCGACCCAGCAAGGACTCGAACCTTGAATCTTCGGTTTAGGAGACCGACGCCTTATCCATTAGGCCACAGGGCCTCGCAGAAGACGTTCAGCGTTCGACCTAAGCTGGCTTTCCGCATCGCTTGCTTGAAGGCGAAAAAACCTGCAGAAATGCTACGCCGCTGCGCTGTGGTCGTCGTGGCCTTGTGGCCTAATGGATAAGGCGTCGGACTTCGGATCCGAAGATTGCAGGTTCGAGTCCTGCCAGGGTTGAAAGGTTTTGCTTCGCCAAGCTGCGCATTTGCAGTCTGTGTAGACAAGTGCTTCTACGGAACGAACGCCGGGGCTTTGCTGTTCATTGTTTCACGCAGCAAAACTCTCGACCCAGCAAGGACTCGAACCTTGAATCTTCGGTTTAGGAGACCGACGCCTTATCCATCAGGCCACAGGGCCTCGCAGAAGCCGTTCAGCGTTCGACCTAAGCTGGCTTTCCGCATCGCTTGCTTGAAGGCGAAAAAATCTGCAGAAATGCTACGCCGCTGCGCTGTGGTCGTCGTGGCCTTGTGGCCTAATGGATAAGGCGTCGGACTTCGGATCCGAAGATTGCAGGTTCGAGTCCTGCCAGGGTCGAAATGTTTTGCTTCGCCAAGGAGCGCGTTTGCAGTCTGTGTAGACAAGTGCTTCTACGGAACGAACGCCGGGGTTTGCTGTTCATTGTTTCACGCAGCAAAACTCTCGACCCAGCAAGGACTCGAACCTTGAATCTTCGGTTTAGGAGACCGACGCCTTATCCATTAGGCCACAGGGCCTCGCAGAAGACGTTCAGCGTTCGACCTAAGCTGGCTTTCCGCATCGCTTGCTTGAAGGCGAAAAAACCTGCAGAAATGCTACGCCGCTGCGCTGTGGTCGTCGTGGCCTTGTGGCCTAATGGATAAGGCGTCGGACTTCGGATCCGAAGATTGCAGGTTCGAGTCCTGCCAGGGTCGAAATGTTTTGCTTCGCCAAGGAGCGCGTTTGCAGTCTGTGTAGACAAGTGCTTCTACGGAACGAACGCCGGGGCTTTGCTGTTCATTGTTTCACGCAGCAAAACTCTCGACCCAGCAAGGACTCGAACCTTGAATCTTTGGTTTAGGAGACCGACGCCTTATCCATTAGGCCACAGGGCCTCGCAGAAGCCGTTCAGCGTTCGACCTAAGCTGGCTTTCCGCATCGCTTGCTTGAAGGCGAAAAAATCTGCAGAAATGCTTCGCCGCTGCGCTGTGGTCGTCGTGGCCTTGTGGCCTAATGGATAAGGCGTCGGACTTCGGATCCGAAGATTGCAGGTTCGAGTCCTGCCAAGGTTGAAAGGTTTTGCTTCGCCAAGCTGCGCATTTGCAGTCTGTGTAGACAAGTGCTTCTACGGAACGAACGCCGGGGCTTTGCTGTTCATTGTTTCACGCAGCAAAACTCTCGACCCAGCAAGGACTCGAACCTTGAATCTTCGGTTTAGGAGACCGACGCCTTATCCATTAGGCCACAGGGCCTCGCAGAAGCCGTTCAGCGTTCGACCTAAGCTGGCTTTCCGCATCGCTTGCTTGAAGGCGAAAAAATCTGCAGAAATGCTACGCCGCTGCGCTGTGGTCGTCGTGGCCTTGTGGCCTAATGGATAAGGCGTCGGACTTCGGATCCGAAGATTGCAGGTTCGAGTCCTGCCAGGTTCGAAATGTTTTGCTTCGCCAAGCTGCGCATTTGCAGTCTGTGTAGACAAGTGCTTCTACGGAACGAACGCCGGGGCTTTGCTGTTCATTGTTTCACGCAGCAAAACTCTCGACCCAGCAAGGACTCGAACCTTGAATCTTCGGTTTAGGAGACCGACGCCTTATCCATCAGGCCACAGGGCCTCGCAGAAGCCGTTCAGCGTTCGACCTAAGCTGGCTTTCCGCATCGCTTGCTTGAAGGCGAAAAAATCTGCAGAAATGCTACGCCGCTGCGCTGTGGTCGTCGTGGCCTTGTGGCCTAATGGATAAGGCGTCGGACTTCGGATCCGAAGATTGCAGGTTCGAGTCCTGCCAGGGTCGAAAGGTTTTGCTTCGCCAAGCTGCGCATTTGCAGTCTGTGTAGACAAGTGCTTCTACGGAACGAACGCCGGGGCTTTGCTGTTCATTGTTTCACGCAGCAAAACTCTCGACCCAGCAAGGACTCGAACCTTGAATCTTCGGTTTAGGAGACCGACGCCTTATCCATCAGGCCACAGGGCCTCGCAGAAGCCGTTCAGCGTTCGACCTAAGCTGGCTTTCTGCATCGCTTGCTTGAAGGCGAAAAAACCTGCAGAAATGCTACGCCGCTGCGCTGTGGTCGTCGTGGCCTTGTGGCCTAATGGATAAGGCGTCGGACTTCGGATCCGAAGATTGCAGGTTCGAGTCCTGCCAGGTTCGAAAATTTTTGCTTCGCCAAGCTGCGCATTTGCAGTCTGTGTAGACAAGTGCTTCTACGGAACGAACGCCGGGGCTTTGCTGTTCATTGTTTCACGCAGCAAAACTCTCGACCCAGCAAGAACTCGAACCTTGAATCTTCGGTTTAGGAGACCGACGCCTTATCCATTAGGCCACAGGGCCTCGCAGAAGCCGTTCAGCGTTCGACCTAAGCTGGCTTTCCGCATCGCTTGCTTGAAGGCGAAAAAATCTGCAGAAATGCTACGCCGCTGCGCTGTGGTCGTCGTGGCCTTGTGGCCTAATGGATAAGGCGTCGGACTTCGGATCCGAAGATTGCAGGTTCGAGTCCTGCCAGGTTCGAAATGTTTTGCTTCGCCAAGCTGCGCATTTGCAGTCTGTGTAGACAAGTGCTTCTACGGAACGAACGCCGGGGCTTTGCTGTTCATTGTTTCACGCAGCAAAACTCTCGACCCAGCAAGGACTCGAACCTTGAATCTTCGGTTTAGGAGACCGACGCCTTATCCATCAGGCCACAGGGCCTCGCAGAAGCCGTTCAGCGTTCGACCTAAGCTGGCTTTCCGCATCGCTTGCTTGAAGGCGAAAAAATCTGCAGAAATGCTACGCCGCTGCGCTGTGGTCGTCGTGGCCTTGTGGCCTAATGGATAAGGCGTCGGACTTCGGATCCGAAGATTGCAGGTTCGAGTCCTGCCAGGGTCGAAAGGTTTTGCATCGCCAAGCTGCGCATTTGCAGTCTGTGTAGACAAGTGCTTCTACGGAACGAACGCCGGGGCTTTGCTGTTCATTGTTTCACGCAGCAAAACTCTCGACCCAACAAGGACTCGAACCTTGAATCTTCGGTTTAGGAGACCCATGCCTTATCCATTAGGCCACAGGGCCTCGCAGAAGCCGTTCAGCGTTCGACCTAAGCTGGCTTTCCGCATCGCTTGCTTGAAGGCGAAAAAATCTGCAGAAATGCTACGCCGCTGCGCTGTGGTCGTCGTGGCCTTGTGGCCTAATGGATAAGGCGTCGGACTTCGGATCCGAAGATTGCAGGTTCGAGTCCTGCCAGGTTCGAAATGTTTTGCTTCGCCAAGCTGCGCATTTGCAGTCTGTGTAGACAAGTGCTTCTACGGAACGAACGCCGGGGCTTTGCTGTTCATTGTTTCACGCAGCAAAACTCTCGACCCAGCAAGGACTCGAACCTTGAATCTTCGGTTTAGGAGACCGACGCCTTATCCATCAGGCCACAGGGCCTCGCAGAAGCCGTTCAGCGTTCGACCTAAGCTGGCTTTCTGCATCGCTTGCTTGAAGGCGAAAAAACCTGCAGAAATGCTACGCCGCTGCGCTGTGGTCGTCGTGGCCTTGTGGCCTAATGGATAAGGCGTCGGACTTCGGATCCGAAGATTGCAGGATTGAGTCCTGCCAGGGTCGAAATGTTTTGCTTCGCCAACGAGCGCGTTTGCAGTCTGTGTAGACATGTGCTTCTACGGAACGAACGCCGGGGCTTTGCTGTTCATTGTTTCACGCAGCAAAACTCTCGACCCAGCAAGAACTCGAACATTGAATCTTCGGTTTAGGAGACCGACGCCTTATCCATTAGGCCACAGGGCCTCGCAGAAGCCGTTCAGCGTTCGATTTAAGCTGGCTTTCCGCATCGCTTGCTTGAAGGCGAAAAAATCTGCAGAAATGCTACGCCGCTGCGCTGTGGTCGTCGTGGCCTTGTGGCCTAATGGATAAGGCGTCGGACTTCGGATCCGAAGATTGCAGGTTCGAGTCCTGCCAGGGTCGAAAATTTTTGCTTCGCCAAGCTGCGCATTTGCAGTCTGTGTAGACAAGTGCATCTACGGAACGAACGCCGGGGCTTTGCTGTTCATTGTTTCACGCAGCAAAACTCTCGACCCAGCAAGGACTCGAACCTTGAATCTTCGGTTTAGGAGACCGACGCCTTATCCATCAGGCCACAGGGCCTCGCAGAAGCCGTTCAGCGTTCGACCTAAGCTGGCTTTCTGCATCGCTTGCTTGAAGGCGAAAAAACCTGCAGAAATGCTACGCCGCTGCGCTGTGGTCGTCGTGGCCTTGTGGCCTAATGGATAAGGCGTCGGACTTCGGATCCGAAGATTGCAGGTTCGAGTCCTGCCAGGGTCGAAATGTTTTGCTTCGCCAAGGAGCGCGTTTGCAGTCTGTGTAGACAAGTGCTTCTACGGAACGAACGCCGGGGCTTTGCTGTTCATTGTTTCACGCAGCAAAACTCTCGACCCAACAAGGACTCGAACCTTGAATCTTCGGTTTAGGAGACCCACGCCTTATCCATTAGGCCACAGGGCCTCGCAGAAGCCGTTCAGCGTTCGACCTAAGCTGGCTTTCCGCATCGCTTGCTTGAAGGCGAAAAAACCTGCAGAAATGCTACGCGCTGCGCTGTGGTCGTCGTGGCCTTGTGGCCTAATGGATAAGGCGTCGGACTTCGGATCCGAAGATTGCAGGTTCGAGTCCTGCCAGGGTCGAAATGTTTTGCTTCGCCAAGGAGCGCGTTTGCAGTCTGTGTAGACATGTGCTTCTACGGAACGAACGCCGGGGCTTTGCTGTTCATTGTTTCACGCAGCAAAACTCTCGACCCAGCAAGAACTCGACCATTGAATCTTCGGTTTAGGAGACCGACGCCTTATCCATTAGGCCACAGGGCCTCGCAGAAGCCGTTCAGCGTTCGACCTAAGCTGGCTTTCCGCATCGCTTGCTTGAAGGCGAAAAAATCTGCAGAAATGCTACGCCGCTGCGCTGTGGTCGTCGTGGCCTTGTGGCCTAATGGATAAGGCGTCGGACTTCGGATCCGAAGATTGCAGGTTCGAGTCCTGCCAGGGTCGAAAATTTTTGCTTCGCCAAGCTGCGCATTTGCAGTCTGTGTAGACAAGTGCTTCTACGGAACGAACGCCGGGGCTTTGCTGTTCATTGTTTCACGCAGCAAAACTCTCGACCCAGCAAGAACTCGAACATTGAATCTTCGGTTTAGGAGACCGACGCCTTATCCATTAGGCCACAGGGCCTCGCAGAAGCCGTTCAGCGTTCGACCTAAGCTGGCTTTCCGCATCGCTTGCTTGAAGGCGAAAAAATCTGCAGAAATGCTACGCCGCTGCGCTGTGGTCGTCGTGGCCTTGTGGCCTAATGGATAAGGCGTCGGACTTCGGATCCGAAGATTGCAGGATTGAGTCCTGCCAGGGTCGAAATGTTTTGCTTCGCCAAGGAGCGCGTTTGCAGTCTGTGTAGACATGTGCTTCTACGGAACGAACGCCGGGGCTTTGCTGTTCATTGTTTCACGCAGCAAAACTCTCGACCCAGCAAGAACTCGAACATTGAATCTTCGGTTTAGGAGACCGACGCCTTATCCATTAGGCCACAGGGCCTCGCAGAAGCCGTTCAGCGTTCGACCTAAGCTGGCTTTCCGCATCGCTTGCTTGAAGGCGAAAAAATCTGCAGAAATGCTACGCCGCTGCGCTGTGGTCGTCGTGGCCTTGTGGCCTAATGGATAAGGCGTCGGACTTCGGATCCGAAGATTGCAGGTTCGAGTCCTGCCAGGGTCGAAAATTTTTGCTTCGCCAAGCTGCGCATTTGCAGTCTGTGTAGACAAGTGCTTCTACGGAACGAACGCCGGGGTTTTGCTGTTCATTGTTTCACGCAGCAAAACTCTCGACCCAACAAGGACTCGAACCTTGAATCTTCGGTTTAGGAGACCGACGCCTTATCCATTAGGCCACAGGGCCTCGCAGAAGCCGTTCAGCGTTCGACCTAAGCTGGCTTTCCGCATCGCTTGCTTGAAGGCGAAAAAATCTGCAGAAATGCTACGCCGCTGCGCTGTGGTCGTCGTGGCCTTGTGGCCTAATGGATAAGGCGTCGGACTTCGGATCCGAAGATTGCAGGATTGAGTCCTGCCAGGGTCGAAATGTTTTGCTTCGCCAAGCTGCGCATTTGCTGTCTGTGTAGACAAGTGCTTCTACGGAACGAACGCCGGGGCTTTGCTGTTCATTGTTTCACGCAGCAAAACTCTCGACCCAACAAGGACTCGAACCTTGAATCTTCGGTTTAGGAGACCGACGCCTTATCCATTAGGCCACAGGGCCTTGCAGAAGCCGTTCAGCGTTCGACCTAAGCTGGCTTTCCGCATCGCTTGCTTGAAGGCGAAAAAATCTGCAGAAATGCTACGCCGCTGCGCTGTGGTCGTCGTGGCCTTGTGGCCTAATGGATAAGGCGTCGGACTTCGGATCCGAAGATTGCAGGTTCGAGTCCTGCCAGGGTCGAAAATTTTTGCTTCGCCAAGCTGCGCATTTGCAGTCTGTGTAGACAAGTGCTTCTACGGAACGAACGCCGGGGCTTTGCTGTTCATTGTTTCACGCAGCAAAACTCTCGACCCAGCAAGAACTCGAACATTGAATCTTCGGTTTAGGAGACCGACGCCTTATCCATTAGGCCACAGGGCCTCGCAGAAGCCGTTCAGCGTTCGACCTATGCTGGCTTTCCGCATCGCTTGCTTGAAGGCGAAAAAACCTGCAGAAATGCTACGCCGCTGCGCTGTGGTCGTCGTGGCCTTGTGGCCTAATGGATAAGGCGTCGGACTTCGGATCCGAAGATTGCAGGTTCGAGTCCTGCCAGGGTCGAAATGTTTTGCTTCGCCAAGGAGCGCGTTTGCAGTCTGTGTAGACAAGTGCTTCTACGGAACGAACGCCGGGGCTTTGCTGTTCATTGTTTCACGCAGCAAAACTCTCGACCCAGCAAGGACTCGAACCTTGAATCTTCGGTTTAGGAGACCGACGCCTTATCCATTAGGCCACAGGGCCTCGCAGAAGACGTTCAGCGTTCGACCTAAGCTGGCTTTCCGCATCGCTTGCTTGAAGGCGAAGAAATCTGCAGAAATGCTTCGCCGCTGCGCTGTGGTCGTCGTGGCCTTGTGGCCTAATGGATAAGGCGTCGGACTTCGGATCCGAAGATTGCAGGTTCGAGTCCTGCCAGGGTCGAAAATTTTTGCTTCGCCAAGCTGCGCATTTGCAGTCTGTGTAGACAAGTGCTTCTACGGAACGAACGCCGGGGCTTTGCTGTTCATTGTTTCACGCAGCAAAACTCTCGACCCAGCAAGGACTCGAACCTTGAATCTTCGGTTTAGGAGACCGACGCCTTATCCATTAGGCCACAGGGCCTCGCAGAAGCCGTTCAGCGTTCGACCTAAGCTGGCTTTCCGCATCGCTTGCTTGAAGGCGAAGAAATCTGCAGAAATGCTTCGCCGCTGCGCTGTGGTCGTCGTGGCCTTGTGGCCTAATGGATAAGGCGTCGGACTTCGGATCCGAAGATTGCAGGTTCGAGTCCTGCCAGGGTCGAAAATTTTTGCTTCGCCAAGCTGCGCATTTGCAGTCTGTGTAGACAAGTGCTTCTACGGAACGAACGCCGGGGCTTTGCTGTTCATTGTTTCACGCAGCAAAACTCTCGACCCAGCAAGGACTCGAACCTTGAATCTTCGGTTTAGGAGACCGACGCCTTATCCATTAGGCCACAGGGCCTCGCAGAAGCCGTTCAGCGTTCGACCTAAGCTGGCTTTCCGCATCGCTTGCTTGAAGGCGAAGAAATCTGCAGAAATGCTTCGCCGCTGCGCTGTGGTCGTCGTGGCCTTGTGGCCTAATGGATAAGGCGTCGGACTTCGGATCCGAAGATTGCAGGTTCGAGTCCTGCCAGGGTCGAAAATTTTTGCTTCGCCAAGCTGCGCATTTGCAGTCTGTGTAGACAAGTGCTTCTACGGAACGAACGCCGGGGCTTTGCTGTTCATTGTTTCACGCAGCAAAACTCTCGACCCAGCAAGGACTCGAACCTTGAATCTTCGGTTTAGGAGACCGACGCCTTATCCATCAGGCCACAGGGCCTCGCAGAAGCCGTTCAGCGTTCGACCTAAGCTGGCTTTCCGCATCGCTTGCTTGAAGGCGAAAAAATCTGCAGAAATGCTACGCCGCTGCGCTGTGGTCGTCGTGGCCTTGTGGCCTAATGGATAAGGCGTCGGACTTCGGATCCGAAGATTGCAGGTTCGAGTCCTGCCAGGGTCGAAAATTTTTGCTTCGCCAAGCTGCGCATTTGCAGTCTGTGTAGACAAGTGCTTCTACGGAACGAACGCCGGGGCTTTGCTGTTCATTGTTTCACGCAGCAAAACTCTCGACCCAACAAGGACTCGAACCTTGAATCTTCGGTTTAGGAGACCGACGCCTTATCCATTAGGCCACAGGGCCTCGCAGAAGCCGTTCAGCGTTCGACCTAAGCTGGCTTTCCGCATCGCTTGCTTGAAGGCGAAAAAATCTGCAGAAATGCTACGCCGCTGCGCTGTGGTCGTCGTGGCCTTGTGGCCTAATGGATAAGGCGTCGGACTTCGGATCCGAAGATTGCAGGATTGAGTCCTGCCAGGGTCGAAATGTTTTGCTTCGCCAAGGAGCGCGTTTGCAGTCTGTGTAGACATGTGCTTCTACGGAACGAACGCCGGGGCTTTGCTGTTCATTGTTTCACGCAGCAAAACTCTCGACCCAACAAGGACTCGAACCTTGAATCTTCGGTTTAGGAGACCGACGCCTTATCCATTAGGCCACAGGGCCTTGCAGAAGCCGTTCAGCGTTCGACCTAAGCTGGCTTTCCGCATCGCTTGCTTGAAGGCGAAAAAATCTGCAGAAATGCTACGCCGCTGCGCTGTGGTCGTCGTGGCCTTGTGGCCTAATGGATAAGGCGTCGGACTTCGGATCCGAAGATTGCAGGATTGAGTCCTGCCAGGGTCGAAATGTTTTGCTTCGCCAAGGAGCGCGTTTGCAGTCTGTGTAGACATGTGCTTCTACGGAACGAACGCCGGGGCTTTGCTGTTCATTGTTTCACGCAGCAAAACTCTCGACCCAGCAAGAACTCGAACATTGAATCTTCGGTTTAGGAGACCGACGCCTTATCCATTAGGCCACAGGGCCTCGCAGAAGCCGTTCAGCGTTCGATTTAAGCTGGCTTTCCGCATCGCTTGCTTGAAGGCGAAAAAATGTGCAGAAATGCTACGCCGCTGCGCTGTGGTCGTCGTGGCCTTGTGGCCTAATGGATAAGGCGTCGGACTTCGGATCCGAAGATTGCAGGTTCGAGTCCTGCCAGGGTCGAAAATTTTTGCTTCGCCAAGCTGCGCATTTGCAGTCTGTGTAGACAAGTGCTTCTACGGAACGAACGCCGGGGTTTTGCTGTTCATTGTTTCACGCAGCAAAACTCTCGACCCAACAAGGACTCGAACCTTGAATCTTCGGTTTAGGAGACCGACGCCTTATCCATTAGGCCACAGGGCCTCGCAGAAGCCGTTCAGCGTTCGACCTAAGCTGGCTTTCCGCATCGCTTGCTTGAAGGCGAAAAAATCTGCAGAAATGCTACGCCGCTGCGCTGTGGTCGTCGTGGCCTTGTGGCCTAATGGATAAGGCGTCGGACTTCGGATCCGAAGATTGCAGGATTGAGTCCTGCCAGGGTCGAAATGTTTTGCTTCGCCAAGCTGCGCATTTGCTGTCTGTGTAGACAAGTGCTTCTACGGAACGAACGCCGGGGCTTTGCTGTTCATTGTTTCACGCAGCAAAACTCTCGACCCAACAAGGACTCGAACCTTGAATCTTCGGTTTAGGAGACCGACGCCTTATCCATTAGGCCACAGGGCCTTGCAGAAGCCGTTCAGCGTTCGACCTAAGCTGGCTTTCCGCATCGCTTGCTTGAAGGCGAAAAAACCTGCAGAAATGCTACGCCGCTGCGCTGTGGTCGTCGTGGCCTTGTGGCCTAATGGATAAGGCGTCGGACTTCGGATCCGAAGATTGCAGGTTCGAGTCCTGCCAGGGTCGAAATGTTTTGCTTCGCCAAGGAGCGCGTTTGCAGTCTGTGTAGACAAGTGCTTCTACGGAACGAACGCCGGGGCTTTGCTGTTCATTGTTTCACGCAGCAAAACTCTCGACCCAGCAAGGACTCGAACCTTGAATCTTCGGTTTAGGAGACCGACGCCTTATCCATTAGGCCACAGGGCCTCGCAGAAGACGTTCAGCGTTCGACCTAAGCTGGCTTTCCGCATCGCTTGCTTGAAGGCGAAGAAATCTGCAGAAATGCTTCGCCGCTGCGCTGTGGTCGTCGTGGCCTTGTGGCCTAATGGATAAGGCGTCGGACTTCGGATCCGAAGATTGCAGGATTGAGTCCTGCCAGGGTCGAAATGTTTTGCTTCGCCAAGCTGCGCATTTGCTGTCTGTGTAGACAAGAGCTTCTACGGAACGAACGCCGGGGCTTTGCTGTTCATTGTTTCACGCAGCAAAACTCTCGACCCAACAAGGACTAGAACCTTGAATCTTCGGTTTAGGAGACCGACGCCTTATCCATTAGGCCACAGGGCCTCGCAGAAGCCCTTCAGCGTTCGACTTAAGCTGGCTTTCCGCATCGCTTGCTTGAAGGCGAAAAAACCTGCAGAAATGCTACGCCGCTGCGCTGTGGTCGTCGTGGCCTTGTGGCCTATTGGATAAGGCGTCGGACTTCGGATCCGAAGATTGCAGGATTGAGTCCTGCCAGGGTCGAAATGTTTTGCTTCGCCAAGCTGCGCATTTGCTGTCTGTGTAGACAAGAGCTTCTACGGAACGAACGCCGGGGCTTTGCTGTTCATTGTTTCACGCAGCAAAACTCTCGACCCAACAAGGACTAGAACCTTGAATCTTCGGTTTAGGAGACCGACGCCTTATCCATTAGGCCACAGGGCCTCGCAGAAGCCCTTCAGCGTTCGACTTAAGCTGGCTTTCCGCATCGCTTGCTTGAAGGCGAAAAAACCTGCAGAAATGCTACGCCGCTGCGCTGTGGTCGTCGTGGCCTTGTGGCCTAATGGATAAAGCGTCGGACTTCGGATCCGAAGATTGCAGGTTCGAGTCCTGCCAGGGTCGAAATGTTTTGCTTCGCCAAGGAGCGCGTTTGCAGTCTGTGTAGACAAGTGCTTCTACGGAACGAACGCCGGGGCTTTGCTGTTCATTGTTTCACGCAGCAAAACTCTCGACCCAGCAAGGACTCGAACCTTGAATCTTCGCTTTAGGAGACCGACGCCTTATCCATTAGGCCACAGCTCCTCGCAGAAGCCGTTCAGCGTTCGACCTAAGCTGGCTTTCCGCATCGCTTGCTTGAAGGCGAAAAAATCTGCAGAAATGCTACGCCGCTGCGCTGTGGTCGTCGTGGCCTTGTGGCCTAATGGATAAGGCGTCGGACTTCGGATCCGAAGATTGCAGGTTCGAGTCCTGCCAGGGTCGAAATGTTTTGCTTCGCCAAGGAGCGCGTTTGCAGTCTGTGTAGACAAGTGCTTCTACGGAACGAACGCCGGGGCTTTGCTGTTCATTGTTTCACGCAGCAAAACTCTCGACCCAACAAGGACTAGAACCTTGAATCTTCGGTTTAGGAGACCGACGCCTTATCCATTAGGCCACAGCTCCTCGCAGAAGCCGTTCAGCGTTCGACCTAAGCTGGCTTTCCGCAGCGCTTGCTTGAAGGCGAAAAAATCTGCAGAAATGCTACGCCGCTGCGCTGTGGTCGTCGTGGCCTTGTGGCCTAATGAATAAGGCGTCGGACTTCGGATCCGAAGATTGCAGGTTCGAGCCCTGCCAGGGTCGAAATGTTTTGCTTCGCCAAGCTGCGCGTTTGCAGTCTGTGTAGAAAAGTGCCTCTACGGCACGAACGCCGGTGTTTTGCTGTTCATTGCTTCACGCAGCAAAACTCTCGACCCAGCAAGGACTCGAACCTTGAATCTTCGGTTTAGGAGACCGACGCCTTATCCATTAGGCCACAGGGCCTCGCAGAAGCCGTTCAGCGTTCGACCTAAGCTGGCTTTCCGCATCGCTTGCTTGAAGGCGAAAAAATCTGCAGAAATGCTACGCCGCTGCGCTGTGGTCGTCGTGGCCTTGTGGCCTAGTGGATAAGGCGTCGGACTTCGGATCCGAAGATTGCAGGTTCGAGCCCTGCCAGGGTCGAAATGTTTTGCTTCGCCAAGCTGCGCGTTTGCAGTCTGTGTAGAAAAGTGCCTCTACGGCACGAACGCCGGTGTTTTGCTGTTCATTGCTTCACGCAGCAAAACTCTCGACCCAGCAAGGACTCGAACCTTGAATCTTCGGTTTAGGAGACCGACGCCTTATCCATTAGGCCACAGGGCCTCGCAGAAGCCGTTCAGCGTTCGACCTAAGCTGGCTTTCCGCATCGCTTGCTTGAAGGCGAAAAAACCTGCAGAAATGCTACGCCGCTGCGCTGTGGTCGTCGTGGCCTTGTGACCTAATGGATAAGGCATCGGACTTCGGATCCGAAGATTGCAGGTTCGAGTCCTGCCAGGGTCGAAATGTTTTGCTTCGCCAAGCTGCGCGTTTGCAGTCTGTGTAGACAAGTGCCTCTACGGCACGAACGCCGGTGCTTTGCTGTTCATTGCTTCACGCAGCAAAACTCTCGACCCAGCAAGGACTCGAACATTGAATCTTCGCTTTAGGAGACCGACGCCTTATCCATTAGGCCACAGGGCCTCGCAGAAGCCGTTCAGCGTTCGACCTAAGCTGGCTTTCCGCATCGCTTGCTTGAAGGCGAAAAAATCTGCAGAAATGCTACGCCGCTGCGCTGTGGTCGTCGTGGCCTTGTGGCCTAATGGATAAGGCGTCGGACTTCGGATCCGAAGATTGCAGGTTCGAGTCCTGCCAGGGTCGAAATGTTTTGCTCCGCCAAGCTGCGCGTTTGCAGTCTGTGTAGACAAGTGCCTCTACGGCACGAACGCCGGTGCTTTGCTGTTCATTGCTTCACACAGCAAAACTCTCGACCCAGCAAGGACTCGAACATTGAATCTTCGCTTTAGGAGACCGACGCCTTATCCATTAGGCCACAGGGCCTCGCAGAAGCCGTTCAGCGTTCGACCTAAGCTGGCTTTCCGCATCGCTTGCTTGAAGGCGAAAAAATCTGCAGAAATGCTACGCCGCTGCGCTGTGGTCGTCGTGGCCTTGTGGCCTAGTGGATAAGGCGTCGGACTTCGGATCCGAAGATTGCAGGTTCGAGCCCTGCCAGGGTCGAAAGGTTTTGCTTCGCCAAGCTGCGCGTTTGCAGTCTGTGTAGAAAAGTGCCTCTACGGAACGAACGCCGGGGCTTTGCTGTTCATTGTTTCACGCAGCAAAACTCTCGACCCAGCAAGGACTCGAACCTTGAATCTTCGGTTTAGGAGACCGACGCCTTATCCATTAGGCCACAGGGCCTCGCAGAAGCCGTTCAGCGTTCGACCTAAGCTGGCTTTCCGCATCGCTTGCTTGAAGGCGAAAAAACCTGCAGAAATGCTACGCCGCTGCGCTGTGGTCGTCGTGGCCTTGTGACCTAATGGATAAGGCATCGGACTTCGGATCCGAAGATTGCAGGTTCGAGTCCTGCCAGGGTCGAAATGTTTTGCTTCGCCAAGCTGCGCGTTTGCAGTCTGTGTAGACAAGTGCCTCTACGGCACGAACGCCGGTGCTTTGCTGTTCATTGCTTCACGCAGCAAAACTCTCGACCCAGCAAGGACTCGAACATTGAATCTTCGCTTTAGGAGACCGACGCCTTATCCATTAGGCCACAGGGCCTCGCAGAAGCCGTTCAGCGTTCGACCTAAGCTGGCTTTCCGCATCGCTTGCTTGAAGGCGAAAAAATCTGCAGAAATGCTACGCCGCTGCGCTGTGGTCGTCGTGGCCTTGTGGCCTAATGGATAAGGCGTCGGACTTCGGATCCGAAGATTGCAGGTTCGAGTCCTGCCAGGGTCGAAATGTTTTGCTCCGCCAAGCTGCGCGTTTGCAGTCTGTGTAGACAAGTGCCTCTACGGCACGAACGCCGGTGCTTTGCTGTTCATTGCTTCACACAGCAAAACTCTCGACCCAGCAAGGACTCGAACATTGAATCTTCGCTTTAGGAGACCGACGCCTTATCCATTAGGCCACAGGGCCTCGCAGAAGCCGTTCAGCGTTCGACCTAAGCTGGCTTTCCGCATCGCTTGCTTGAAGGCGAAAAAATCTGCAGAAATGCTACGCCGCTGCGCTGTGGTCGTCGTGGCCTTGTGGCCTAATGGATAAGGCGTCGGACTTCGGATCCGAAGATTGCAGGTTTGAGTCCTGCCAGGGTCGAAATGTTTTGCTTCGCCAAGCTGCGCATTTGCTGTCTGTGTAGACAAGTGCTTCTACGGAACGAACGCCGGGGCTTTGCTGTTCATTGTTTCACGCAGCAAAACTCTCGACCCAACAAGGACTAGAACCTTGAATCTTCGGTTTAGGAGACCGACGCCTTATCCATTAGGCCACAGGGCCTCGCAGAAGCCGTTCAGCGTTCGACCTAAGCTGGCTTTCCGCATCGCTTGCTTGAAGGCGAAAAAATCTGCAGAAATGCTACGCCGCTGCGCTGTGGTCGTCGTGGCCTTGTGGCCTAATGGATAAGGCGTCGGACTTCGGATCCGAAGATTGCAGGATTGAGTCCTGCCAGGGTCGAAATGTTTTGCTTCGCCAAGCTGCGCATTTGCTGTCTGTGTAGACAAGAGCTTCTACGGAACGAACGCCGGGGCTTTGCTGTTCATTGTTTCACGCAGCAAAACTCTCGACCCAACAAGGACTAGAACCTTGAATCTTCGGTTTAGGAGACCGACGCCTTATCCATTAGGCCACAGGGCCTCGCAGAAGCCCTTCAGCGTTCGACTTAAGCTGGCTTTCCGCATCGCTTGCTTGAAGGCGAAAAAACCTGCAGAAATGCTACGCCGCTGCGCTGTGGTCGTCGTGGCCTTGTGGCCTAATGGATAAGGCGTCGGACTTCGGATCCGAAGATTGCAGGTTCGAGCCCTGCCAGGGTCGAAATGTTTTGCTTCGCCAAGCTGCGCGTTTGCAGTCTGTGTAGAAAAGTGCCTCTACGGCACGAACGCCGGTGTTTTGCTGTTCATTGCTTCACGCAGCAAAACTCTCGACCCAGCAAGGACTCGAACCTTGAATCTTCGGTTTAGGAGACCGACGCCTTATCCATTAGGCCACAGGGCCTCGCAGAAGCCGTTCAGCGTTCGACCTAAGCTGGCTTTCCGCATCGCTTGCTTGAAGGCGAAAAAATCTGCAGAAATGCTACGCCGCTGCGCTGTGGTCGTCGTGGCCTTGTGGCCTAATGGATAAGGCGTCGGACTTCGGATCCGAAGATTGCAGGTTCGAGCCCTGCCAGGGTCGAAATGTTTTGCTTCGCCAAGCTGCGCGTTTGCAGTCTGTGTAGAAAAGTGCCTCTACGGCACGAACGCCGGTGTTTTGCTGTTCATTGCTTCACGCAGCAAAACTCTCGACCCAGCAAGGACTCGAACCTTGAATCTTCGGTTTAGGAGACCGACGCCTTATCCATTAGGCCACAGGGCCTCGCAGAAGCCGTTCAGCGTTCGACCTAAGCTGGCTTTCCGCATCGCTTGCTTGAAGGCGAAAAAATCTGCAGAAATGCTACGCCGCTGCGCTGTGGTCGTCGTGGCCTTGTGGCCTAATGGATAAGGCGTCGGACTTCGGATCCGAAGATTGCAGGTTCGAGTCCTGCCAGGGTCGAAATGTTTTGCTCCGCCAAGCTGCGCGTTTGCAGTCTGTGTAGACAAGTGCCTCTACGGCACGAACGCCGGTGCTTTGCTGTTCATTGCTTCACGCAGCAAAACTCTCGACCCAGCAAGGACTCGAACATTGAATCTTCGCTTTAGGAGACCGACGCCTTATCCATTAGGCCACAGGGCCTCGCAGAAGCCGTTCAGCGTTCGACCTAAGCTGGCTTTCCGCATCGCTTGCTTGAAGGCGAAAAAATCTGCAGAAATGCTACGCCGCTGCGCTGTGGTCGTCGTGGCCTTGTGGCCTAATGGATAAGGCGTCGGACTTCGGATCCGAAGATTGCAGGTTTGAGTCCTGCC
Source organism: Heligmosomoides polygyrus bakeri (assembly GCA_947359475.1). Lineage (NCBI taxonomy): Eukaryota > Metazoa > Nematoda > Chromadorea > Rhabditida > Heligmosomidae > Heligmosomoides > Heligmosomoides polygyrus. The sequence continues at coordinate 40,639,840 of OX375867.1, forward strand.
AGGGTCGAAATGTTTTGCTTTGCCAAGCTGCGCATTTGCTGTCTGTGTAGACAAGTGCTTCTACGGAACGAACGTCGGGGCTTTGCTGTTCATTGTTTCACGCAGCAAAACTCTCGACCCAGCAAGGACTCGAACCTTGAATCTTCGCTTTAGGAGACCGACGCCTTATCCATTAGGCCACAGGGCCTCGCAGAAGCCGTTCAGCGTTCGACCTAAGCTGGCTTTCCGCATCGCTTGCTTGAAGGCGAAAAAATCTGCAGAAATGCTACGCCGCTGCGCTGTCGTCGTCGTGGCCTTGTGGCCTAATGGATAAGGCCTCGGACTTCGGATCCGAAGATTGCAGGTTCGAGTCCTGCCAGGGTCGAAATGTTTTGCTTCGCCAAGCTGCGCGTTTGCAGTCTGTGTAGACAAGTGCGTCTACGGAACGAACGCCGGGGCTTTGCTGTTCATTGTTTCACGCAGCAAAACTCTCGACCCAGCAAGGACTCGAACCTTGAATCTTCGGTTTAGGAGACCGACGCCTTATCCATTAGGCCACAGGGCCTCGCAGAAGCCGTTCAGCGTTCGACCTAAGCTGGCTTTCCGCATCGCTTGCTTGAAGGCGAAAAAAACCTGCAGAAATGCTACGCCGCTGCGCTGTGGTCGTCGTGGCCTTGTGGCCTAATGGATAAGGCGTCGGACTTCGGATCCGAAGATTGCAGGTTCGAGTCCTGCCAGGGTCGAAATGTTTTGCTTCGCCAAGCTGCGCGTTTGCAGTCTGTGTAGACAAGTGCCTCTACGGCACGAACGCCGGTGCTTTGCTGTTCATTGCTTCACGCAGCAAAACTCTCGACCCAGCAAGGACTCGAACCTTGAATCTTCGGTTTAGGAGACCGACGCCTTATCCATTAGGCCACAGGGCCTCGCAGAAGCCGTTCAGCGTTCGACCTAAGCTGGCTTTCCGCATCGCTTGCTTGAAGGCGAAAAAATCTGCAGAAATGCTACGCCGCTGCGCTGTGGTCGTCGTGGCCTTGTGGCCTAATGGATAAGGCCTCGGACTTCGGATCCGAAGATTGCAGGTTCGAGTCCTGCCAGGGTCGAAATGTTTTGCTTCGCCAAGCTGCGCGTTTGCAGTCTGTGTAGACAAGTGCGTCTACGGAACGAACGCCGGGGCTTTGCTGTTCATTGCTTCACGCAGCAAAACTCTCAACCCAGCAAGGACTCGAACCTTGAATCTTCGGTTTAGGAGACCGACGCCTTATCCATTAGGCCACAGGGCCTCGCAGAAGCCGTTCAGCGTTCGACCTAAGCTGGCTTTCCGCATCGCTTGCTTGAAGGCGAAAAAACCTGCAGAAATGCTACGCCGCTGCGCTGTGGTCGTCGTGGCCTTGTGACCTAATGGATAAGGCATCGGACTTCGGATCCGAAGATTGCAGGTTCGAGTCCTGCCAGGGTCGAAATGTTTTGCTCCGCCAAGCTGCGCGTTTGCAGTCTGTGTAGACAAGTGCCTCTACGGCACGAACGCCGGTGCTTTGCTGTTCATTGCTTCACGCAGCAAAACTCTCGACCCAGCAAGGACTCGAACATTGAATCTTCGCTTTAGGAGACCGACGCCTTATCCATTAGGCCACAGGGCCTCGCAGAAGCCGTTCAGCGTTCGACCTAAGCTGGCTTTCCGCATCGCTTGCTTGAAGGCGAAAAAATCTGCAGAAATGCTACGCCGCTGCGCTGTGGTCGTCGTGGCCTTGTGGCCTAATGGATAAGGCGTCGGACTTCGGATCCGAAGATTGCAGGTTTGAGTCCTGCCAGGGTCGAAATGTTTTGCTTCGCCAAGCTGCGCATTTGCTGTCTGTGTAGACAAGTGCTTCTACGGAACGAACGTCGGGGCTTTGCTGTTCATTGTTTCACGCAGCAAAACTCTCGACCCAGCAAGGACTCGAACCTTGAATCTTCGCTTTAGGAGACCGACGCCTTATCCATTAGGCCACAGGGCCTCGCAGAAGCCGTTCAGCGTTCGACCTAAGCTGGCTTTCCGCATCGCTTGCTTGAAGGCGAAAAAATCTGCAGAAATGCTACGCCGCTGCGCTGTCGTCGTCGTGGCCTTGTGGCCTAATGGATAAGGCCTCGGACTTCGGATCCGAAGATTGCAGGTTCGAGTCCTGCCAGGGTCGAAATGTTTTGCTTCGCCAAGCTGCGCGTTTGCAGTCTGTGTAGACAAGTGCGTCTACGGAACGAACGCCGGGGCTTTGCTGTTCATTGTTTCACGCAGCAAAACTCTCGACCCAGCAAGGACTCGAACCTTGAATCTTCGGTTTAGGAGACCGACGCCTTATCCATTAGGCCACAGGGCCTCGCAGAAGCCGTTCAGCGTTCGACCTAAGCTGGCTTTCCGCATCGCTTGCTTGAAGGCGAAAAAAACCTGCAGAAATGCTACGCCGCTGCGCTGTGGTCGTCGTGGCCTTGTGGCCTAATGGATAAGGCGTCGGACTTCGGATCCGAAGATTGCAGGTTCGAGTCCTGCCAGGGTCGAAATGTTTTGCTTCGCCAAGCTGCGCGTTTGCAGTCTGTGTAGACAAGTGCCTCTACGGCACGAACGCCGGTGCTTTGCTGTTCATTGCTTCACGCAGCAAAACTCTCGACCCAGCAAGGACTCGAACCTTGAATCTTCGGTTTAGGAGACCGACGCCTTATCCATTAGGCCACAGGGCCTCGCAGAAGCCGTTCAGCGTTCGACCTAAGCTGGCTTTCCGCATCGCTTGCTTGAAGGCGAAAAAAACCTGCAGAAATGCTACGCCGCTGCGCTGTGGTCGTCGTGGCCTTGTGGCCTAATGGATAAGGCGTCGGACTTCGGATCCGAAGATTGCAGGTTCGAGTCCTGCCAGGGTCGAAATGTTTTGCTTCGCCAAGCTGCGCGTTTGCAGTCTGTGTAGACAAGTGCCTCTACGGCACGAACGCCGGTGCTTTGCTGTTCATTGCTTCACGCAGCAAAACTCTCGACCCAGCAAGGACTCGAACCTTGAATCTTCGGTTTAGGAGACCGACGCCTTATCCATTAGGCCACAGGGCCTCGCAGAAGCCGTTCAGCGTTCGACCTAAGCTGGCTTTCCGCATCGCTTGCTTGAAGGCGAAAAAATCTGCAGAAATGCTACGCCGCTGCGCTGTGGTCGTCGTGGCCTTGTGGCCTAATGGATAAGGCCTCGGACTTCGGATCCGAAGATTGCAGGTTCGAGTCCTGCCAGGGTCGAAATGTTTTGCTTCGCCAAGCTGCGCGTTTGCAGTCTGTGTAGACAAGTGCGTCTACGGAACGAATGCCGGGGCTTTGCTGTTCATTGCTTCACGCAGCAAAACTCTCAACCCAGCAAGGACTCGAACCTTGAATCTTCGGTTTAGGAGACCGACGCCTTATCCATTAGGCCACAGGGCCTCGCAGAAGCCGTTCAGCGTTCGACCTAAGCTGGCTTTCCGCATCGCTTGCTTGAAGGCAAAAAAATCTGCAGAAATGCTACGCCGCTGCGCTGTGGTCGTCGTGGCCTTGTGGCCTAATGGATAAGGCGTCGGACTTCGGATCCGAAGATTGCAGGTTTGAGTCCTGCCAGGGTCGAAATGTTTTGCTTCGCCAAGCTGCGCATTTGCAGTCTGTGTAGACAAGTGCTTCTACGGAACGAACGCCGGGGCTTTGCTGTTCATTGTTTCACGCAGCAAAACTCTCGACCCAGCAAGAACTCGAACCTTGAATCTTCGGTTTAGGAGACCGACGCCTTATCCATTAGGCCACAGGGCCTCGCAGAAGCCGTTCAGCGTTCGACCTAAGCTGGCTTTCCGCATCGCTTGCTTGAAGGCGAAAAAATCTGCAGAAATGCTACGCCGCTGCGCTGTGGTCGTCGTGGCCTTGTGGCCTAATGGATAAGGCGTCGGACTTCGGATCCGAAGATTGCAGGATTGAGTCCTGCCAGGGTCGAAATGTTTTGCTTCGCCAAGCTGCGCATTTGCTGTCTGTGTAGACAAGTGCTTCTACGGAACGAACGCCGGGGCTTTGCTGTTCATTGTTTCACGCAGCAAAACTCTCGACCCAACAAGGACTAGAACCTTGAATCTTCGGTTTAGGAGACCGACGCCTTATCCATTAGGCCACAGGGCCTCGCAGAAGCCGTTCAGCGTTCGACCTAAGCTGGCTTTCCGCATCGCTTGCTTGAAGGCGAAAAAATCTGCAGAAATGCTACGCCGCTGCGCTGTGGTCGTCGTGGCCTTGTGGCCTAATGGATAAGGCGTCGGACTTCGGATCCGAAGATTGCAGGATTGAGTCCTGCCAGGGTCGAAATGTTTTGCTTCGCCAAGCTGCGCATTTGCTGTCTGTGTAGACAAGTGCTTCTACGGAACGAACGCCGGGGCTTTGCTGTTCATTGTTTCACGCAGCAAAACTCTCGACCCAACAAGGACTCGAACCTTGAATCTTCGGTTTAGGAGACCGACGCCTTATCCATTAGGCCACAGGGCCTTGCAGAAGCCGTTCAGCGTTCGACCTAAGCTGGCTTTCCGCATCGCTTGCTTGAAGGCGAAAAAATCTGCAGAAATGCTACGCCGCTGCGCTGTGGTCGTCGTGGCCTTGTGGCCTAATGGATAAGGCGTCGGACTTCGGATCCGAAGATTGCAGGATTGAGTCCTGCCAGGTCGAAATGTTTTGCTTCGCCAAGCTGCGCATTTGCAGTCTGTGTAGACAAGTGCTTCTACGGAACGAACGCCGGGGCTTTGCTGTTCATTGTTTCACGCAGCAAAACTCTCGACCCAGCAAGAACTCGAACCTTGAATCTTCGGTTTAGGAGACCGACGCCTTATCCATTAGGCCACAGGGCCTCGCAGAAGCCGTTCAGCGTTCGACCTAAGCTGGCTTTCCGCATCGCTTGCTTGAAGGCGAAAAAATCTGCAGAAATGCTACGCCGCTGCGCTGTGGTCGTCGTGGCCTTGGGGCCTAATGGATAAGGCGTCGGACTTCGGATCCGAAGATTGCAGGATTGAGTCCTGCCAGGGTCGAAATGTTTTGCTTCGCCAAGCTGCGCATTTGCTGTCTGTGTAGACAAGTGCTTCTACGGAACGAACGCCGGGGCTTTGCTGTTCATTGTTTCACGCAGCAAAACTCTCGACCCAACAAGGACTAGAACCTTGAATCTTCGGTTTAGGAGACCGACGCCTTATCCATTAGGCCACAGGGCCTCGCAGAAGCCGTTCAGCGTTCGACCTAAGCTGGCTTTCCGCATCGCTTGCTTGAAGGCGAAAAAATCTGCAGAAATGCTACGCCGCTGCGCTGTGGTCGTCGTGGCCTTGTGGCCTAATGGATAAGGCGTCGGACTTCGGATCCGAAGATTGCAGGATTGAGTCCTGCCAGGGTCGAAATGTTTTGCTTCGCCAAGCTGCGCATTTGCTGTCTGTGTAGACAAGAGCTTCTACGGAACGAACGCCGGGGCTTTGCTGTTCATTGTTTCACGCAGCAAAACTCTCGACCCAACAAGGACTAGAACCTTGAATCTTCGGTTTAGGAGACCGACGCCTTATCCATTAGGCCACAGGGCCTCGCAGAAGCCCTTCAGCGTTCGACTTAAGCTGGCTTTCCGCATCGCTTGCTTGAAGGCGAAAAAACCTGCAGAAATGCTACGCCGCTGCGCTGTGGTCGTCGTGGCCTTGTGGCCTAATGGATAAGGCGTCGGACTTCGGATCCGAAGATTGCAGGATTGAGTCCTGCCAGGGTCGAAATGTTTTGCTTCGCCAAGCTGCGCATTTGCTGTCTGTGTAGACAAGAGCTTCTACGGAACGAACGCCGGTGCTTTGCTGTTCATTGCTTCACGCAGCAAAACTCTCGACCCAGCAAGGACTCGAACCTTGAATCTTCGGTTTAGGAGACCGACGCCTTATCCATTAGGCCACAGGGCCTCGCAGAAGCCGTTCAGCGTTCGACCTAAGCTGGCTTTCCGCATCGCTTGCTTGAAGGCGAAAAAATCTGCAGAAATGCTACGCCGCTGCGCTGTGGTCGTCGTAGCCTTGTGGCCTAATGGATAAGGCGTCGGACTTCGGATCCGAAGATTGCAGGTTCGAGTCCTGCCAGGGTCGAAATGTTTTGCTTCGCCAAGCTGCGCGTTTGTAGTCTGTGTAGACAAGTGCTTCTACGGAACGAACGCCGGGGCTTTGCTGTTCATTGTTTCACGCAGCAAAACTCTCGACCCCACAAGGACTCGAACCTTGAATCTTCGGTTTAGGAGACCGACGCCTTATCCATTAGGCCACAGGGCCTCGCAGAAGCCGTTCAGCGTTCGACCTAAGCTGGCTTTCCGCATCGCTTGCTTGAAGGCGAAAAAATCTGCAGAAATGCTACGCCGCTGCGCTGTGGTCGTCGTGGCCTTGTGGCCTAATGGATAAGGCGTCGGACTTCGGATCCGAAGATTGCAGGTTTGAGTCCTGCCATGGTCGAAATGTTTTGCTTCGCCAAGCTACGCATTTGCTGTCTGTGTAGACAAGTGCTTCTACGGAACGAACGTCGGGGCTTTGCTGTTCATTGTTTCACGCAGCAAAACTCTCGACCCAGCAAGGACTCGAACCTTGAATCTTCGGTTTAGGAGACCGACGCCTTATCCATTAGGCAACAGGGCCTCGCAGAAGCCGTTCAGCGTTCGACCTAAGCTGGCTTTCCGCATCGCTTGCTTGAAGGCGAAAAAATCTGCAGAAATGCTACGCCGCTGCGCTGTGGTCGTCGTGGCCTTGTGGCCTAATGGATAAGGCCTCGGACTTCGGATCCGAAGATTGCAGGTTCGAGTCCTGCCAGGGTCGAAATGTTTTGCTTCGCCAAGCTGCGCGTTTGCAGTCTGTGTAGACAAGTGCGTCTACGGAACGAATGCCGGGGCTTTGCTGTTCATTGTTTCACGCAGCAAAACTCTCGACCCAGCAAGGACTCGAACCTTGAATCTTCGGTTTAGGAGACCGACGCCTTATCCATTAGGCCACAGGGCCTCGCAGAAGCCGTTCAGCGTTCGACCTAAGCTGGCTTTCCGCATCGCTTGCTTGAAGGCGAAAAAAACCTGCAGAAATGCTACGCCGCTGCGCTGTGGTCGTCGTGGCCTTGTGGCCTAATGGATAAGGCGTCGGACTTCGGATCCGAAGATTGCAGGTTCGAGTCCTGCCAGGGTCGAAATGTTTTGCTTCGCCAATCTGCGCGTTTGCAGTCTGTGTAGACAAGTGCCTCTACGGCACGAACGCCGGTGCTTTGCTGTTCATTGCTTCACGCAGCAAAACTCTCGACCCAGCAAGGACTCGAACCTTGAATCTTCGGTTTAGGAGACCGACGCCTTATCCATTAGGCCACAGGGCCTCGCAGAAGCCGTTCAGCGTTCGACCTAAGCTGGCTTTCCGCATCGCTTGCTTGAAGGCGAAAAAATCTGCAGAAATGCTACGCCGCTGCGCTGTGGTCGTCGTGGCCTTGTGGCCTAATGGATAAGGCGTCGGACTTCGGATCCGAAGATTGCAGGTTCGAGTCCTGCCAGGGTCGAAATGTTTTGCTTCGCCAAGCTGCGCGTTTGTAGTCTGTGTAGACAAGTGCTTCTACGGAACGAACGCCGGGGCTTTGCTGTTCATTGTTTCACGCAGCAAAACTCTCGACCCCACAAGGACTCGAACCTTGAATCTTCGGTTTAGGAGACCGACGCCTTATCCATTAGGCCACAGGGCCTCGCAGAAGCCGTTCAGCGTTCGACCTAAGCTGGCTTTCCGCATCGCTTGCTTGAAGGCGAAAAAATCTGCAGAAATGCTACGCCGCTGCGCTGTGGTCGTCGTGGCCTTGTGGCCTAATGGATAAGGCGTCGGACTTCGGATCCGAAGATTGCAGGTTCGAGTCCTGCCAGGGTCGAAATGTTTTGCTTCGCCAAGGAGCGCGTTTGCAGTCTGTGTAGACAAGTGCTTCTACGGAACGAACGCCGGGGCTTTGCTGTTCATTGTTTCACGCAGCAAAACTCTCGACCCAGCAAGGACTCGAACCTTGAATCTTCGCTTTAGGAGACCGACGCCTTATCCATTAGGCCACAGCTCCTCGCAGAAGCCGTTCAGCGTTCGACCTAAGCTGGCTTTCCGCATCGCTTGCTTGAAGGCGAAAAAATCTGCAGAAATGCTACGCCGCTGCGCTGTGGTCGTCGGGGCCTTGTGGCCTAATGGATAAGGCGTCGGACTTCGGATCCGAAGATTGCAGGTTCGAGTCCTGCCAGGGTCGAAATGTTTTGCTTCGCCAAGCTGCGCGTTTGCAGTCTGTGTAGACAAGTGCCTCTACGGCACCAACGCCGGTGCTTTGCTGTTCATTGCTTCACGCAGCAAAACTCTCGACCCAGCAAGGACTCGAACCTTGAATCTTCGCTTTAGGAGACCGACGCCTTATCCATTAGGCCACAGCTCCTCGCAGAAGCCGTTCAGCGTTCGACCTAAGCTGGCTTTCCGCATCGCTTGCTTGAAGGCGAAAAAATCTGCAGAAATGCTACGCCGCTGCGCTGTGGTCGTCGTGGCCTTGTGGCCTAATGGATAAGGCGTCGGACTTCGGATCCGAAGATTGCAGGTTTAAGTCCTGCCAGGGTCGAAATGTTTTGCTTCGCCAAGCTGCGCGTTTGCAGTCTGTGTAGACAAGTGCTTCTACGGAACGAACGCCGGGGCTTTGCTGTTCATTGTTTCACGCAGCAAAACTCTCGACCCCACAAGGACTCGAACCTTGAATCTTCGGTTTAGGAGACCGACGCCTTATCCATTAGGCCACAGGGCCTCGCAGAAGCCGTTCAGCGTTCGACCTAAGCTGGCTTTCCGCATCGCTTGCTTGAAGGCGAAAAAATCTGCAGAAATGCTACGCCGCTGCGCTGTGGTCGTCGTGGCCTTGTGGCCTAATGGATAAGGCGTCGGACTTCGGATCCGAAGATTGCAGGTTTAAGTCCTGCCAGGGTCGAAATGTTTTGCTTCGCCAAGCTACGCATTTGCTGTCTGTGTAGACAAGTGCTTCTACGGAACGAACGTCGGGGCTTTGCTGTTCATTGTTTCACGCAGCAAAACTCTCGACCCAGCAAGGACTCGAACCTTGAATCTTCGGTTTAGGAGACCGACGCCTTATCCATTAGGCCACAGGGCCTCGCAGAAGCCGTTCAGCGTTCGACCTAAGCTGGCTTTCCGCATCGCTTGCTTGAAGGCGAAAAAATCTGCAGAAATGCTACGCCGCTGCGCTGTGGTCGTCGTGGCCTTGTGGCCTAATGGATAAGGCGTCGGACTTCGGATCCGAAGATTGCAGGTACAAGTCCTGCCAGGGTCGGAATGTTTTGCTTCGCCAAGCTGCGCATTTGCTGTCTGTGTAGACAAGTGCTTCTACGGAACGAACGTCGGGGCTTTGCTGTTCATTGTTTCACGCAGCAAAACTCTCGACCGAGCAAGGACTCGAACCTTGAATCTTCGGTTTAGGAGACCGACGCCTTATCCATTAGGCCACAGCTCCTCGCAGAAGCCGTTCAGCGTTCGACCTAAGCTGGCTTTCCGCATCGCTTGCTTGAAGGCGAAAAAATCTGCAGAAATGCTACGCCGCTGCGCTGTGGTCGTCGTGGCCTTGTGGCCTAATGGATAAGGCGTCGGACTTCGGATCCGAAGATTGCAGGTACAAGTCCTGCCAGGGTCGAAATGTTTTGCTTCGCCAAGCTGCGCGTTTGCAGTCTGTGTAGACAAGTGCTTCTACGGAACGAACGCCGGGGCTTTGCTGTTCATTGTTTCACGCAGCAAAACTCTCGACCCCACAAGGACTCGAACCTTGAATCTTCGGTTTAGGAGACCGACGCCTTATCCATTAGGCCACAGGGCCTCGCAGAAGCCGTTCAGCGTTCGACCTAAGCTGGCTTTCCGCATCGCTTGCTTGAAGGCGAAAAAATCTGCAGAAATGCTACGCCGCTGCGCTGTGGTCGTCGTGGCCTTGTGGCCTAATGGATAAGGCGTCGGACTTCGGATCCGAAGATTGCAGGTTTAAGTCCTGCCAGGGTCGAAATGTTTTGCTTCGCCAAGCTACGCATTTGCTGTCTGTGTAGACAAGTGCTTCTACGGAACGAACGTCGGGGCTTTGCTGTTCATTGTTTCACGCAGCAAAACTCTCGACCCAGCAAGGACTCGAACCTTGAATCTTCGGTTTAGGAGACCGACGCCTTATCCATTAGGCCACAGGGCCTCGCAGAAGCCGTTCAGCGTTCGACCTAAGCTGGCTTTCCGCATCGCTTGCTTGAAGGCGAAAAAATCTGCAGAAATGCTACGCCGCTGCGCTGTGGTCGTCGTGGCATTGTGGCCTAATGGATAAGGCGTCGGACTTCGGATCCGAAGATTGCAGGTACAAGTCCTGCCAGGGTCGGAATGTTTTGCTTCGCCAAGCTGCGCATTTGCTGTCTGTGTAGACAAGTGCTTCTACGGAACGAACGTCGGGGCTTTGCTGTTCATTGTTTCACGCAGCAAAACTCTCGACCCAGCAAGGACTCGAACCTTGAATCTTCGGTTTAGGAGACCGACGCCTTATCCATTAGGCCACAGCTCCTCGCAGAAGCCGTTCAGCGTTCGACCTAAGCTGGCTTTCCGCATCGCTTGCTTGAAGGCGAAAAAATCTGCAGAAATGCTACGCCGCTGCGCTGTGGTCGTCGTGGCCTTGTGGCCTAATGGATAAGGCGTCGGACTTCGGATCCGAAGATTGCAGGTACAAGTCCTGCCAGGGTCGAAATGCTTTGCTTCGCCAAGCTGCGCGTTTGCAGTCTGTGTAGACAAGTGCCTCTACGGCACGAACGCCGGGGCTTTGCTGTTCATTGTTTCACGCAGCAAAACTCTCGACCGAGCAAGGACTCGAACCTTGAATCTTCGGTTTAGGAGACCGACGCCTTATCCATTAGGCCACAGCTCCTCGCAGAAGCCGTTCAGCGTTCGACCTAAGCTGGCTTTCCGCATCGCTTGCTTGAAGGCGAAAAAATCTGCAGAAATGCTACGCCGCTGCGCTGTGGTCGTCGTGGCATTGTGGCCTAATGGATAAGGCGTCGGACTTCGGATCCGAAGATTGCAGGTACAAGTCCTGCCAGGGTCGGAATGTTTTGCTTCGCCAAGCTGCGCATTTGCTGTCTGTGTAGACAAGTGCTTCTACGGAACGAACGTCGGGGCTTTGCTGTTCATTGTTTCACGCAGCAAAACTCTCGACCCAGCAAGGACTCGAACCTTGAATCTTCGGTTTAGGAGACCGACGCCTTATCCATTAGGCCACAGCTCCTCGCAGAAGCCGTTCAGCGTTCGACCTAAGCTGGCTTTCCGCATCGCTTGCTTGAAGGCGAAAAAATCTGCAGAAATGCTACGCCGCTGCGCTGTGGTCGTCGTGGCCTTGTGGCCTAATGGATAAGGCGTCGGACTTCGGATCCGAAGATTGCAGGTACAAGTCCTGCCAGGGTCGAAATGTTTTGCTTCGCCAAGCTGCGCGTTTGCAGTCTGTGTAGACAAGTGCTTCTACGGAACGAACGCCGGGGCTTTGCTGTTCATTGTTTCACGCAGCAAAACTCTCGACCCCACAAGGACTCGAACCTTGAATCTTCGGTTTAGGATACCGACGCCTTATTCATTAGGCCACAGGGCCTCGCAGAAGCCGTTCAGCGTTCGACCAAAGCTGGCTTTCCGCATCGCTTGCTTGAAGGCGAAAAAATCTGCAGAAATGCTACGCCGCTGCGCTGTGGTCGTCGTGGCCTTGTGGCCTAATGGATAAGGCGTCGGACTTCGGATCCGAAGATTGCAGGTTTGAGTCCTGCCAGGGTCGAAATGTTTTGCTTCGCCAAGCTGCGCATTTGCTGTCTGTGTAGACAAGTGCTTCTACGGCACGAACGCCGGTGCTTTGCTGTTCATTGCTTCACGCAGCAAAACTCTCGACCCAGCAAGGACTCGAACCTTGAATCTTCGGTTTAGGAGACCGACGCCTTATCCATTAGGCCACAGGGCCTCGCAGAAGCCGTTCAGCGTTCGACCTAAGCTGGCTTTCCGCATCGCTTGCTTGAAGGCGAAAAAATCTGCAGAAATGCTACGCCGCTGCGCTGTGGTCGTCGTGGCCTTGTGGCCTAATGGATAAGGCGTCGGGCTTCGGATCCGAAGATTGCAGGTACAAGTCCTGCCAGGGTCGGAATGTTTTGCTTCGCCAAGCTGCGCATTTGCTGTCTGTGTAGACAAGTGCTTCTACGGAACGAACGTCGGGGCTTTGCTGTTCATTGTTTCACACAGCAAAACTCTCGACCGAGCAAGGACTCGAACCTTGAATCTTCGGTTTAGGAGACCGACGCCTTATCCATTAGGCCACAGCTCCTCGCAGAAGCCGTTCAGCGTTCGACCTAAGCTGGCTTTCCGCATCGCTTGCTTGAAGGCGAAAAAATCTGCAGAAATGCTACGCCGCTGCGCTGTGGTCGTCGTGGCCTTGTGGCCTAATGGATAAGGCGTCGGACTTCGGATCCGAAGATTGCAGGTTTAAGTCCTGCCAGGGTCGAAATGTTTTGCTTCGCCAAGCTGCGCGTTTGCAGTCTGTGTAGACAAGTGCTTCTACTGAACGAACGCCGGGGCTTTGCTGTTCATTGTTTCACGCAGCAAAACTCTCGACCCCACAAGGACTCGAACCTTGAATCTTCGGTTTAGGAGACCGACGCCTTATTCATTAGGCCACAGGGCCTCGCAGAAGCCGTTCAGCGTTCGACCAAAGCTGGCTTTCCGCATCGCTTGCTTGAAGGCGAAAAAATCTGCAGAAATGCTACGCCGCTGCGCTGTGGTCGTCGTGGCCTTGTGGCCTAATGGATAAGGCCTCGGACTTCGGATCCGAAGATTGCAGGTTCGAGTCCTGCCAGGGTCGAAATGCTTTGCTTCGCCAAGCTGCGCGTTTGCAGTCTGTGTAGACAAGTGCCTCTACGGCACGAACGCCGGGGCTTTGCTGTTCATTGCTTCACGCAGCAAAACTCTCGACCCAGCAAGGACTCGAACCTTGAATCTTCGCTTTAGGAGACCGACGCCTTATCCATTAGGCCACAGGGCCTCGCAGAAGCCGTTCAGCGTTCGACCTAAGCTGGCTTTCCGCATCGCTTGCTTGAAGGCGAAAAAATCTGCAGAAATGCTACGCCGCTGCGCTGTGGTCGTCGTGGCCTTGTGGCCTAATGGATAAGGCCTCGGACTTCGGATCCAAAGATTGCAGGTTCGAGTCCTGCCAGGGTCGAAATGCTTTGCTTCGCCAAGCTGCGCGTTTGCAGTCTGTGTAGACAAGTGCCTCTACGGCACGAACGCCGGGGCTTTGCTGTTCATTGCTTCACGCAGCAAAACTCTCGACCCAGCAAGGACTCGAACCTTGAATCTTCGGTTTAGGAGACCGACGCCTTATCCATTAGGCCACAGGGCCTCGCAGAAGCCGTTCAGCGTTCGACCTAAGCTGGCTTTCCGCATCGCTTGCTTGAAGGCGAAAAAACCTGCAGAAATGCTACGCCGCTGCGCTGTGGTCGTCGTGGCCTTGTGGCCTAATGGATAAGGCGTCGGACTTCGGATCCGAAGATTGCAGGTTCGAGTCCTGCCAGGGTCGAAATGTTTTGCTTCGCCAAGCTGCGCGTTTGCAGTCTGTGTAGACAAGTGCCTCTACGGCACGAACGCCGGTGCTTTGCTGTTCATTGCTTCACGCAGCAAAACTCTCGACCCAGCAAGGACTCGAACCTTGAATCTTCGGTTTAGGAGACCGACGCCTTTCCATTAGGCCACAGGGCCTCGCAGAAGCCGTTCAGCGTTCGACCTAAGCTGGCTTTCCGCATCGCTTGCTTGAAGGCGAAAAAATCTGCAGAAATGCTACGCCGCTGCGCTGTGGTCGTCGTGGCCTTGTGGCCTAATGGATAAGGCGTCGGACTTCGGATCCGAAGATTGCAGGTTCGAGTCCTGCCAGGGTCGAAATGTTTTGCTTCGCCAAGCTGCGCGTTTGCAGTCTGTGTAGACAGGTGCTTCTACGGAACGAACGCCGGGGCTTTGCTGTTCATTGTTTCACGCAGCAAAACTCTCGACCCAGCAAGGACTCGAACCTTGAATCTTCGGTTTAGGAGACCGACGCCTTATCCATTAGGCCACAGGGCCTCGCAGAAGCCGTTCAGCGTTCGACCTAAGCTGGCTTTCCGCATCGCTTGCTTGAAGGCGAAAAAATCTGCGGAAATGCTACGCCGCTGCGCTGTCGTCGTCGTGGCCTTGTGGCCTAATGGATAAGGCGTCGGACTTCGGATCCGAAGATTGCAGGTTCGAGTCCTGCCAGGGTCGAAATGCTTTGCTTCGCCAAGCTGCGCGTTTGCAGTCTGTGTAGACAAGTGCCTCTACGGCACGAACGCCGGGGCTTTGCTGTTCATTGCTTCACGCAGCAAAACTCTCGACCCAGCAAGGACTCGAACCTTGAATCTTCGGTTTAGGAGACCGACGCCTTATCCATTAGGCCACAGGGCCTCGCAGAAGCCGTTCAGCGTTCGACCTAAGCTGGCTTTCCGCATCGCTTGCTTGAAGGCGAAAAAACCTGCAGAAATGCTACGCCGCTGCGCTGTGGTCGTCGTGGCCTTGTGGCCTAATGGATAAGGCGTCGGACTTCGGATCCGAAGATTGCAGGTTCGAGTCCTGCCAGGGTCGAAATGTTTTGCTTCGCCAAGCTGCGCGTTTGCAGTCTGTGTAGACAGGTGCTTCTACGGAACGAACGCCGGGGCTTTGCTGTTCATTGTTTCACGCAGCAAAACTCTCGACCCAGCAAGGACTCGAACCTTGAATCTTCGGTTTAGGAGACCGACGCCTTTCCATTAGGCCACAGGGCCTCGCAGAAGCCGTTCAGCGTTCGACCTAAGCTGGCTTTCCGCATCGCTTGCTTGAAGGCGAAAAAATCTGCAGAAATGCTACGCCGCTGCGCTGTGGTCGTCGTGGCCTTGTGGCCTAATGGATAAGGCGTCGGACTTCGGATCCGAAGATTGCAGGTTCGAGTCCTGCCAGGGTCGAAATGTTTTGCTTCGCCAAGCTGCGCGTTTGCAGTCTGTGTAGACAAGTGCCTCTACGGCACGAACGCCGGTGCTTTGCTGTTCATTGCTTCACGCAGCAAAACTCTCGACCCAGCAAGGACTCGAACCTTGAATCTTCGGTTTAGGAGACCGACGCCTTATCCATTAGGCCACAGGGCCTCGCAGAAGCCGTTCAGCGTTCGACCTAAGCTGGCTTTCCGCATCGCTTGCTTGAAGGCGAAAAAATCTGCGGAAATGCTACGCCGCTGCGCTGTCGTCGTCGTGGCCTTGTGGCCTAATGGATAAGGCGTCGGACTTCGGATCCGAAGATTGCAGGTTCGAGTCCTGCCAGGGTCGAAATGCTTTGCTTCGCCAAGCTGCGCGTTTGCAGTCTGTGTAGACAAGTGCCTCTACGGCACGAACGCCGGGGCTTTGCTGTTCATTGCTTCACGCAGCAAAACTCTCGACCCAGCAAGGACTCGAACCTTGAATCTTCGGTTTAGGAGACCGACGCCTTATCCATTAGGCCACAGGGCCTCGCAGAAGCCGTTCAGCGTTCGACCTAAGCTGGCTTTCCGCATCGCTTGCTTGAAGGCGAAAAAATCTGCGGAAATGCTACGCCGCTGCGCTGTCGTCGTCGTGGCCTTGTGGCCTAATGGATAAGGCGTCGGACTTCGGATCCGAAGATTGCAGGTTCGAGTCCTGCCAGGGTCGAAATGCTTTGCTTCGCCAAGCTGCGCGTTTGCAGTCTGTGTAGACAAGTGCCTCTACGGCACGAACGCCGGGGCTTTGCTGTTCATTGCTTCACGCAGCAAAACTCTCGACCCAGCAAGGACTCGAACCTTGAATCTTCGGTTTAGGAGACCGACGCCTTATCCATTAGGCCACAGGGCCTCGCAGAAGCCGTTCAGCGTTCGACCTAAGCTGGCTTTCCGCATCGCTTGCTTGAAGGCGAAAAAACCTGCAGAAATGCTACGCCGCTGCGCTGTGGTCGTCGTGGCCTTGTGGCCTAATGGATAAGGCGTCGGACTTCGGATCCGAAGATTGCAGGTTCGAGTCCTGCCAGGGTCGAAATGTTTTGCTTCGCCAAGCTGCGCGTTTGCAGTCTGTGTAGACAGGTGCTTCTACGGAACGAACGCCGGGGCTTTGCTGTTCATTGTTTCACGCAGCAAAACTCTCGACCCAGCAAGGACTCGAACCTTGAATCTTCGGTTTAGGAGACCGACGCCTTTCCATTAGGCCACAGGGCCTCGCAGAAGCCGTTCAGCGTTCGACCTAAGCTGGCTTTCCGCATCGCTTGCTTGAAGGCGAAAAAATCTGCAGAAATGCTACGCCGCTGCGCTGTGGTCGTCGTGGCCTTGTGACCTAATGGATAAGGCGTCGGACTTCGGATCCGAAGATTGCAGGTTCGAGTCCTGCCAGGGTCGAAATGTTTTGCTTCGCCAAGCTGTGCGTTTGCAGTCTGTGTAGACAGGTGCTTCTACGGAACGAACGCCGGGGCTTTGCTGTTCATTGTTTCACGCAGCAAAACTCTCGACCCAGCAAGGACTCGAACCTTGAATCTTCGGTTTAGGAGACCGACGCCTTTCCATTAGGCCACAGGGCCTCGCAGAAGCCGTTCAGCGTTCGACCTAAGCTGGCTTTCCGCATCGCTTGCTTGAAGGCGAAAAAATCTGCAGAAATGCTACGCCGCTGCGCTGTGGTCGTCGTGGCCTTGTGGCCTAATGGATAAGGCGTCGGACTTCGGATCCGAAGATTGCAGGTTCGAGTCCTGCCAGGGTCGAAATGTTTTGCTTCGCCAAGCTGCGCGTTTGCAGTCTGTGTAGACAAGTGCCTCTACGGCACGAACGCCGGGGCTTTGCTGTTCATTGTTTCACGCAGCAAAACTCTCGACCCAGCAAGGACTCGAACCTTGAATCTTCGGTTTAGGAGACCGACGCCTTATCCATTAGGCCACAGGGCCTCGCAGAAGCCGTTCAGCGTTCGACCTAAGCTGGCTTTCCGCATCGCTTGCTTGAAGGCGAAAAAATCTGCAGAAATGCTACGCCGCTGCGCTGTGGTCGTCGTGGCCTTGTGGCCTAATGGATAAGGCGTCGGACTTCGGATCCGAAGATTGCAGGTTCGAGTCCTGCCAGGGTCGAAATGTTTTGCTTCGCCAAGCTGCGCGTTTGCAGTCTGTGTAGACAAGTGCCTCTACGGCACGAACGCCGGTGCTTTGCTGTTCATTGCTTCACGCAGCAAAACTCTCGACCCAGCAAAGACTCGAACCTTGAATCTTCGGTTTAGGAGACCGACGCCTTATCCATTAGGCCACAGGGCCTCGCAGAAGCCGTTCAGCGTTCGACCTAAGCTGGCTTTCCGCATCGCTTGCTTGAAGGCGAAAAAACCCGCAGAAATGCTACGCCGCTGCGCTGTGGTCGTCGTGGCCTTGTGGCCTAATGGATAAGGCGTCGGACTTCGGATCCGAAGATTGCAGGTTCGAGTCCTGCCAGGGTCGAAATGTTTTGCTTCGCCAAGCTGCGCGTTTGCTGTCTGTGTAGACAAGTGCTTCTACGGAACGAACGTCGGGGCTTTGCTGTTCATTGTTTCACGCAGCAAAACTCTCGACCCAGCAAGGACTCGAACCTTGAATCTTCGCTTTAGGAGACCGACGCCTTATCCATTAGGCCACAGGGCCTCGCAGAAGCCGTTCAGCGTTCGACCTAAGCTGGCTTTCCGCATCGCTTGCTTGAAGGCGAAAAAACCTGCAGAAATGCTACGCCGCTGCGCTGTGGTCGTCGTGGCCTTGTGGCCTAATGGATAAGGCGTCGGACTTCGGATCCGAAGATTGCAGGTTCGAGTCCTGCCAGGGTCGAAATGTTTTGCTTCGCCAAGCTGCGCGTTTGCAGTCTGTGTAGACAAGTGCCTCTACGGCACGAACGCCGGTGCTTTGCTGTTCATTGCTTCACGCAGCAAAACTCTCGACCCAGCAAGGACTCGAACCTTGAATCTTCGGTTTAGGAGACCGACGCCTTATCCATTAGGCCACAGGGCCTCGCAGAAGCCGTTCAGCGTTAGACCTAAGCTGGCTTTCCCCATCGCTTGCTTGAAGGCGAAAAAACCTGCAGAAATGCTACGCCGCTGCGCTGTGGTCGTCGTGGCCTTGTGGCCTAATGGATAAGGCGTCGGACTTCGGATCCGAAGATTGCAGGTTCGAGTCCTGCCAGGGTCGAAATGTTTTGCTTCGCCAAGCTGCGCGTTTGCTGTCTGTGTAGACAAGTGCTTCTACGGAACGAACGTCGGGGCTTTGCTGTTCATTGTTTCACGCAGCAAAACTCTCGACCCAGCAAGGACTCGAACCTTGAATCTTCGCTTTAGGAGACCGACGCCTTATCCATTAGGCCACAGGGCCTCGCAGAAGCCGTTCAGCGTTCGACCTAAGCTGGCTTTCCGCATCGCTTGCTTGAAGGCGAAAAAATCTGCAGAAATGCTACGCCGCTGCGCTGTGGTCGTCGTGGCCTTGTGGCCTAATGGATAAGGCCTCGGACTTCGGATCCGAAGATTGCAGGTTCGAGTCCTGCCAGGGTCGAAATGCTTTGCTTCGCCAAGCTGCGCGTTTGCAGTCTGTGTAGACAAGTGCCTCTACGGCACGAACGCCGGGGCTTTGCTGTTCATTGCTTCACGCAGCAAAACTCTCGACCCAGCAAGGACTCGAACCTTGAATCTTCGCTTTAGGAGACCGACGTCTTATCCATTAGGCCACAGGGCCTCGCAGAAGCCGTTCAGCGTTCGACCTAAGCTGGCTTTCCGCATCGCTTGCTTGAAGGCGAAAAAATATGCGGAAATGCTACGCCGCTGCGCTGTCGTCGTCGTGGCCTTGTGGCCTAATGGATAAGGCCTCGGACTTCGGATCCGAAGATTGCAGGTTCGAGTCCTGCCAGGGTCGAAATGCTTTGCTTCGCCAAGCTGCGCGTTTGCAGTCTGTGTAGACAAGTGCCTCTAAGGCACGAACGCCGGGGCTTTGCTGTTCATTGCTTCACGCAGCAAAACTCTCGACCCAGCAAGGACTCGAACCTTGAATCTTCGGTTTAGGAGACCGACGCCTTATCCATTAGGCCACAGGGCCTCGCAGAAGCCGTTCAGCGTTCGACCTAAGCTGGCTTTCCGCATCGCTTGCTTGAAGGCGAAAAAACCTGCAGAAATGCTACGCCGCTGCGCTGTGGTCGTCGTGGCCTTGTGGCCTAATGGATAAGGCGTCGGACTTCGGATCCGAAGATTGCAGGTTCGAGTCCTGCCAGGGTCGAAATGTTTTGCTTCGCCAAGCTGCGCGTTTGCAGTCTGTGTAGACAGGTGCTTCTACGGAACGAACGCCGGGGCTTTGCTGTTCATTGTTTCACGCAGCAAAACTCTCGACCCAGCAAGGACTCGAACCTTGAATCTTCGGTTTAGGAGACCGACGCCTTTCCATTAGGCCACAGGGCCTCGCAGAAGCCGTTCAGCGTTCGACCTAAGCTGGCTTTCCGCATCGCTTGCTTGAAGGCGAAAAAATCTGCAGAAATGCTACGCCGCTGCGCTGTGGTCGTCGTGGCCTTGTGGCCTAATGGATAAGGGGTCGGACTTCGGATCCGAAGATTGCAGGTTCGAGTCCTGCCAGGGTCGAAATGTTTTGCTTCGCCAAGCTGCGCGTTTGCAGTCTGTGTAGACAGGTGCTTCTACGGAACGAACGCCGGGGCTTTGCTGTTCATTGTTTCACGCAGCAAAACTCTCGACCCAGCAAGGACTCGAACCTTGAATCTTCGGTTTAGGAGACCGACGCCTTTCCATTAGGCCACAGGGCCTCGCAGAAGCCGTTCAGCGTTCGACCTAAGCTGGCTTTCCGCATCGCTTGCTTGAAGGCGAAAAAATCTGCAGAAATGCTACGCCGCTGCGCTGTGGTCGTCGTGGCCTTGTGGCCTAATGGATAAGGGGTCGGACTTCGGATCCGAAGATTGCAGGTTCGAGTCCTGCCAGGGTCGAAATGTTTTGCTTCGCCAAGCTGCGCGTTTGCAGTCTGTGTAGACAGGTGCTTCTACGGAACGAACGCCGGGGCTTTGCTGTTCATTGTTTCACGCAGCAAAACTCTCGACCCAGCAAGGACTCGAACCTTGAATCTTCGGTTTAGGAGACCGACGCCTTATCCATTAGGCCACAGGGCCTCGCAGAAGCCGTTCAGCGTTCGACCTAAGCTGGCTTTCCGCATCGCTTGCTTGAAGGCGAAAAAATCTGCAGAAATGCTACGCCGCTGCGCTGTGGTCGTCGTGGCCTTGTGGCCTAATGGATAAGGCCTCGGACTTCGGATCCGAAGATTGCAGGTTCGAGTCCTGCCAGGGTCGAAATGCTTTGCTTCGCCAAGCTGCGCGTTTGCAGTCTGTGTAGACAAGTGCCTCTACGGCACGAACGCCGGGGCTTTGCTGTTCATTGCTTCACGCAGCAAAACTCTCGACCCAGCAAGGACTCGAACCTTGAATCTTCGCTTTAGGAGACCGACGTCTTATCCATTAGGCCACAGGGCCTCGCAGAAGCCGTTCAGCGTTCGACCTAAGCTGGCTTTCCGCATCGCTTGCTTGAAGGCGAAAAAATATGCGGAAATGCTACGCCGCTGCGCTGTCGTCGTCGTGGCCTTGTGGCCTAATGGATAAGGCCTCGGACTTCGGATCCGAAGATTGCAGGTTCGAGTCCTGCCAGGGTCGAAATGCTTTGCTTCGCCAAGCTGCGCGTTTGCAGTCTGTGTAGACAAGTGCCTCTAAGGCACGAACGCCGGGGCTTTGCTGTTCATTGCTTCACGCAGCAAAACTCTCGACCCAGCAAGGACTCGAACCTTGAATCTTCGGTTTAGGAGACCGACGCCTTATCCATTAGGCCACAGGGCCTCGCAGAAGCCGTTCAGCGTTCGACCTAAGCTGGCTTTCCGCATCGCTTGCTTGAAGGCGAAAAAACCTGCAGAAATGCTACGCCGCTGCGCTGTGGTCGTCGTGGCCTTGTGGCCTAATGGATAAGGCGTCGGACTTCGGATCCGAAGATTGCAGGTTCGAGTCCTGCCAGGGTCGAAATGTTTTGCTTCGCCAAGCTGCGCGTTTGCAGTCTGTGTAGACAGGTGCTTCTACGGAACGAACGCCGGGGCTTTGCTGTTCATTGTTTCACGCAGCAAAACTCTCGACCCAGCAAGGACTCGAACCTTGAATCTTCGGTTTAGGAGACCGACGCCTTTCCATTAGGCCACAGGGCCTCGCAGAAGCCGTTCAGCGTTCGACCTAAGCTGGCTTTCCGCATCGCTTGCTTGAAGGCGAAAAAATCTGCAGAAATGCTACGCCGCTGCGCTGTGGTCGTCGTGGCCTTGTGGCCTAATGGATAAGGGGTCGGACTTCGGATCCGAAGATTGCAGGTTCGAGTCCTGCCAGGGTCGAAATGTTTTGCTTCGCCAAGCTGCGCGTTTGCAGTCTGTGTAGACAGGTGCTTCTACGGAACGAACGCCGGGGCTTTGCTGTTCATTGTTTCACGCAGCAAAACTCTCGACCCAGCAAGGACTCGAACCTTGAATCTTCGGTTTAGGAGACCGACGCCTTTCCATTAGGCCACAGGGCCTCGCAGAAGCCGTTCAGCGTTCGACCTAAGCTGGCTTTCCGCATCGCTTGCTTGAAGGCGAAAAAATCTGCAGAAATGCTACGCCGCTGCGCTGTGGTCGTCGTGGCCTTGTGGCCTAATGGATAAGGCGTCGGACTTCGGATCCGAAGATTGCAGGTTCGAGTCCTGCCAGGGTCGAAATGTTTTGCTTCGCCAAGCTGCGCGTTTGCAGTCTGTGTAGACAAGTGCCTCTACGGCACGAACGCCGGGGCTTTGCTGTTCATTGTTTCACGCAGCAAAACTCTCGACCCAGCAAGGACTCGAACCTTGAATCTTCGGTTTAGGAGACCGACGCCTTATCCATTAGGCCACAGGGCCTCGCAGAAGCCGTTCAGCGTTCGACCTAAGCTGGCTTTCCGCATCGCTTGCTTGAAGGCGAAAAAATCTGCAGAAATGCTACGCCGCTGCGCTGTGGTCGTCGTGGCCTTGTGGCCTAATGGATAAGGCGTCGGACTTCGGATCCGAAGATTGCAGGTTCGAGTCCTGCCAGGGTCGAAATGTTTTGCTTCGCCAAGCTGCGCGTTTGCAGTCTGTGTAGACAAGTGCCTCTACGGCACGAACGCCGGTGCTTTGCTGTTCATTGCTTCACGCAGCAAAACTCTCGACCCAGCAAAGACTCGAACCTTGAATCTTCGCTTTAGGAGACCGACGCCTTATCCATTAGGCCACAGGGCCTCGCAGAAGCCGTTCAGCGTTCGACCTAAGCTGGCTTTCCGCATCGCTTGCTTGAAGGCGAAAAAATCTGCAGAAATGCTACGCCGCTGCGCTGTGGTCGTCGTGGCCTTGTGGCCTAATGGATAAGGCGTCGGACTTCGGATCCGAAGATTGCAGGTTTGAGTCCTGCCAGGGTCGAAATGTTTTGCTTCGCCAAGCTGCGCGTTTGCAGTCTGTGTAGACAAGTGCCTCTACGGCACGAACGTCGGGGCTTTGCTGTTCATTGTTTCACGCAGCAAAACTCTCGACCCAGCAAGGACTCGAACCTTGAATCTTCGGTTTAGGAGACCGACGCCTTATCCATTAGGCCACAGGGCCTCGCAGAAGCCGTTCAGCGTTCGACCTAAGCTGGCTTTCCGCATCGCTTGCTTGAAGGCGAAAAAATCTGCAGAAATGCTACGCCGCTGCGCTGTGGTCGTCGTGGCCTTGTGGCCTAATGGATAAGGCGTCGGACTTCGGATCCGAAGATTGCAGGTTCGAGTCCTGCCAGGGTCGAAATGTTTTGCTTCGCCAAGCTGCGCGTTTGCTGTCTGTGTAGACAAGTGCTTCTACGGAACGAACGTCGGGGCTTTGCTGTTCATTGTTTCACGCAGCAAAACTCTCGACCCAGCAAGGACTCGAACCTTGAATCTTCGCTTTAGGAGACCGACGCCTTATCCATTAGGCAACAGGGCCTCGCAGAAGCCGTTCAGCGTTCGACCTAAGCTGGCTTTCCGCATCGCTTGCTTGAAGGCGAAAAAATCTGCAGAAATGCTACGCCGCTGCGCTGTCGTCGTCGTGGCCTTGTGGCCTAATGGATAAGGCCTCGGACTTCGGATCCGAAGATTGCAGGTTCGAGTCCTGCCAGGGTCGAAATGCTTTGCTTCGCCAAGCTGCGCGTTTGCAGTCTGTGTAGACAAGTGCCTCTACGGCACGAACGCCGGTGCTTTGCTGTTCATTGCTTCACGCAGCAAAACTCTCGACCCAGCAAGGACTCGAACCTTGAATCTTCGGTTTAGGAGACCGACGCCTTATCCATTAGGCCACAGGGCCTCGCAGAAGCCGTTCAGCGTTCGACCTAAGCTGGCTTTCCGCATCGCTTGCTTGAAGGCGAAAAAACCTGCAGAAATGCTACGCCGCTGCGCTGTGGTCGTCGTGGCCTTGTGGCCTAATGGATAAGGCGTCGGACTTCGGATCCGAAGATTGCAGGTTTGAGTCCTGCCAGGGTCGAAATGTTTTGCTTCGCCAAGCTGCGCGTTTGCAGTCTGTGTAGACAAGTGCCTCTACGGCACGAACGCCGGTGCTTTGCTGTTCATTGCTTCACGCAGCAAAACTCTCGACCCAGCAAGGACTCGAACCTTGAATCTTCGGTTTAGGAGACCGACGCCTTATCCATTAGGCCACAGGGCCTCGCAGAAGCCGTTCAGCGTTCGACCTAAGCTGGCTTTCCGCATCGCTTGCTTGAAGGCGAAAAAACCTGCAGAAATGCTACGCCGCTGCGCTATGGTCGTCGTGGCCTTGTGGCCTAATGGATAAGGCGTCGGACTTCGGATCCGAAGATTGCAGGTTCGAGTCCTGCCAGGGTCGGAACGTTTTGCTTCGCTAAGCTGCGCGTTTGCAGTCTGTGTAGACAAGTGCCTCTACGGCACGAACGCCGGTGCTTTGCTGTTCATTGTTTCACGCAGCAAAACTCTCGACCCAGCAAGGACTCGAACCTTGAATCTTCGCTTTAGGAGACCGACGCCTTATCCATTAGGCCACAGGGCCTCGCAGAAGCCGTTCAGCGTTCGACCTAAGCTGGCTTTCCGCATCGCTTGCTTGAAGGCGAAAAAACCTGCAGAAATGCTACGCCGCTGCGCTATGGTCGTCGTGGCCTTGTGGCCTAATGGATAAGGCGTCGGACTTCGGATCCGAAGATTGCAGGCTCGAGTCCTGCCAGGGTCGAAATGTTTTGCTTCGCCAAGCTGCGCATTTGCTGTCTGTGTAGACAAGTGCTTCTACGGAACGAACGTCGGGGCTTTGCTGTTCATTGTTTCACGCAGCAAAACTCTTGACCCAGCAAGGACTCGAACCTTGAATCTTCGCTTTAGGAGACCGACGCCTTATTCATTAGGCCACAGGGCCTCGCAGAAGCCGTTCAGCGTTCGACCTAAGCTGGCTTTCCGCATCGCTTGCTTGAAGGCGAAAAAACCTGCAGAAATGCTACGCCGCTGCGCTATGGTCGTCGTGGCCTTGTGGCCTAATGGATAAGGCGTCGGACTTCGGATCCGAAGATTGCAGGCTCGAGTCCTGCCAGGGTCGAAATGTTTTGCTTCGCCAAGCTGCGCATTTGCTGTCTGTGTAGACAAGTGCTTCTACGGAACGAACGTCGGGGCTTTGCTGTTCATTGTTTCACGCAGCAAAACTCTCGACCCAGCAAGGACTCGAACCTTGAATCTTCGCTTTAGGAGACCGACGCCTTATCCATTAGGCCACAGGGCCTCGCAGAAGCCGTTCAGCGTTCGACCTAAGCTGGCTTTCCGCATCGCTTGCTTGAAGGCGAAAAAATCTGCAGAAATGCTACGCCGCTGCGCTGTGGTCGTCGTGACCTTGTGGCCTAATGGATAAGGCGTCGGACTTCAGATCCGAAGATTGCAGGTTTGAGTCCTGCCAGGGTCGAAATGTTTTGCTTCGCCAAGCTGCGCATTTGCTGTCTGTGTAGACAAGTGCTTCTACGGAACGAACGTCGGGGCTTTGCTGTTCATTGTTTCACGCAGCAAAACTCTCGACCCAGCAAGGACTCGAACCTTGAATCTTCGCTTTAGGAGACCGACGCCTTATCCATTAGGCCACAGGGCCTCGCAGAAGCCGTTCAGCGTTCGACCTAAGCTGGCTTTCCGCATCGCTTGCTTGAAGGCGAAAAAATCTGCAGAAATGCTACGCCGCTGCGCTGTGGTCGTCGTGACCTTGTGGCCTAATGGATAAGGCGTCGGACTTCGGATCCGAAGATTGCAGGTTTGAGTCCTGCCAGGGTCGAAATGTTTTGCTTCGCCAAGCTGCGCATTTGCTGTCTGTGTAGACAAGTGCTTCTACGGAACGAACGCCGGGGCTTTGCTGTTCATTGTTTCACGCAGCAAAACTCTCGACCCAGCAAGGACTCGAACCTTGAATCTTCGGTTTAGGAGACCGACGCCTTATCCATTAGGCCACAGGGCCTCGCAGAAGCCGTTCAGCGTTCGACCTAAGCTGGCTTTCCGCATCGCTTGCTTGAAGACGAAAAAATCTGCAGAAATGCTACGCCGCTGCGCTGTGGTCGTCGTGGCCTTGTGGCCTAATGGATAAGGCGTCGGACTTCGGATCCGAAGATTGCAGGTTTGAGTCCTGCCAGGGTCGAAATGTTTTGCTTCGCCAAGCTGCGCGTTTGCAGTCTGTGTAGACAAGTGCCTCTACGGCACGAACGTCGGGGCTTTGCTGTTCATTGTTTCACGCAGCAAAACTCTCGACCCAGCAAGGACTCGAACCTTGAATCTTCGGTTTAGGAGACCGACGCCTTATCCATTAGGCCACAGTGCCTCGCAGAAGCCGTTCAGCGTTCGACCTAAGCTGGCTTTCCGCATCGCTTGCTTGAAGGCGAAAAAACCTGCAGAAATGCTACGCCGCTGCGCTGTGGTCGTCGTGACCTTGTGGCCTAATGGATAAGGCGTCGGACTTCGCATCCGAAGATTGCAGGCTCGAGTCCTGCCAGGGTCGAAATGTTTTGCTTCGCCAAGCTGCGCATTTGCTGTCTGTGTAGACAAGTGCTTCTACGGAACGAACGTCGGGGCTTTGCTGTTCATTGTTTCACGCAGCAAAACTCTCGACCCAGCAAGGACTCGAACCTTGAATCTTCGCTTTAGGAGACCGACGCCTTATCCATTAGGCCACAGGGCCTCGCAGAAGCCGTTCAGCGTTCGACCTAAGCTGGCTTTCCGCATCGCTTGCTTGAAGGCGAAAAAATCTGCAGAAATGCTACGCCGCTGCGCTGTGGTCGTCGTGGCCTTGTGGCCTAATGGATAAGGCGTCGGACTTCGGATCCGAAGATTGCAGGTTTGAGTCCTGCCAGGGTCGAAATGTTTTGCTTCGCCAAGCTGCGCGTTTGCAGTCTGTGTAGACAAGTGCCTCTACGGCACGAACGCCGGTGCTTTGCTGTTCATTGCTTCACGCAGCAAAACTCTCGACCCAGCAAGGACTCGAACCTTGAATCTTCGGTTTAGGAGACCGACGCCTTATCCATTAGGCCACAGGGCCTCGCAGAAGCCGTTCAGCGTTCGACCTAAGCTGGCTTTCCGCATCGCTTGCTTGAAGGCGAAAAAACCTGCAGAAATGCTACGCCGCTGCGCTATGGTCGTCGTGGCCTTGTGGCCTAATGGATAAGGCGTCGGACTTCGGATCCGAAGATTGCAGGTTCGAGTCCTGCCAGGGTCGGAATGTTTTGCTTCGCTAAGCTGCGCGTTTGCAGTCTGTGTAGACAAGTGCCTCTACGGCACGAACGCCGGTGCTTTGCTGTTCATTGCTTCACGCAGCAAAACTCTCGACCCAGCAAGGACTCGAACCTTGAATCTTCGGTTTAGGAGACCGACGCCTTATCCATTAGGCCACAGGGCCTCGCAGAAGCCGTTCAGCGTTCGACCTAAGCTGGCTTTCCGCATCGCTTGCTTGAAGGCGAAAAAACCTGCAGAAATGCTACGCCGCTGCGCTATGGTCGTCGTGGCCTTGTGGCCTAATGGATAAGGCGTCGGACTTCGGATCCGAAGATTGCAGGTTTGAGTCCTGCCAGGGTCGAAATGTTTTGCTTCGCCAAGCTGCGCATTTGCTGTCTGTGTAGACAAGTGCTTCTACGGAACGAACGCCGGGGCTTTGCTGTTCATTGTTTCACGCAGCAAAACTCTCGACCCAGCAAGGACTCGAACCTTGAATCTTCGGTTTAGGAGACCGACGCCGTATCCATTAGGCCACAGGGCCTCGCAGAAGCCGTTCAGCGTTCGACCTAAGCTGGCTTTCCGCATCGCTTGCTTGAAGGCGAAAAAATCTGCAGAAATGCTACGCCGCTGCGCTGTGGTCGTCGTGGCCTTGTGGCCTAATGGATAAGGCGTCGGACTTCGGATCCGAAGATTGCAGGTTTGAGTCCTGCCAGGGTCGAAATGTTTTGCTTCGCCAAGCTGCGCGTTTGCAGTCTGTGTAGACAAGTGCCTCTACGGCACGAACGCCGGTGCTTTGCTGTTCATTGCTTCACGCAGCAAAACTCTCGACCCAGCAAGGACTCGAACCTTGAATCTTCGGTTTAGGAGACCGACGCCTTATCCATTAGGCCACAGGGCCTCGCAGAAGCCGTTCAGCGTTCGACCTAAGCTGGCTTTCCGCATCGCTTGCTTGAAGGCGAAAAAACCTGCAGAAATGCTACGCCGCTGCGCTATGGTCGTCGTGGCCTTGTGGCCTAATGGATAAGGCGTCGGACTTCGGATCCGAAGATTGCAGGCTCGAGTCCTGCCAGGGTCGAAATGTTTTGCTTCGCCAAGCTGCGCATTTGCTGTCTGTGTAGACAAGTGCTTCTACGGAACGAACGTCGGGGCTTTGCTGTTCATTGTTTCACGCAGCAAAACTCTTGACCCAGCAAGGACTCGAACCTTGAATCTTCGCTTTAGGAGACCGACGCCTTATCCATTAGGCCACAGGGCCTCGCAGAAGCCGTTCAGCGTTCGACCTAAGCTGGCTTTCCGCATCGCTTGCTTGAAGGCGAAAAAACCTGCAGAAATGCTACGCCGCTGCGCTATGGTCGTCGTGGCCTTGTGGCCTAATGGATAAGGCGTCGGACTTCGGATCCGAAGATTGCAGGCTCGAGTCCTGCCAGGGTCGAAATGTTTTGCTTCGCCAAGCTGCGCATTTGCTGTCTGTGTAGACAAGTGCTTCTACGGAACGAACGTCGGGGCTTTGCTGTTCATTGTTTCACGCAGCAAAACTCTCGACCCAGCAAGGACTCGAACCTTGAATCTTCGGTTTAGGAGACCGACGCCTTATCCATTAGGCCACAGGGCCTCGCAGAAGCCGTTCAGCGTTCGACCTAAGCTGGCTTTCCGCATCGCTTGCTTGAAGGCGAAAAAACCTGCAGAAATGCTACGCCGCTGCGCTATGGTCGTCGTGGCCTTGTGGCCTAATGGATAAGGCGTCGGACTTCGGATCCGAAGATTGCAGGCTCGAGTCCTGCCAGGGTCGAAATGTTTTGCTTCGCCAAGCTGCGCATTTGCTGTCTGTGTAGACAAGTGCTTCTACGGAACGAACGTCGGGGCTTTGCTGTTCATTGTTTCACGCAGCAAAACTCTTGACCCAGCAAGGACTCGAACCTTGAATCTTCGCTTTAGGAGACCGACGCCTTATCCATTAGGCCACAGGGCCTCGCAGAAGCCGTTCAGCGTTCGACCTAAGCTGGCTTTCCGCATCGCTTGCTTGAAGGCGAAAAAACCTGCAGAAATGCTACGCCGCTGCGCTATGGTCGTCGTGGCCTTGTGGCCTAATGGATAAGGCGTCGGACTTCGGATCCGAAGATTGCAGGCTCGAGTCCTGCCAGGGTCGAAATGTTTTGCTTCGCCAAGCTGCGCATTTGCTGTCTGTGTAGACAAGTGCTTCTACGGAACGAACGTCGGGGCTTTGCTGTTCATTGTTTCACGCAGCAAAACTCTCGACCCAGCAAGGACTCGAACCTTGAATCTTCGCTTTAGGAGACCGACGCCTTATCCATTAGGCCACAGGGCCTCGCAGAAGCCGTTCAGCGTTCGACCTAAGCTGGCTTTCCGCATCGCTTGCTTGAAGGCGAAAAAATCTGCAGAAATGCTACGCCGCTGCGCTGTGGTCGTCGTGACCTTGTGGCCTAATGGATAAGGCGTCGGACTTCGGATCCGAAGATTGCAGGTTTGAGTCCTGCCAGGGTCGAAATGTTTTGCTTCGCCAAGCTGCGCATTTGCTGTCTGTGTAGACAAGTGCTTCTACGGAACGAACGCCGGGGCTTTGCTGTTCATTGTTTCACGCAGCAAAACTCTCGACCCAGCAAGGACTCGAACCTTGAATCTTCGGTTTAGGAGACCGGCGCCTTATCCATTAGGCCACAGGGCCTCGCAGAAGCCGTTCAGCGTTCGACCTAAGCTGGCTTTCCGCATCGCTTGCTTGAAGGCGAAAAAATCTGCAGAAATGCTACGCCGCTGCGCTGTGGTCGTCGTGGCCTTGTGGCCTAATGGATAAGGCGTCGGACTTCGGATCCGAAGATTGCAGGTTTGAGTCCTGCCAGGGTCGAAATGTTTTGCTTCGCCAAGCTGCGCGTTTGCAGTCTGTGTAGACAAGTGCCTCTACGGCACGAACGTCGGGGCTTTGCTGTTCATTGTTTCACGCAGCAAAACTCTCGACCCAGCAAGGACTCGAACCTTGAATCTTCGGTTTAGGAGACCGACGCCTTATCCATTAGGCCACAGGGCCTCGCAGAAGCCGTTCAGCGTTCGACCTAAGCTGGCTTTCCGCATCGCTTGCTTGAAGGCGAAAAAACCTGCAGAAATGCTACGCCGCTGCGCTATGGTCGTCGTGGCCTTGTGGCCTAATGGATAAGGCGTCGGACTTCGGATCCGAAGATTGCAGGTTTGAGTCCTGCCAGGGTCGAAATGTTTTGCTTCGCCAAGCTGCGCATTTGCTGTCTGTGTAGACAAGTGCTTCTACGGAACGAACGCCGGGGCTTTGCTGTTCATTGTTTCACGCAGCAAAACTCTCGACCCAGCAAGGACTCGAACCTTGAATCTTCGGTTTAGGAGACCGACGCCTTATCCATTAGGCCACAGGGCCTCGCAGAAGCCGTTCAGCGTTCGACCTAAGCTGGCTTTCCGCATCGCTTGCTTGAAGGCGAAAAAATCTGCAGAAATGCTACGCCGCTGCGCTGTGGTCGTCGTGG
Organism: Heligmosomoides polygyrus bakeri; assembly: GCA_947359475.1. Taxonomy (NCBI): domain Eukaryota; kingdom Metazoa; phylum Nematoda; class Chromadorea; order Rhabditida; family Heligmosomidae; genus Heligmosomoides; species Heligmosomoides polygyrus. The sequence goes on from OX375867.1 coordinate 40,670,116, forward strand.
CCTTGTGGCCTAATGGATAAGGCGTCGGACTTCGGATCCGAAGATTGCAGGTTTGAGTCCTGCCAGGGTCGAAATGTTTTGCTTCGCCAAGCTGCGCGTTTGCAGTCTGTGTAGACAAGTGCCTCTACGGCACGAACGCCGGTGCTTTGCTGTTCATTGCTTCACGCAGCAAAACTCTCGACCCAGCAAGGACTCGAACCTTGAATCTTCGGTTTAGGAGACCGACGCCTTATCCATTAGGCCACAGGGCCTCGCAGAAGCCGTTCAGCGTTCGACCTAAGCTGGCTTTCCGCATCGCTTGCTTGAAGGCGAAAAAACCTGCAGAAATGCTACGCCGCTGCGCTATGGTCGTCGTGGCCTTGTGGCCTAATGGATAAGGCGTCGGACTTCGGATCCGAAGATTGCAGGCTCGAGTCCTGCCAGGGTCGAAATGTTTTGCTTCGCCAAGCTGCGCATTTGCTGTCTGTGTAGACAAGTGCTTCTACGGCACGAACGCCGGTGCTTTGCTGTTCATTGCTTCACGCAGCAAAACTCTCGACCCAGCAAGGACTCGAACCTTGAATCTTCGGTTTAGGAGACCGACGCCTTATCCATCAGGCCACAGGGCCTCGCAGAAGCCGTTCAGCGTTCGACCTAAGCTGGCTTTCCGCATCGCTTGCTTGAAGGCGAAAAAACCTGCAGAAATGCTACGCCGCTGCGCTATGGTCGTCGTGGCCTTGTGGCCTAATGGATAAGGCGTCGGACTTCGGATCCGAAGATTGCAGGTTTGAGTCCTGCCAGGGTCGAAATGTTTTGCTTCGCCAAGCTGCGCATTTGCTGTCTGTGTAGACAAGTGCTTCTACGGAACGAACGCCGGGGCTTTGCTGTTCATTGTTTCACGCAGCAAAACTCTCGACCCAGCAAGGACTCGAACCTTGAATCTTCGGTTTAGGAGACCGACGCCTTATCCATTAGGCCACAGGGCCTCGCAGAAGCCGTTCAGCGTTCGACCTAAGCTGGCTTTCCGCATCGCTTGCTTGAAGGCGAAAAAATCTGCAGAAATGCTACGCCGCTGCGCTGTGGTCGTCGTGGCCTTGTGGCCTAATGGATAAGGCGTCGGACTTCGGATCCGAAGATTGCAGGTTTGAGTCCTGCCAGGGTCGAAATGTTTTGCTTCGCCAAGCTGCGCGTTTGCAGTCTGTGTAGACAAGTGCCTCTACGGCACGAACGCCGGTGCTTTGCTGTTCATTGCTTCACGCAGCAAAACTCTCGACCCAGCAAGGACTCGAACCTTGAATCTTCGGTTTAGGAGACCGACGCCTTATCCATTAGGCCACAGGGCCTCGCAGAAGCCGTTCAGCGTTCGACCTAAGCTGGCTTTCCGCATCGCTTGCTTGAAGGCGAAAAAACCTGCAGAAATGCTACGCCGCTGCGCTATGGTCGTCGTGGCCTTGTGGCCTAATGGATAAGGCGTCGGACTTCGGATCCGAAGATTGCAGGCTCGAGTCCTGCCAGGGTCGAAATGTTTTGCTTCGCCAAGCTGCGCATTTGCTGTCTGTGTAGACAAGTGCTTCTACGGAACGAACGCCGGGGCTTTGCTGTTCATTGTTTCACGCAGCAAAACTCTCGACCCAGCAAGGACTCGAACCTTGAATCTTCGGTTTAGGAGACCGACGCCTTATCCATTAGGCCACAGGGCCTCGCAGAAGCCGTTCAGCGTTCGACCTAAGCTGGCTTTCCGCATCGCTTGCTTGAAGGCGAAAAAATCTGCAGAAATGCTACGCCGCTGCGCTGTGGTCGTCGTGGCCTTGTGGCCTAATGGATAAGGCGTCGGACTTCGGATCCGAAGATTGCAGGTTCGAGTCCTGCCAGGGTCGAAATGTTTTGCTTCGCCAAGCTGCGCATTTGCTGTCTGTGTAGACAAGTGCTTCTACGGAACGAACGCCGGGGCTTTGCTGTTCATTGTTTCACGCAGCAAAACTCTCGACCCAGCAAGGACTCGAACCTTGAATCTTCGGTTTAGGAGACCGACGCCTTATCCATTAGGCCACAGGGCCTCGCAGAAGCCGTTCAGCGTTCGACCTAAGCTGGCTTTCCGCATCGCTTGCTTGAAGGCGAAAAAATCTGCAGAAATGCTACGCCGCTGCGCTGTGGTCGTCGTAGCCTTGTGGCCTAATGGATAAGGCGTCGGACTTCGGATCCGAAGATTGCAGGTTTGAGTCCTGCCAGGGTCGAAATGTTTTGCTTCGCCAAGCTGCGCATTTGCTGTCTGTGTAGACAAGTGCTTCTACGGAACGAACGCCGGGGCTTTGCTGTTCATTGTTTCACGCAGCAAAACTCTCGACCCAGCAAGGACTCGAACCTTGAATCTTCGGTTTAGGAGACCGACGCCTTATCCATTAGGCCACAGGGCCTCGCAGAAGCCGTTCAGCGTTCGACCTAAGCTGGCTTTCCGCATCGCTTGCTTGAAGGCGAAAAAATCTGCAGAAATGCTACGCCGCTGCGCTCTGGTCGTCGTGTCCTTGTGGCCTAATGGATAAGGCGTATCGCAGTGAAGACTAAAAAAATTTGCGTAATTGTTGCGGATAGCATAACCTGTTATTTTGTAGTATTCCTCTATGCGTCCTGGTTGGGGTAATATGAGGTGGGAAACAGTACAAAGGCAGCCTTGGGCAAACTTTCTAGCACACCGTGGCCTAAAGGCGGGCGGAAGAGCAATAACTAGGGCATCCGTAATTAGACGAGCCTCAGTGCCCTTCTTTGCAAATCAAGCGTCATACCACCTATTGCGATGACTGCGCATCAGGTTTTTCCTCTGGACGACGTTCTCTGCAAAACGGAATACAGTCACGGTAAGTTTCTCAGCTGATATAACTTACCCTCGCGATTGTGGTTCTTTCTTCGCATTCCGCATTTAGTGTTGTGTTTAGAACGTGGAGGCTTGGAGAGCATCGCCTCCTCTATGGGCTCTTCTCGATACGTATACTTTGTTCATAGGAAAACTGTGATTCCATGCACTACAAGGCAAGTGCTCACCGTCTACGACCTCTGGACCGGATCTAGTAGGTGTGTCCGTTCTTCATTTTCCCATAAAAAGTTCAAATTAGCTGTCATTCCGAATTTGTTTCCAGTGAATATGCCGTGCAGATGAAAGAGAACGAACAGTTGAGGGAATTCTATGAGCTCGACTCGGACGAAGGCGTTGTTATAGTGGAAAACGATGATGATCTTGTGGTGTTGCACATTCGCTTGTACCACCACTCCAAAGAAATAGTGGAGATGGACAGAATACAAATCATTGAAAAGCGTGACCAGCGCGAGGGTCTGAAGGAATACAGATGCATGAGGTGAATGCACTTCAATGTTCTCACCGTTCCCTATCTCTGGAAATAGCCTTCAGTGGGACTGTCTTTAGGAGTGAAAAGGGATTCACAATGCTGGCGTGCTCCCGCATGGGTATTCGAGTAGTAGAGCTGCAGTTCAACAAGAAATTCGTCGATGTTGCCCATACAGGTAAGCAATCCCTCCTTGACTTCAGGATGAAACCTCAACTACCCTTTTCTCTTCGGTACTTTGGGATCTATACTTCGGATAAGTTCCGTTCCCGTCATTCGTGGGGCGCGATACAGAACCAAAATGCAAAACGAAGTCCCAGACGGGCGCTGGTTGTGAGTAGGCGACAACCCTGCCAGACTTTGCCGGACAATCTTTGACGAGAATCTCTTGCGCGTACCCGCTGTTCTAGCTGCGTCCTACAAAGTACTAATTCGTAGATAACGATTGTGGCCACTCTAGATCAGCTAGTTGAGAGGAATGACAAAGAGAAACATGACACTCACCACACCTCTTTTGGGAACAAAAAGTGGAGTGCGAAGTGGATGCGTTATTCCCTGTGCAGTGCATTCTTTCGTTGTTTCAGATATAGTTTATGACGGCGAATACTACTTCCTGTACACAGACCCATGGCGAGAAGGAGACATTATCTACTGCTTTGAAAGCGAGGCCGTGTCTGAGTCAGAAGACGATCGTCGCTTCGACGGCAATTTGTTCGCAATTGATTTATCCCGCAAGGAGGTCTGCCAATATAGCTTCCATCGCTTGCTTCATGTGCCAAAGAAGATCTTGCAGATCCACAGCTACCCACCACATTTCCCGTTCGCTCCTTCTCTGAGTAGCCCAAGTGGCAAAGGAGTCGTCCATGTGGTGGGAGTCTTCCACAGACCAGGACATCTGTGGGTGGTCACACAGAACAGCAGTCAGAACGCAACGTTGAGCGTGTGGCGGCTCGACAGCGACGGGTAAGCGATTTCTTGTCCATGAAGCACGGATATCACATAGCTCGTTCTTCTCGAAGCAACATCCAACCACTGAACGAACGCTTTCACCGGAAGGAGAATCACGTCTCGGGTTCGGCGCTAAATGCTTAAGCGCTATGAGGCTAAGCGTCTCCGAGGTTCGGTCTCTCTCAATCGCGAAGTTTGGGAAGCATCAAGAAGGAGCCACACGAATCAAGACGCATTAGATTAGTCTACTGCATCAGAAGAAGACGACGACGCTGAACCTTCTGCACGCATCGTCGGCAAGAACTGCTCAGCAGCGGGCCACTTCCGTCGATTTTCTTCGCATTTAAGTAAGCGATGATGAAAGCGAGCAAACGCTCACTGCTTAATGAACTGTGGCCGCATGGCCTATTGGGTAAAATGTCAGCCTTCCTAAACCAACGGCTCGAGGTTCGAATCCTTGTCGCGTGGAAGGTTTTCCGGCGAGGGATCATGCCCGGATAAACTTCGACATTCGCGCCTCAGAGAATTCCGATCCTGACAGGACTCGAACCTGCAGCCTTCAGATCCAAAGTCCGACGTCCTAGCGAGGGTGAGTTGTGCATGGCCATGTGGCCTGAGGTGACACCATAAGCCGAAAAAACAAACCCCAAGTCCTTAATGGGTCGATAGTTATGCCGCGAAAAGTCGTGACCAGCACATGGGATGCCAATTCGAAAAGCCCATACCCTCTGTTGGATCATGATCTTGCCACACTTCCAAAAAACAGCATCTTACGCCTGAACGAGATGTTGTCGGATAGATGTTCAGTTATGACATAAGGAGAAGCACTGAAGGAACCGGGGAAGAAATTTGAAATTACAGGTGGCATTCAATAACAACTGTGGATAACGACGAATATGAGGTGACGATGGACGTGTGCGCGGACGGCAGCGCTATGGTCGTGCTAGAGGACGAGGTCAATGGCCACCCGATAATGCGAAACATCAGATACAAGTGCGTTTCTTGATAATGAAAGACTGCGGAGATCACAAGGCTCTAGCTTTTAGAGGAGTTCCTACTCTTTTCTCGCTGGCTCGTACTGCAACCCTCAGACATATTCCAGGCCTCCGACGTGATTCCTATTTCACTCAGTTATTCTCTCAAAGGTTGTTTAGATGATACTCCGCAAGCATTCTGATTTTGTACCCACTCAGCTAATAAAGATTCTCGGATAGCTCAACTTCACCGCTTGCTGTCTCGCTGGCTACATCCAAAACTTTATTTGTAAAAGGATGCCGCTCAAAGCCTCACTGCAAGTCTGATATGAAACAGGATATCAGAGGCGGTAAGAAGGCACGCTGCTCTGTGCAACATATACACAATACACAATAATACAGGACTTGTGGAAACATTTGAAATGCTACGGATCTAAACAGGATAAATTATATAAGTACACTTTAATGAAAACTCGGTTTGACGCAGATTCTATGAGCACGACTATGTTAAGTTCGAGACGAGTGCACAATTAGAACCCTCCTAATCATGAATGGAAAGTATACTGAGATCAAGAGTATCTGGAGCCTCGACAGCGATCACAGCCTCATTCATTGGAGCCTCCAGATCTTCTGCCTTCGCGGAATTTTGCTCCTTGAAAAGCCGCGACAAGACACGCATGACCTACACGTCGATATAAGGGAAGCAGAACGGCGTAGGATTTATTTGCGAGAGAAAACCCACTTCGCCATGTTTGATGCCAGGGCCCTTGTGTTTCGCGTAGTTCTCCTTGACGAACCTAGCGAAAGGATTAAGCTGTGCGACATCGCCCGCGTTCTTAGCCCGTCCACGCACTGTGAGAGTAAAACGACACTTGCACACGCCACAAACGATGCGATCGGTATCCAGTGACTTTGTATGGCGTCGAACTCTAAAACGAGAAAAATTCAAAGAGTTAATGGTAGTTAGGAGAGGTTGCCTTACAATTCATCCGCCCCCACAAAGTACTATGATGGGTTCTCTTGCATAAAGACCCTTCCTTAAAGTTTTTTTTCCACGGATAACTTGAGATGCTGATGTTCTGACAATGAGGTTGATACAGAAACTGCAGTGCACAACGATGGAAGGTCACCTTCGCAATTATGGTTGCCTTGAGGTGGATTGCTGCGCGCAGATGAGAGGATGTGCTGATTTCGAACGCTGATTGAGGTTGGCTCATGACATTATTCTGATTTTAGTACAGAAATTGGAATGTCGGAGTTTGAAACGGGGTATTTTTGATTGCTCCAACCCTAAAATCAATCGGACCAACTAAATTCAAGGTGCTGAATTTCAAATATCGATTTTTAAGGCACAAACCGAGAACCAAAGCTAATTTGCCGTAGCAGGCGAATTGAAACCATATTTATAGGAGATGTCTAAACACTCATTTGCTAGTAGGATGCCCACAAAAAACTTTCTGTAGTTCTGTAGTGCAGACCCAGAGCGCTATAGAATCGCCACATAGAAACCCAATGAGAGGCTCAAGAATGCTGATTGAAGCTGACGATTATCATTGCTCTATAGACTTCAATAATTTTGATTACCCATAATATACAAAACGATTTAACCAATACTCGGAAAACCAAACCTACTTTTGTCCGCATCCTCCGCACTCATAGATGAACTTGGCGTCGATCTCGTAGTCATGACATCGTGCAATAACGGGAAGAGACTGGAACCTTTGCATGCATTGGGCTGCCCTGAAATCAAACGCTTTAACTACAGTTCAATCTTAACCTCCGTCTCTTTTCTATGAGGATTGTAATTAATGCACGACAATCTTTAACCACTACACAAGCACTGCAGAATAACAGTGGTGCATACCCTCGTAGGCTCCTACTTTATTTATTTACCAGTCGTTCAGGGGCCCCCGCTGGTTGGGGGCTTCGCCCCCAAACCCCGAGAACAGAACGTTCTGGCCATCTTCTTTTCCCAACTTTTAGACCTTCATACTTTCATTGCGAGGTTTTACTATATGGAGCACAGCCGTCAGAGCGGCCTGTGGGCCGCACTGACGGCTTCTCAACGGCTTCGCCATAGTAATAACTTCTCATAATCAATTTTAGCTGCAACCTGTGTCATGGTTTCCGCAGGAAGAACACCTGCGTCGATTGCGGCAAGTTAGAAAGAAACAGAGAAAATGAACGACATTCACGTATAATTTGATCAATATCGATGGATGGTGATCGATACCTCAAAAACAAACTTCAGATTTCTGTTCAGCGACCTCGACTATCCCAGGCTGGAATTTCGTGCCGCTTGAACGACATCCACAAAAAATCGATAATATCGATCGATATGGATTGCCTTCCCTGCTGTGAACGCCTCCCGTCGATGATCATCTAAATGCCCAGGCACGGTTGCCGAAGCGTTCGGCACATCTATGGCTTGCCACGCACGGTTGCCCACGTGTTCGGCACGTCTACGGCTCGCCATGCACGGTTGCCGACGTGTTCGACACGTATACGGCTCGCCATGCAATCGCCCATGGTTAAGCTGAAATGAAACCCGGCTGACAAACGTCGCACTGTCGTAGGTATCTCTTGGCTTCAGTCCCCCTCCCGTGATGGACACTTGACGTTAGCCGATTATATATAGGTAAGATTTTTAAAGACACACGCCACAATACATTATACAATGTACATATCTAGAACAAAACAAACCTTAATAAGAAACGACAGGATCAAGGCAGATCGAAGGTGACATTTCTCCTGACGAACGTTTTAAATGCATTTCTCGACAAGCTAAGAAGATTGTCACATTTGGCTAGTAACGAATTCATCACATTCAGACCAGGGATGTGCGTTAAATTTTTTTCGGTAAATTTTTAACGACTGTTTTTTAACGAAAAAATTTGCGTCTAAATCGGTAAATTCGTCAAATAAACTTTCCCTTAGCTGCAGTCGGTATGGCTGTATTTTGGTAGGTAAAAAGCCAGTTCTCTCTTTTGGTTTTTCTCGTCTCCATCTTCGTGGCAACTATACGACTCTTCATCTTCACAACAGAATAACAACAGTTCATCTATCAATAAAATCGCTAAACGAGAAAAAGCATTAAGATTACAAAACCAACAGTGTCAACAGTAACAATAAGACTTCTAGAATAACAAGTTTCCTTCTATGCCTAGTTCGTTTGTGGAAGGTGTTCAACTTCTGGAAGATCCATAGTGCTATGCACCATAGCACGGCTAAACGTTTCCGATCGCTTTCATTTATCCCGACAAAACATTGTAACGGGCTTCTCAATTTTCTCCCATTTTTGTGTAGCGCATTTTGGACTGATGAGCGGTCATATAGTAAATTCGCAAATTAGACAAAAAATCCATGGACCTAAAGGAAATTTCTTGCTAGAGCCAGAGCTGCACCCTCAGAGATACAACTTTTTCGTAGAACTTGAAAAAATCTTCATGCAATAGACCGCATGAAAAACACCAGTTTTTTGAAGAACTATACTGGCATATAGTAACTGACGAAAAGCGGTCATCGGCTTATTCTCCTTTATATACAGTAGGATATATATATATATATATATATATATATATATATATATATATATATATATATATATATATATATACTGTGGGGAGAGTACTGCTCGAGTATCTGAAGTGCTATAGCTGCTGAAGTGCAGTCCAAGTTTGTTGGGAAGATTCTATACGAAATCGAAGTTGAGTGAAAGACATCGGTTCGCATCACACACCTTGCGCTTTCCCTTATTCCGTCTCGTCTCGGATTGATCCCAGATTAAACACAGTAATAGGTACAGAACGGGTAAAACACAAACTGAACGATGTGCCAGCTGCTTACCACTTCTTCCACACAGGGCCGTGTCCGTCCTTCCGCACTCCGTCGACTATCCATACAGCAGCGTGGCACATTTCGTGAACGAGCGTGTCACGAACTCTGTCTGAACAACGCCACTATGGAACTTATTCCTGTAGCGTACAGAACAAGACCCAAAGAGCTACTGAAGGGGATAAACTCTCTATGAGGAATTTGTAGGCCTAAAGTGCTCCGCACACTTCTGCGGCGTTGCCGCTGCTCTATCCTTAACCAGAGCGGCCGCGAGCGGCGAGCCCAGCGGCGCCGCTGAGCTAACAAGGAAAGGTTCCCAACATGGTGAGCTTTTGTGATGCTATTTTGGCAGGATGTAGGGACCAGGGGTGTGCGTAAATGAAATTCGAAATTTCGTAAATCGTAAACCGTAAATCGTAAGAGTCACCTGAACTGTAGTGCGGTACAACTAAGTTTCCTGAACCTTTTTCTGCTAATATTAATCAGATGTGATTCACTATTTATTTAACTGTTGTGTTGTCTTCAGCTTAAGCTGAACAGTTTTCCTACCAAACTGCTTCTTGCTAGTAAAACATCTTTCAAACCAAACTAAACACGTTACAGGAGAGTCAAAAAACTGTAGATTCAAAAAATATACTTAATCCTATGCCTGGCATTCCAACAGAAAGCTTGCATCATTTGAATATTCATTAAATTCCTAACTTACTACCAATTTCTAGCTTGCGTATTAGTCTTGGAGTAAGCAGAAACAACTGCGATAGATTCGCTGTCAAAACTGAAGATAAAAAAATCGTGTCACCACTGACCAATACGCCGGTCTCCTGCTCATGACTGCACTTGTAAGATTTCTAAAACTTTATAATGTTGTTCGGCGCAAATAGGGTCCGGGGAGAGGGTCACCACAGCATGGCGAGGCGGGCCGGCGTGGCGAGTAGCTACATACAGTGAATGTAAATGCAGTCCTATCTCTTCGTTTCGACTATAGATCCGCGTCTTATGTGCTTCTTAATTGGGCAAGGGAGGGAACCCCAGGATGTAGGCAATTTTAATATGGATGCGTCATTTGAGCCACACCCTGGAGTCCCTTCCCCTGCCTAAATATGTGCTCTTCTCCGCGTCAGCGGAGGAGAGCACAGAACACAGCTACAGCATTATTTGCTTGTCTTCTTTACTATCAGTGTGCCTTGTCTCGTTTTCTTGGTGTTGGTGATACTTTTTATAAGTGACCCCCCGGACCCTATTTGCGCCTATTGTTCTACAATTTAATAACTCCCTGCGCTTGCTTAGGATACCCTTCGCCAGCTCCATTTCCTCTTCGAGAACCTGCAGCTTCGTAAGCGGGATTAGATAGGGCGAATACGATAAACTCAGTCACGCCACCGGAAATGGAGATCAAAACTGCCAAGACCAGTTCGACCTTTTCGGGGGGTCGAGCCTTCTACCCTCTCGTCCCCCTGGCCCGCCCACTCCCCAACCCCTGGCCTTGCTCGAGAGTCAAGCGGCTGCCTTACGAGATAGTGGAGGCGCAGACATTTGCCACGCCTCTGTTTAAAGGGCGGGGGATAGAACGCCACTCCGCCCTTCCCGTCTTCGCGACATATATCGAGTCATTAGTGGGCTATCCTTTCCACATGGGTGTAGCAACTTTCTAGACCACGCTTGCAATTACGAATGATGTTCGATCGTGAATTTGCGTCAATTCTATTCGGTAAGGTTAGCATGTATCTGTTACAAACAAATTGACTCGACCTTAAACTAAACAGGAGTGGAACTATTAGGGTGGGCCAAAAGTAATGAGACTCCCCATGCCGTGCCATGGCTGGAGTCCGATTTCGTGCTTCTCATATTTGTATGTTTGTTTGCTTCTTAATGAAGGCCACCTGAAAGGTGACCACCTTCGCCCTTTCCAGAAGCACGCCAAAACCCCATTCTATCTCATGCCGAAACTTCAGTCTGACGAGTCGACCTGTGTCGGGCAAATCTCGCCCAATTCCCAACTCCGAGCAGCCTGGACTCAATAGTCACGCAAGATGAGAAGTACGTCTTCTACCTTAACCCTGCCAAGCAGCGAGTCTGGGTGAGGCCTGGTGACCTGCTACCGACTTCGTTCGGTGGGGTGTTCACGGCGAGAAGCACCTTCTGAGCTTTTGAGGCTGCGCCCATAGACCGGTATACTGGAAGCTGTTTTCCAAAAACACAACAATGGACTCCAAGGACATGGTGAACGAAATAGAAGAGATGGACCGGACCTCGCACTTATTCGGTCTCAGCGCTTCAAGAAGGTCCTCGTCTTCTACAACGCCGCATCCCATCGGGCAAAAGTAACCACGGATAAGCTTGCTCAGCTGGACTACGTTCACATGCCTCACCCGCCGTATTCGCTGGACATCTCTCCATGCGATTACCACTACTTCTCGAACCTATAGGACTTCATGGTCGGAAGGGACATAAGAGCCCAAGCAGACCTCGACAGCCATAACGAGCAGTGGATCAGCACCAGGCCCAAGCAGTTCTGGAAGGATGGGATTAGGAAGTTGGTTGACCGATGGCAGCAAGGTCATTGCCCTTAATGGCGAATATATCCCTCAGCACCGTTGAGTTATAAAGAGAAAAAGAAATTTGTTGAATTCGTTTCATTACTTTTGGCCCACCATAATAGAATACTTGTCTGTCTTTCTCTAAAGGCCGCCACAGACTTCTGCGGCGCCGCTCGGCGGCGCCGCTGGAGGCGAGCTCTGCGTCTCTGCCCTATGGTTAAGCATAGGGCAGCGGCGCCGCCGGTGCCGCCGGTGCCGCCGGCGCCGCTGGAGGCGAGCTCTGCGTCTCTGCCCTATGGTTAAGCATAGGGCAGCGGCGCCGCCGAGCGGCGCCGCAGAAGTCTGTGGCGGCCTTAAGGAACTGCTTCCAGTGTCCTTTTATTATTTATTTATTTATTTGTGCAATACGCCGCATAAGGCAGTCATGAAAAAAATACAAACAAAACACAGACAATGGGCTAAAATGGAACAACCTTCGGCAGTAGGAACGCAATCCTTGCTAGCTCTGGAGCGGAAACGGAGGAGCCTAGCCTTTCCAGCCTCCTAGGCAGGAGCTTGCTTTTTTAAACATTGTATTGCACTTGTTTCTCCTCTTGAACCTGTCCGGTTCCAAACGGGGGCCCTTACAATGATGGAGAAATGGAAAAGTTAGTTAGCGAAGAGAGAGTCGTATTCGAGGGGCCTGTGAACAGAACGGTACTCTACAACACACTAACATATCAGATCATCAAAAATCAACACTAGAGGGAAGTGGGAATGAGCTATAAGAGGGACCATTAGAGAGGGCACATCTTTGTAACCCAGTCCACAGAAATTTGGACGCCAGTTGGTTGTTGATCAAAGATCACATTTACGAAAATTTACGATTTACGACCCAAAATGTCGTAAATCGTAAATCGTAAAAAATTTGCCAGAAATCGCCATAAATCGTAAAATCGTAAATCGTAAATCGTAATTACGCAGACCCCTGGTAGGGCCTGTGAGTGGAGTCTAGAACCACGTATACTTTTTGCTGAACGCTTCTTTAAAGACCTGAAAAAGAGGCCTGAAAGCGTGCGTGCAACTATTATCAACCTCTACGACACCCAACGAGATGTGCCTCGGTGGCGCAGCCGGTAACACTGCCGCCTCATGGGAGCACACCGGCGGGTTTTCAGTTCAAGTCCGAGTGCTGCCACTAATTTTGCACGTATTAGTCTGTTGTTATTACACTTTCTTATGATCGCAGGAGTCAATTTTAGACCACCAGTGCTTACAACAAACCAAGCCTCTCTATATGCGCCTTCATATGTGCCTGTGTTTTTCAACTATGCATATCTGTACCATATCACTTGTCTGAAAATAAAATGTGTTATACATTACTAAATCAAAAGTCTTATATTTATTATTACCCTTCCAGTCAACAGCTATGACTATGAAACAAAACTATGAAACACGTAAAACACAAGCGCTTGTCACAGCAGCAGCATCTTGCAAAAGCCAGTGAGGAACAATCTTCTCCCTGGCAAGGAATGACCACTTCTTCCTCGTTGAACGCATTATTTTATGGGTGTAGGAAAGGGTCCTGGGTGAACATCGACGTAGCCAGCTGCCACTAACGCGTATGACAGACACGGCCGAAACGCCGGAGCGCAGAACTGTCGGTAGGTCTGGCTTATAATCTGCGCTCAAAAGAAAAGTCACGGGTGGTACCCTTTTTGTATAATATTTTATACCAGTTACCCACTTTCAAAATACCATCTCGACTGCATATAACATATTCCGGATGAGCGTCAAAGAGGACTGATTTCTCTAACAGTTATTGCTCACTGTTGTCTTCCTCCTCACAGTCATCATGTGTCCAGTCACATCTACCTCCTCATCGAAACGCACCTAGGAAACCACCTAGATGATACGTGCGGAAAGGTTCCATTTTCATTATAGTACCTCTAACCTGTACCGCCTCTTCGTCCTGACAGTCGCTATATCCATAAATGGCGCCCAGGAGGAATTCTTTCGTGGCATCCGCAACCACAATCTCTCTCCTTGTCGGGGAAATGAAATCTGATGTGAAGGTGCAAAGCAGTCGGCTAACAACACATTCAGGTGAGAACGACATTTTTAGCGCACTTATTTACCGATATGCTCGAGTCCATAATATTCAACTGTAAAGTATGCGCATTTGTGTGTAGTTACGGTCTTATTGGTGATATGGTATGATATGGTGGTGGTGCAGATAGGCTTTGTTGAAAAACTAGCATTTATGAAGGCGCATATAGATGCCCTTGTTTGTTGTAAGCACTGGTGGTTTAAATTTGACTCCTGTGATCATAGGAAAGTGTAATAACAACAAACTAATACGTGCAAAAACAATGGCAGTACTCGGACTCGAACTGAAAAGCTCATCGGTGTGCTCCTATGAGGCGGCAGTATTACTGGCTGCGCCACCGAGGCACATCTCGTTGGGTGTCGTAGAGATTGGTAATAGTTGCGCGCACGCTTTCGGGACTCCTTTTCAGGTCTTTAAAGAAGCGTTCAGCAAAAACTAACTGTGGTTCTAGACTCCACTCCAGGGCCCTACATCCTGCCAAAATAGCATCGCAAAAGCTCACCATGAGTTGGGAACCTTTCCTTGTAAGGAAGCGTCACCTGCGCAAACGTTCTGAACTGCTTACCTGGAGTGTTGCACACTTTTGGCGAAAGTTCTATGGAACTGGTGCGATCAGACCTGTTGCGACACATACCAGCAGTTTTCACCAGTCGATTATTCCACTTTACGGATAGGAACTCGGGCAGCTAAATGACAACACTTGGAGTATACATGATCAGTTGAAAAAACGAAAGAGAACACGACGCTGGCGTTGGCACGAGTCTATAACGGAGTATGCGTTAAATTTTAGTCGGTGAACATTTGACTTCCTTAACGATAAATTTTGGCATTAGATGCGGTAAGTAACCTAGCGCAGAGGTCGTGTCAGTATTCCGTGCTGTTAAGATATGAAAATAGCCTAATGCTGTACGAAAAAAAATCGAACAATTTACCAAAATCTTGACGATGAGAGGGGAGTGTATGGAAGGGAATCTTTTCGTTGTCATTCGCTGCCTTTTTGCATTTTTTTCGCATTCTTCACGTTTCTTTGCAGTTATCTTTGTCTTTTCAGTCCTATCTACAAACCACGCTCCACTAAATAAAACCGTGAAGAAAACTGAAACGTAAAGAGAATAATCGGTAGGCATAAAAACGATAGAAATCGGTCAAAATCGCTCGGATTGCGGGCTAGCATGCTACCCGGAAAGCAGGTGCGTAGTGGACCTTGCGGGTGTAGGTTCAAGTCCGGCCTAATTCAAGGGCTTTGATCGCATCAACACACATCCTCTAACATCACGCTACTCACCATCAGTTGTTCTAACCTATACTTTGTATTCGTTGTACCTGACATCCGTCATACTTGCACTAACTAGGGAAGGGTTTCGATCTCCCATGGAACTTCAAGTTGAGACCAGGATCATTAGGAAGAGCTCGAAATGCTGATTACGAATATAAGGGTCAAAACTGTAAAATGAAATTTCTGAGCGAGTTATGGCCTGCTGAAATCGGGGGCCTCACTACAGGCTCGCTGTGCGACACACCTGGCGCGATAGTGGTGAGTCACCGGGGCTCCGTAAGAAGGGCTCGCAAGCCGCAGCGGAGGCGCAGGGGTAGTGCTCCCGCTCATCAGGTGCGACGTCGTTGGTTCGGCTACCGCTGCTGCCGGTTTCTTTACAAGTCATGATTTATCTTCGAAATGATCTTTTGTTCCGAATTATGACACGTGTCCGATTAAATAGCCCAGAAGCTATCACACACGTTTGTAAAAATGCTTGAAGGCGAAAAACTGCTATGGGGATATTTTTTAACTATTTTGCACAAATAGATTCCAAATCATATATTGAATAACTAGAGGTGTTCCTAACAACCTTGGCATCCATGGAACAAAGCAAAAAAAAAAATGTTTGAAGTAGACATGTTGCTCGCACACTGCACATCTCATACATGCGGCCTTTCTACAACCAGCAACAAAACAGACAATTGTAGCAAGATCATGCAAATATTCACCAGGAGTAACAAACACACCTGGCTGATCATCAATGTAACCTGTCTACTAGCACTATGCAATGAGTATTTCAAGAAGTTTGAAAACCTAGAGGCACAAACCATTCCGTAAGTCTGCGACACAACATTCAGGAGCTTGTCCCTCTGGGTCATATCGAACTCCACGCTATTTTCCATGACAAACAACCTTTTCATAGCGTTTTTCATCGGGCCGATGAAAAAAAAAACGTCTAAAGGATGAATCAGCGACGTAGCCCCTGCAGGAACATTGGTGTCAAAGTGAATAACATTCTCATGGGTGGTGCTTGGGTTTTCTTCGCCCTTGTCATAGCAATGGTCCCAATAAGACTCGTCATCAGTAAACACACCTTATCCCAAATTTTCATCCGTTTCGACATCAACTGAAGCTGCAGCACCATCACGTAGAATAGCTGCAAACCTTCTAGCGATCTTCTTCTCTTCACGAGTTGGTGCATCGTTGTCGTCTGGCACCCCAAATTCAGCAAGAAGAATGGACTCCACAATTGCTTGTGAAAAGGAGATAGTGAGTGAAGAAAAAGCAGCATACCAACGACATTTTGTTCTTCCCCATCATACATTCTACTTACCTTTTTGCTTCACACATTTTTTTGTTGCTTTGTTTCATGAATGCCCCAAGGTTGTTGGAAACACCTCTAGTTATTCAGTGTATTATTTGGACTCTATTTGTGCAAAATAGTAAATAAAAAATGCTACCATAGCAGTGTTTCGCCTTCAAGCATTTTTGCAAACGTGTATGGCAGTTTTCACGGCTATTTAATTAAGCAGTGTCATAATTCAGAACAAAATGTTATTTTGTCATTTTGAAGACAAATTAAGACTTGCAAAAAACGGTAGCAACGGTAATCGAACCGACGACATCGCACATGATGGGCGGGAGCACTACCCCTGCGCCTCCGCCGCAGCTGGCGGGCCCTTCTTACGGAGCCCTGTTGACCCACCACTCTCGCGCCAGGTGTGTCGCACGGCCAGCCTGTGGTGAGTCTCCCCAATTTCTGCAGCTAAAGAATTTCATTTTGCAATCTTGACACCCATATTCGTAATCAGCATTCCGAGCTCTTTCTAATAATCCTGGTCTCAACCTGAAGTTCCATGAGTGGTCGAAACCCTTCCCTAGTAAGAGTATCTTTGAGGACTGGGCAGCATGTGTAATCTGGAGATATTCTTTGCCTTCGCAGTGTCCTCACGGTTACAAATTTCATTGCAATTTAGTCGCTGTATGCGATTTTAGATGAATCTGCACAGGAAACAGAGTAAAAACGCCAGTTCCGGTTAGGACGCTACACCTACTATGACGCGGGTTCTTGCCGATCCCTTCAAACGCGTTACAATGAGAGGGAACTGCATGCCAGATAAGGGATCGGCACCGCAAATAACTCCATGGGCGAAGTTTGGGCGATATTTTTTCCCACTTCTCATCGCCCCTGGAGTCGTGAAAATACAACAGTGTGGTCTTTCAATATATGGTATTCCTAGTTCAGCGACCGACACTAACAAAACTAGTTCAACAATATTACCTCCTTACCTCATCTCTGAAACACTGACGACGGAATATGGACACAAGACGAGCGGTCAGTTCCATTCGAAGCTTCTCATTCTTAATCCCCCTCTTTACGTACAGCTCGGCATCATCGTGCCTTTTCCCCTTGTAGTCGGGTGACAACGAGACGAGGAAATGCTCGTCGATGTCGCTTTCCTGTTAAGAAGGAAGCTAGATGACCCAAAACCTTCCAGTATGAACACAGGAATTGTGCAGTGCTCTACTACAAACCAGCCTTTTCGTCTTCGACTTCGACAACACCGATGGGCTGTTGAACGATGTCTTGATCGAACTCAACAGATGGTCCTCTAAAACATACACAGTGTTCTGTAGAAATTTAAGTCGTATATAGGGCTAACGAATGAAATAAACTTTGAATTTTATCGCCGCCATTTTCCTTGTCATCCTCAGCATTCCACGACCCACTGCTAGATTCGTCGTCAGAGACGGACGTTTCTTCGAATGATACATCACTATCACTTACAACGAAACTAAAATCGGTGTGCTATTATGAAGGGTCCACATGAATGCGAAGGAAACGAAACCTGTTATCGTCGCGGATATTCGCGGTGCTCTGCGTATTTCCAGAAGAATTTGAAGCGCGCAGCTTCTTCAGATCTGAATGTAGAGGCTCATTGCCGAGAGGCGGATACTGAATCCCTGACGGTAGCCAATGTACCCACAGCTCTCAAAGTTGTCTTCGTCATCGGTAGTACTGTCCTTGGCCTCTGCGGTGTCTTCGCTGCTTGGTTTTCCCTGCAATCCTACTACATATAAAGCAGCAAGCATGTGTATGTGCGTGCGTGTGTGTTTCCATCCGTCACAAGTTGAGTGGGGGCACTTCGTATTGGAACCGATTGTTGAACATCGACATCGTGCCTGGCGATGCCGTAGAAGTGCCGAACACGTCGGCAACCGTGCATGGCGAGCTGTAGACGTGCTGAACACGTCGGCAACCGTGCCTGGCGATGCCGTAGACGTCCCGAACACGTGGGCAACCGTGCCTGGGCATTTAGATGATCATGGGCGGGAGGCGTTCACAGCAGGGAAGGCAATCCATATCGATCGATATCGATCGATATTTTGAGATGTCGTTCAACCGGTCTGAAACTTCAGCCTTGGTGGTAATTGAGGTCGCTGAACACGAATCTGAAGTCGACCAATCGATATCGACCGATATTATCGATTTTTTGTGGATGTCGTTCAAGCGGCACGAAACTTCAGCCCTGGGGGACGAAATACTCCTAGTTGTTCTTTCTAAACAGATAAAATTCTGAAAATGGGAGGGTCAGTAAAGCCAAAACTTTTGGCTCCTGCGCTTCAGCCTTTGCTCCAAGTGTTCGCACCTAGTAACAACTTGCAATCATTTGTTTATCTCTCTGAAACCTCTCGTCATTAAACCATCAATCAACTTTTATCTTGTAGCTCTCTACCACCTAACTTTCTCCTACTTCTCCCAACCAATTCGAAGCAGCTTAGATCTCATACCACTCACGAGTGCTTATGAAACCTGATTATCCTCCTTATGTGAGCTTAAGCCGAGAATTCCTCAAACACCCTGACCCACCAAGATCGCGTCGATATGCACTGTCTACCCTCATTCCTGTACTTAAGCTGAGCTAACATCAGCTGGGACATACATTCGCGCTGTAGCACCCTAGGCACGCCAAGCAACTCTACAAGTTCCTGTTATGACTAGAGGCGGCTCTGGCTTGAGCGCCGCACCGCGACCGCACGCATGGCAGCGGTTGAGTATCGTTTCCTGCAGCCCGGCCACGGCTGCTATTTCCAGCCTGCCTGAGCTCATCCTCTTGTGACTGGTGGACTCTTCGCGCAGACAGAGGACTCAGAAGCAGGGATGTGCGGTTTTTTTCTTCAGGAAGGAACACGGAATCGGAACGGAAGAGGTCGAATAAGCGGAAACCGGAATACGAAACACGGAAATGGGAATAACTCGAAACTCAACACTTTAACTTTTCATAAATAAATATATATATAATGGTAGTGATAACTAAATCATCGCTTACGAATTTGGGAAGCGGGTAAGGCAGCATGAGACTCCTTCTCAGCAACACATGACAATAAAAATCCTTGTATTCGTATCATTACTAAGAAGAATTTTCGAACAATACTAGAAAAAAGTGTAAAAAACCGATGTTTTGGCCAAATCTTTCTGTAAATAGGAAGAAAGAATTTTAAATTCATTGAACGAGTAAGATGTATGAGATTATGCCACTCATAACACTTACCAGGTCTTATTGAATGTCCCGGATCTATCCCAACTGGGAGAGGACGGCGCTAAGGTTACAGCTGCATTTAACACCCGCGACACAACACCGACTCTCTGAGTTCGCATGGGGAGAACTGTACCATTTGGCAGTAGTTGAAGCTCTGGGACAAACTCAAACGAGATGGTGGAGAGGCAAGACCCGCATGCCCCTCCGACTAGAATAGATCCAATGTCCCTATGGAAAACAATGTGAGCAACCCAAGAGTGCTTTTAGAAATGTGATCTAGAATTGGTGCTACAAACCAGACCTAACAAGGGAACTGTCTCAATGGTACGCCGGAACGGCAAGAACGAAGACTATAGGCAGAATCTCCGTTCTCCAAATAGTAACAGAACATGTTTTGTTTTTGCCGAATTCGAGAGGCAAACGAGTAGAAGGATGTAATGGTTAAGGGCCCGAGCATCGAGCTTACAACAGCTGCGCAAGGAACCTGTGTCGTGGCCTGGGTGGTGCAGTGGAGGAGGTGCTGCGTCATGGATGTGACGTCACGGGTTCGGTCCCCGTGGTACATAGCGTTTTTGCACTTTTACCACGGTATCGGATTTCCATAGAGATTTCCATATCTGAACTTTTTTCCAGTTTGCTGATGTTTTCACTACATATTCTTTCGAAATCTCGTTATGCACCAGCAATGACCGAGATATCAAAATACAGGGTGTCTCAAAAATGTATACACTGTTTGAAAGGTGATAACTTTGCTCACAGTAAAGTTACCGAAGAAGTTGAGGGTTCGTATGAAAGCTTAAAAAAATAGAAATTTTTTGACATATGAGCGCTATGGAATGAGCCATGCGCTCGTCTGATATTTTGCATTTTGCACTCGGTTGATTGTGTTCCGCTTGAATACTTGCTATAGATTCTTCACAAAGTAACCGTTTCGATTGATTTGAACTTTTAAGGTCTATAAATTAAAAACGCACTATAGTTTGCAAAAAATGCAGGTACTACTTGAAAAGTTTTAACATTAAAGGCGTGAAGCATTCTCGCCCGGTCAGAGGGAGGTGCGGGTTCGAGTCCCGCCTGGCGCTAGAAGTTTTGATCGCAACAAAACATCGTTATGACAGCTTACAACCTCGATACCAGCCAGTTAAAGCCTAATGAAACTTTAACATTGCTGATAGTGAAGCTTTTAAAGATATATGAGGCTTATATGAAAAATGGGGCTCCTGCTCACACTTAAATTGTGAAATCAATGAACTTGCATGCCGCTTGTCTTTCACATCATTGTCAGGTTCTCAACGTTGAAGGAAGCACAGCACAGGTTAATATGGCCAAGTAGTAACAAGATTGTGACAAGCATTTAGTCAATGCGCAATCAATCGAGTCTGAAATGCAAGATTTTAGACGGTGACATGGCGCAATCTTGACAATCTTGACTATTTACACGCCACAGAAATCTCGTAACCCTGCGCTTTTATATGAGCCTCAAACATCTTCAAAAGCTTCACTTGCACCAATGTTAGAACCTTTCAAATATTACCTGCCTTTTTTTAGAATACCCTGCATTTTTTGCAATCCGTAGTGTGTTTTTAAATTGTAAACCTTGAAGGAAGCTCAAATCAATCGAAGCGGTCACTTCGTGATTAAATTATGGCGAGCATTCAAGCGAAACACAATCAATCGAGTGTAAAATGCAAAATATCAGACGAGCGCATGGCGTATTCCACACCGCTCATATGTCAGAAAATTTCCATTTTTCAAGCTTTCACATGAGCTCTCAACTTCTTTGCTACCTTTACTGTGAGCAAAGTTATCGCCTTCCAAACATTGTATACATTTTTGAGACACCCTGTATTATACGATGATATTAGGGGGAGGGGCAAAAGTAATGAGACAAATTGAAAAAAAATCTTTATCTCTTTATAACTCAATTACAACTCAACGATGCTGAGGAGTGTATTTACCATTAAGGGCAAGGACCTTGCTGCCATCGCTCAGCCAACTTCCTGATCCCATCCTTCCAGAACTGCTTGAGCCTGGTGTTGATCAACTGCTCGATATGGTTGTCAAGGACTGCTTGGGTTCTTGTGTCCCTTCCGACTAGGATGTCCTGTAGGCTCAAGTAGTAGCGGTAGTTGCATGGAGAGATGTCCAGCGAATACGGTGGGTGAGGCATGTGAACGTAGCCCAGCTGGCCAAGCTTATCCGTGCTTACTTGTTCCCGATGGGGTGCGGCGTTGTCGAAGAGGAGAACCTTCTTGAAGCGCTGCGAATGAATAAGAGCGAGTCGCCGGCCCATCTCTATTTCGTTCACCATGGCCTTGGAGTTCATCGCGGTGCTCTTGGGAAACAGCTTCCGGTAAACCGATCAGTGGGCACAGATCCAAAAGCTCCAAAAGTGCTTCTCGTCGTGAGCATCTCGCCGAACGAAGGTCGGTAACAGGTCACCAGGTCTCACCCAGTCTCGCTGCTTGGCAGGGTTAAGGTAGAAGACGTACTTCTCATCTTGCGTGAATATTGAGCCCAGGCTGCCCGGGGTTGGGAATTGGGCGAGATTTGCGCGACACAGGTCGACTCGTCAGACTGGGGTTTCGGCATGAGACAGGCTGAGGTTTTTCGCATGCTTCTGGAAAGGGCGGAAGTGGTAACTTCTCAGGTGGCCTTCAGTAGGTAGCATACAAACATACAAATACAACAAGTAGGAATCCAGACTCCAGCCACGAGATATGTGGACACGGCATGGGGTGTCTATTTACTTTTGGCCCCCCCCCCCCCCTAATATATGAAAGATTCATGAAAACCTTCAACACCAATTATACACAGGCAAAAATGCGTAAAACAGTAGGACCGATCACAGTATGGGCAGCGTACGGAGGTAACAGTTTCTTCACATCCTGACTCATTAGATGGGCCTAGGAGTTCCGGGAATGTCATTCTACTCGGGTTTTCGAAGCATCCAGGATGTGTGATGATGTTTCATTTTTTTATAGAAATGTAAAGCAATGGATAGTACTTCCTCTGCTGCGAGATTGTTTCGCAGTTCCTGCCAGGCACTACTCCGCTGCAGCTCAAGTCTGGAATCGCGATACAGCCCCATTTTCTCCGGTTGTCAACCTTCTGTCCTCCCAAAACGTGATTGTGCCTTCACTGGTTGCTGGCATCGTGACTTCGGCGCAATCCTCTTCAGGTTGAAACTCTTGGTCCTCTTCTTCCACTACCTCCAATTTCTCCACTTCGTCGATTTCCAGCTGACGCAGTTCGAAATCCTGTAGGATACTTGCTATTCTTTCTGCCAGCTTCATCTCGTCTCCCGAAAGAACAGCATCCAGTAGAGATCCACACTTCAATATCATTAGATGAATGACCACTCCAGGGTTAGCAGACATTGTAGAGGTGGTGTTAGCAGCAGCTTATTATGACTGCGTCACTTTGTAAGCATGACAGAGGAAACAATATTGATCGAGGTGATAGGTCAAGTTGAAGATCATGAGGCCCCTTCCTACATCGTGAGTACACCGCGGTGGCACTCACCTCACCGACAATGAGAACCAATTATTGACTGAAAGTTTAATGTATCATCGTATTTAGTATATTTGGGACATTTCTGGTGTATCACAAGGTAGTGAAAACACCAGCAAACTCCAAAAAAGTTCTGATATGAAAATCCCTATGGAAGTCCGATACCAAGGTAAAAGCGCAAGAACGCAATGTAGCACGGGAGCTAAACCCGTGACGTCACAGGCTTGAAGCGGTACCTCTACCACTGAGCCACCCAGGTCACGGACAAGCTCCTTGCGCAGTCGTGGTAAGCACGACGCTCGGACCCTTAACCATTACACCCTCTTACTCGTTTGCCTTTGGGATTCGGCAAAAACAAAACATGTTCTGTCGACAACTTGATTTATTGTGTTGTTTTAGGTTTAGTGTTGTATTTGACTTAAGAATTTAATTCTTTCACATTTATGTGCTATTCGTGCGTATTATTTGCTATTCATTTACCAGAGTGCTTTTCTACTGTCAGGTTTAAATCGATTGTAGCTCGTGTGCCTCGTTCCCATGCCTTCAAGTTATGTTTTGACAAAATAGCGGCGGCTCGCGGCTATCTCAGCTGTCATCAGAATCCCGCTGCATAAAAGCCGGTGGAGGGGAGAGAGGGGGACTTCGCTTCTTCGCGACTTAGCTCTGGCTTCTTCGCTTCTTCACTGCTCGCCTTGCGACCTGCTCAGCACAAGTGCCATCTCTCCTGCATAAAAGCCGGTGGAGGGGAGAGAGGGGGACTTCGCTTCTTCGCGACTTAGCTCTGGCTTCTTCGCTTCTTCACTGCTCGCCTTGCGACCTGCTCAGCACAAGTGCCATCTCTCCTCCCCACAAGTTCTACCACTTGTGAGTTTATTTCATTTGTATTATTTTTGTTTGTAGATAAATTTATAAAATAACTTGTGTTAAATACAACACAAGTTCGTCATCAGTCCCGCGTGGCACTATACAAGTGGGGTAGGACTAGAGAGAGAGAGTAAGCACTTTCATGGTGCATCGGCTGACCGATCCCAGGTCAGCGTTTCACACATCACAGATCTTTCACGATTCTGTGAAGCCTCCATCTTCACCCTCACGTTTTTCTGTGGAAGTAGCGAGGTCGTAAGATTGGTTTTCCAGTAACCTCTCAATTTCACATTTGTGCCCATCGCCTTTTTTGGAAAAATCATGGCGTACCAACTTGCGACTCCTAAGAGGTTAACCACCCACTACTCCACAAAACTGGAAACGGTACTGACGCGCTTCAAAGAAGAGGGACTGGAGAAACTCAGCGTGACATCAATTGAAGGGGGGACAGACCCAAACCTCTTCTCGGACAGTCTTTCACGCTTAGAGGAAGCTCTAGGGGCACTGGAAGAGGGTGCATCAAAACTAAAACAAGTCCTACATGACTACGCAGTCGAAATGAGCAGTAGGACTGACTGGCCCTCAAAAGAGAAGGAAGACTTCAAGCAGTACACCTCTTTAGCCGAAAAAGCTCTTATAAATGCCTCCGACTATACTTTGCTCCTTCAAGCACGAGTACGTGCTTTCAAGTCCACAAGTGCTTCGCTCCCAGCACAACCAGCCCAACGAATGACACTTGACCCTATGCATGACACAAGAAGGATCGAACTTCCCACTCTCTCGATTCCCACCTTTTCTGGGAATATATGGGATTGGGATAATTTCTGGGAATTGTTCAGCAAAAACGTTCATTCCCAAATCTTACCAGAACTGTTTAAATTCAATTACCTTTTAAATGCGCTTAAAGGTGAGGCTCTGGAGTCCGTCAAAAAATTTCAAGTCACGACGGACAATTATAGCAAAGCTATCGAATTCCTTAAAAACAAGTATGGGAATTCAGAAGAACTTGATTTCCGACTCATCGACAAGTTGGAAAAATCTTCACTACGATCTTCTTCTTTGCACGATCAAAGGTCACTCTTCGAGCAATTCCAAGTAATTCTGGAACAACTAAAGCTTAGGGGAGAGCACGTGGACAGTCAATGGCTAATAAAAAAGGTCCTAGCGAAGTTTCCAGAACAGGTCAACGAAAGGTTCTGGCCAAAAAGCAAGGAGCAGGTAGCGAGAATCCCTTCCGAATGAGGTCATTACTTGAATTTCTGGAAGAAATCATTTCCAACGAGGAAATGATCTCGCTGTACGTGGGTCAACGTTCAACACCTAGCCCACAGCGTCAATCGGTTCCTGGAAAGAAACCGTATTACGGTACGAAGGGCAATGTTTCATGCATGTGTTGCCACAAAAACCACAAGCCCTTTGATTGCGATAAATACAAAACTCCACAAGAATGGTCTATATACCTGCGCGAAAAGAAGCTGTGCCTCATCTGCGCTGCGCCTGACCACTCAATGACCCGGTGCAAAAAGCGACCGTGTTTCCAATGCCAAAAGCCACACCACACGTCCTGTTGCTTCCAACTTCAGCCGACACAGGCAAACTATGTAGCGAAAAAAGAGGACGTCCGTAAGGGGAAGAAGGCATTTGCAAAAAGCACAAGTCCAAAGGTCACAAAACCAACTGCTAAGGTAAATCAGGTTACTCAAGAGACCCTACTCAATAAGGAGACAAGTGTTCTGGAGGCTCATTTGGATCAAAGACCGTTGCTAGCCAGACAAACATTCCTTCCTACGGGGGAACTAACGGTCCATGACCCCCAGAAGAATGTCCTAAAGAAAATTCCAATTCTTTTAGACACTGGAGCAGAAATCTCCTTTATCCATACGGACTTGGTTGAGCAGCTCAAATTGAGCACATCTGACCCAGTTACGCTTCGCCTACACACCTTCGGTAGCGAACAAGTGCAGGAAAAAAGCTGCAAGCGAGTTCGGCTCGAAGGATGGGATACAGATGGAGAACCAATTTCTTTGGAACTCTTTACCATAATATTCTGACGAAGCCTTTTACAAGCCCACCCAACTGAGAGGAAGATATCAAGTTTGCTCAGTCTCTCAATCCGCCCATTCAACTTCAAAGTCAAAAGTCAGCAGTCAAGCCTATGATACTATTAGGCTGTGACCAGTTATGGTCTCTGGTTCGTAATGACCAGAACCACATCACATTGCCGTCTGAGCTTCATGTCATACCAACTCGTCTAGGACATCTAGTTACAGGAGAGCTCTGCAACACATGTCCTGAACACTACGAGAACGAGTTGGAAAATGGAATGGATTCTGGTCTCTCGATGGGCAAATAAATAACGTTGTAAGTTCTAATATCGAAGACGATAAGGATGATTCTTGGGAAAGGTTTTGGACACTTGATTCAGTTGGAATGGATGAGTTCCTAGCTCCAGACAAGGAACTGCACTCAATAGAAGACAAACAAGTGTGGCAAAACTTCAATTCCACCATTACCAAGGGAGGATGGCTATTACGTTCGCCTTCCATGGAAGAACGTGACAGTGTCGCTTCCATACAATAGAGGAATAGCATTCCACCGTCTGGTTAGCGTATGGAACACGCTTCAGAAGGATCAAGACCTACTGGACCAGTATGAGAGGATCTTCCGCGAGCAGCTGAACTTGGGCATTCTCGAACAGGTCAATGAGAATCGGAGTGTCGACGGCTCAACTACACGTGTACATTATATCCCTCATCAGGCAGTGCTAACGCCCCATAAGACCACTAAGAAAATTCGGATTGTTTACGACGCGTCTGCACACTATAAGGGATGCCCGTCTTTAAACGATGTACTACATCGGGGACCTGTGATCTTGCCATCTCTTTATGGAGTCCTTCTACGTTTTCGAATAGGGCGAATAGGCGCTTATCTCAGACGTAGAAAAAGCATTTCTACAAGTGAGACTTCATGAAGAAGATAGGGATGCGAAAGGGACGCGACACGCTGCTTATGGCTTCGGAATTACAAGAGATCCACCATCACGAGAGAACTTACAGGTCCTTAGGTTTACACGAGTAACCTTTGGTCTAAACTCATCACCTTTCCTATTATCCGGCACTATGCACTATCACTTAGACCAACACGTCGACGACGCCAAATTAGCTGGTGATATAAAGGCGAATTTGTACGTAGACAACCTGGTTCTCACGGAGGATTCCTTAGACAAGGCTTTCTACACGTATTTGAAGACTAAGGACATTTTCGAGGACCTAAGAATGAATATTAGGGAATTCGTGAGCAGACTCTCGGCTCACAAGTAGGATGGCTACTACAGGGTGCCTAAGAAGTATTGACGCAGTAAATGGCGGTTGTGGAAATAGCAATGCGCAGCAAATTTCGAAATATTCATTTGAGAAATATGGAAAATGATCTTACAAATACGATAGAATAACTCGTAGTCGACATTGGCTCCTTTACTGTGAGTACAGGAGCGAAAACGGCGGAAAAATTAATGAGCACGCGCCGCAAGTATTCGCTTGCATTTTGTTCCGTGCTTCGAACAGGGTATCCTTCTGCGACTGGTCACTTCTGTTGAAAGTAGCACAGACCTCATTCTTCAAAATCGCCTAGAAAGAGTAATCCAGCGGATTCATGTTCAAGCTGTGCTCTTCTGAGAAGCTGTTCACACCTGCGCGCGTTATCTGTTTGCCGTTATGGGACAGAGGTTGACAATTTTTGATTTGAACGTTATCGTGCTTGAACATCTTGTAATCATCATCTGTTATGACAGAGCCGCGGCTGACGTTTGGGTTGTTGACCTCTCTTCTCATCCACCATTTCAAACACTGCTTAATTCTTTTGTTAATGAAGTATTCATTTCCTTTGGTAACAGCCAGGAAAGGCTCACCGTAACCACGACAGTATCATGTTTCTTCAGTTTTTATAAGAATATTTTTTGAACACGATATAGACAACAAAAATAACACTCAAAAACTTTGAAAAGTAGAAAGAGAAAGTTGGAGCTGAAACAAAAACTAGGTGCGTCAATACTTTTTACGCACCCTGTAGAGACAAGTCCTCTGAAAGTTCCCCCAAGGTGTTGGGAGTCATTCGGAACTCCTCCAAGGACTACCTAGAAATCTCGTGCAATATTTCGAAGATGACACATGTAACAAAAAGGACAGTGGCCAGCGCCATCGCTTCGATATATGATCCCCTCGGCTTCATGTTGCCACTCATTCACAAGGCGAAACTTTTCCTATGCTGTCTTTGGCAACATGAGCTAGATTGGGATTGAGGAGATTCCTTCGCATCTCAAAGAAAAGTGGGGACAAGTTGTCGAAGACATGCAGGGATTCACAAAAACCATCCCGCGATTCCTGATGAAGAAGAATGTAAACGCTGTACTGGTCAGTTTCGCTTATGCTAGCAGCGAAGCCATTGCTGCATGTGCCTACATTTGTTCAGAGGGTGATTCTAACCTTCTAATAGCAAAAGTAAGCTGCCATCGATCAAGTCGAAGGCAACTATTGCGAAATTAGAGTTAGATGCTGTCACATTAGCCCTAAGAATTACCAACGTAGTGGTCTCACAAGTCCAGTCGACGCTAGACATCAGATTTTCATTCTGACTGACTCTGAAATAGCGCTCAGATGGATCAAATCCCGACCATTGAAGGAAGCTGGAGTGATGGTATTCAACAGACTCATGGAAATTGAAAGGATCATCGACCACCTCCACAGCAGCGGTCGTGAGGTGTTCTTCGGTCATATTCCAACAACTCTAAATCCGGCAGATTGTGCTAGCCGCGGGTTAAATCAACAAGAATTGACGGAACATTTTTGGTGGACAGGGTCGGCTATACTCAAGGAGCCAACAAGTAATTGGAGGACGTACAAATTTTTGGCGGCCTACGAGAGGACGGAGAGGACCCAGGTCCTCCTCTTCCGGAAGAGGTCAGCGAGATTCGCGTGACGAGCTAACGTGCGGATCAGGCTGAAGAGAAACACGAAGTAGAAGAGGTCTTCCAGGTCCTTGAAGACCGTCCTCTTAAGGAAACGAAACGAGTTGTCTCCTACGTGCTTCGGTTTGTCAATAAGCTTGTTGACCGGGCTAATAAAAAGCGTCTTTTACCAAAACAAGTCTCCTCCACCCTTCGCGTGTTTAAGCCTGACTCTGCAGCTATATCAGGTCAAGAAATAACTGCAGCGGGTAAATTACTGGTGAGGCTTCACCAAAAATCCAAAATAACGCCGTCAATTTTACGTCATTTAAACATAAAAATGGACGACAAAGAGTTACTACTGGCACAAGAAGCGAGAAATCCCTTGTTTTACAAAATTCCTGGCTATCAAAGGCCATCATCTGAGATGCTCACAGTAATGGCCATCCAGGAATTAGTCGCACCATGGCCGTTGTCGGGCAACAATACTGGATTCCTAAATTAAAAGCACAAGTCACGCGCATGGTAAGGAAATGTATTCCATATCAAAAATTCAATAATTTACCCTTCAAGTATCCCAACCAGGGAGCGCTTCCTAAACGTGGGATTGGATTACTTTGGACCATTGTGCGTGGCGCAACCAGACGGAAACGAAGGAAAATGCTACAGGTCGGGGGCAGACATAACTCCAACTCCGCGCGAACCCCCCTGGCGTCGCGCACGGTTGCGGGGCTACTCGCCCCCGCGACCGCGGTTGCGAGCGCGGCAGGAGAGATTTCAGACGAAAGAGTGCACACGGGCGCGAATGTCTCCATACTTGGTCCACGTGTGAATCATGAGCTCACGACCGCGATGAGGGAGTCTCCAAGTCGATGACGGCTGAGCAGATAACTTCTCGAACTACACTCCAAAGCTGTCTAAGGATGGACGAAAGCTCTTTCTCCACCTTTCTGGGACCTTCGAGGTCTAACCAGACACCTGAATGTCCTCATAATATTCTTAA
The DNA here is from genome assembly GCA_947359475.1 of Heligmosomoides polygyrus bakeri. Lineage (NCBI taxonomy): Eukaryota > Metazoa > Nematoda > Chromadorea > Rhabditida > Heligmosomidae > Heligmosomoides > Heligmosomoides polygyrus. The sequence continues at coordinate 40,699,933 of OX375867.1, forward strand.
TAGAGGTCTGCCAACGCTCCTAGGATATTTCCTACCGTCTTTACGACAGTGGAGTGGCATGAGTCGAAGAGTCGACACATACACAGTCAGTGTGGATAATCTAGGACAGCTGGCCGAAAAGCTAAAGAGCTTAAATGGAGTGAAGAATATTGGTCATATGTGCCTCTTTCCTCTCAATGAGCTCATGAAGATCTCATCCTCAACACTAAGGTCTTCCGTATAATGAAGGAGTGAGGCTCACCCTGTAGGACAGCACTACAGCGCTGGGGGCAAGGCCAAATAGCCATTGAGTACATGTTGACCCCCCCCCCTCTAGTCAATTTGCATCTATAGCCATGTGCCATATGTTTCCCATGATCCAGGCATATCCATAAACGCTTCGAAAGAACCCGCTGGATATCTGAAAACGCCCACTACTCAATTTCTGGCGTTAAGCACAGAAAACAAGGGCCTGATGTCTGATACAAAAGCCACCATCACGTACAGGCCTTCTCTATTAAAGGCAAATATGATAGACCAGCCCCTATCCCTGGTTAAGATGCTCGTAGAAGTGTTCGTATGGTAATACGGGATACCGTCGAAGCAGAATGCCTGGCGCATCGTTGGGATCATCACCGTAGTTCAAGTGCACATTTTGCAAATCCAACGACTCATGGATTTCTGTTAAAAGGCTAGTCAGTGTTTCACCATTCCTGAGCACGTCTGGCACCAATTAACTCACTCCGGAAATGGTTTACTGCCACTAAGTGAAACGGATTCTCATGGACCCACGAGGACTCCGCTCCGTGGTGTAGAAAATGCGCAAGTGCACGGAGAGATGGAGGCTCCGGCTGCGAGTGAGAGATTCGGTTGGCAGCGAGAGACGCCAGACGTCGTGCGAAACTCCGTTCGCGCGCCGACTGTGACGTCACGGGGGCGAGTAGCCCGGAGACCGTCGCGCACGTTGCGCGGCGAAATTGGACGAGTTGTCACGGTCCGATGCTTCCGACGGCTAGAAACGTTTCCTACAGGGACATGCGGCACGCCCTTGCCTTATTTCAACGTTTTTTGGAGATGGTATATGAATGTGGTTTCAACAGGACGATCAGCGACAGTTTATACAGGAATCCTGGTCATGTGGATGGTTTTTAGCGTCAGTATTTGCCATCTGCAACTTCTTCGGTCAATTTTTACCCTGATTATGGTTATACTACGGAAAAAGGTCACTATCACCCATTCTCGGATCAATTGTCCTACTACAGACTTTTTCCTACCACATTCTGTGGAATCCTAAGTTCCTTGAAAATGTGGTCTGGGAGCTTAAACACTGAAAACATTTCGTGTTCCGCGGCCAACCATGCGGCTAGCGCGCGACGTCGCGTTGGAGTTAGGTCCTGAAGCCGCTACGGGTGCATAATTACTTGCACAGTCACCAGGCTCATCCGTCTCGATGCGGTAGCCGACCTCTCTACGACTTCCTTCCTACGCATGCTCCGACGATTTTTTAGTAGAAGAGGAACTCCTATCTCAGTCACAAGTGATAATGCTCCAACCTTTGCATTGGGAGAGAGCATCCTTCGTGACTGTGCTGTGGCTGCCCAAAGCGATCCGGAAGTGGAAAGAGTGCCTGCTTAATACACGCCCTCTAATACATCTGAACTCGAACTCTCCTGAGGAACAAGTTCTACACCTATTGACTTTCTTCAGAACGCGTTTGAGATTCCATATCCAATGGATCGCTTGGAGAAAGACGGAGACGATCCTACCTTCGTGCCTCCAGAGGAGCAGCAACTCATAAGAACCAAAATGCAAGCTATCAGCGCGTTGCAATCCTCCTGCAAGCTTACCGAAAAATTTTGGCAAGCATGGCAGACGGAATACTTGACACAGTTAAGGGAGAAACACCACCTCGAAGTAGGAAAACAGAAAGGATCGCATTGCGTACCTAAGGTAGATAACCTAGTGCTGATCTGCGATCCTGTTCAACCTCGCCACTGCTGGAAGATGGGACGAATCTTGGAATTAAGAAATACTGGTGGTGCAGTACGAGAGGCAATTGTCATTCTGCCCTCGGGAAGGAAAATTCGGCGACCCATAAATCAGCTTGTTCCATTGGAACTATCCGAACCCGAAAGCGAATTAGAGAACACTTCGGCGCCTTCTCAGGAAAGAAACGTTGTGGAGGAAGCAGCTAGAACAAGAACCCCGGAAAGTGAAAGTCGGTATAACCTGCGACCACGCAGACAAGTAAATCCCGAACCTAGAAACAGCAGATCAATTGGGACTTTCTCTCTGTTTGTGGTCGGGTTACTAAGCTTAATCGAGACTTGCCAAGGAGGGCCATATTCCATACGGTGTATCAAAGGTGGAACCCAATTATTCTCCCCTGATAGGGCACCGTATGAGGTATGCGCTGAAGAATTCTGCACAACCCTCGAATCTCCGGAGCTAACGGAAACGCTACGCTTACCACCACAAAATAACTCTACACGACTATCAGTTGCAGTGGAAGCTAACCAACTACATGGCACGATCGAGACAATTTGCCCAGCAAGTCCGTTCTGTGATAATGTCGACTGTACGTTTTGCTCCACCCCAATCTTGAACCCCGAATGTTGGCCATTAGGTGCCATAATGGCAACGGCGGTTCTTCTGTACTTCTTCATCACCGGCTGTTACGTATTCCTTTACGTACCTGTGGTTGTCGGAAGCCCTATAAGACTCATGACACGCCTCTTCATCCAAGGTTTCTGGCGCATTTTCGTCGCCATCCTTCGATGCGCTAGACGCAACAGAAGGCCTCAAAATCGCATGAGACGAGCAGAACTAGTAGAGCTCTTGGCGGTTGTGACCCTTATTTTGTGTCTAGTAAATATTAACGAAAGCTGCCAACAAGTGGAGGTATTTTCACACTCCTCCACTGTTTGCGAAAAATTTGAAGAAGGGGAGATTTGCAGAGTTCACGTGTCAGAGGTCCTACAAGTGAACCCGTTCAAAAAAGAGGCATGTTTAAGGTTGCTCCGAGGAAATGCCTCGGTTCATGAATTCAGAGTAACCTGGCAGACATTAACCATTTTCTGCGAGCCGGAAACCATAATGTTCATTCGTGACACCACACAGCAAGAGGTGTCCTCACATGGGTTCTTGCGTAGGCCGAAAATGCGAAGACGTCAATAGCACAAGTATGCTACCTGAGCTGGAAGAAGGAAACAAGTACCCAGGAAGCACTGCGTGTGTTGAGTCCTGTGGAGGACCCGGATGTGACTGTTTTTATTTGAGTTCAGGCCGCTTATTTTATCGCATTTACGTGGTACCAGAATCTCCAAAGGTCTACGAAATTTATAAGTGTAACAGGTGGAATGAAGCAGCAAAAGTGAAGTTCACCCACACCGATATAGTACAGGGGAAAACTCAGTATTACACTGCGTTCATGTCACCGAACGTTCCAGTTAGTTGGAAGTCTTTTACGGCAACCCTGAGTTCCATCACGGTTCCACCTCTTCCAATACTAAATAGCTTCTTTATAACTGATAATACCTAAACAGCGCTATGGGACTCGAAATTAATCCCAGCCCTGCAGTGTCAAGATAAAGGCTCTGCAGAAAACTTGGATTGCGAAGTAAGAGACAAGTGCTGGATGTCGAATATACAGCGTAGACTGCCAGTCGTCTTGTCGGCTCTATCCTTTAGACGATCAGCAGATGGTCAAGTATGGGCTTCAGTTCCAAGCATGACTACTGCCGAAATAATACTGAACGTCCAGGATAAGTTGAGAACCGACATAACAACCAATAGCGCAGTATGCTCCATAGAAAACGCAGTAGTAACAGGATGCTACAAATGCGCGAAAGGAGCGGAAACAAAGGTCACCTGCAGGGCATCGAAAAAGATTCACGCAGAAGTAACCTGCGGCGATGCAAGTTTCACCATTGAATGTGACGAAAAAGGAATAAAATCTGCATTGAAGCTCAGTTTTCGAAGCGCGCGCGTCTACCAAAAGTGCAGATATTCTTGCGGTAGAGGTACCTCAACCTTCGAGATCGCCAGGATCCTCAAATTTACCCGCAAACGGGCTCCTCTACAAGTGGGTCAAAGAAGAAACAACTGACGACACTGAATTTTCCTTACCCGACTTGTGGCACATTACCGACGTGTTCATGAACTGGTACAAATGCTTAATGGCAGCCATCATAGGAGTCCTACTGCTACTATTTGGGACCTACATTTTCCTTACAACGTGTGGGGCCCGCATTTTCTTCTGGACAATTCGCATGGTAGCATCTATCCTTCTTACTCCAGTACGCATGTTTTTCGTGCAATTACCATCCTTGTCTGTAAAAGACCTCACACAAGTCAAAAGAAGATCATATAAAAAACAGACCGCAAAACAAGGAAAAATAGGCAGTAGAATACTAGTAGCCGTTAGAATATTTTATCTTAAAGCCTCTAATTTCAGCATGGACATGGACCCACGACTCACGAGCAGCGATCTCGGCTACGTATACAAGTACATGAAGGTGAAGAACCAGATCGCAAGTGGCTTCGAAAACGACCTCGAGATGACGATTCACGCTCCTGCCAGCAAGCCGATGTAGCTGCCACACTGCGCTCTGACTGGCAGCACCTTCGACGAGATCAAGCATTTCTCTTGGAGGCACCAGGAGAACAAGTTCTCCTACTTGACCGATGTCTGCGAACTGGAGAGCTGACTAAGGAAAAGATGATCAAATTGGCGACGCGGTATCTTCTCACGGAACGGATGTTCGAACAACAAGTGGAGAATGGCAGGCTGAACTCAATCCATCTACATGCCTAGTACAACAAACCACACAAGTTCAACGTCAAGTCCGGCGACGTGTTCCAGTTCGCTTACGACAACCTACGCCAACTTGAGGAGCTCATCACATCAACGACCTAGAAAGGGAACACCGAAGAGCGGAAAGAGATTTTCACCGCTCCAAAACGACATATTATCCGAGCAAGAAGGACGCCGCCTGCTGCAGATCCTTCGTAACGACATGAGCAAGGACGAGCAGTGTTTCCAGAATGACATTCGAAAGCTCCGAAACAAGTTGAAAGATCAGGAACTAGAGTTGAAACGGATGCAGGACACGATCAACTCGTTGAAAGAGCAGACCGTACATAATACCTCAAAGAGTGGCATAGAGGTTACGGTCAACCTCTCCAAGAACAGATAGGACCGTCCGGATAGTGAAGTCACCTATTCCTGATCTGATGAGCGACGACGAACACTTGGTGAGCGACGACGAATACGCGGTGAGTGACGACGAGTACTTTGACCGCATGCTAGAGGAAGTTCAAGGCGACGATGTCAACGCTGAGGTTCAGGAGTAAGATCAGGAACAAGTGAACATCGACCGCCTGGAGATTAACTATGACGTTCCTGTAGAGCAAAGGGAACATCAAGAACAAGTTCCTGTTTCACCGGTGCAACTAGTGCCTGTTCCTGTAGAGCAAAGGGAGCATCAAGCACAAGTTCCTGTTCCTCTGGTACAGCTAGTGCCAGTTCCTGTAGAGCAAAGGGGACATCAAGAGCAAGTTCCTGTTCCTCTGGTACAGCTAGTGCCAGTTCCTGTAGAGCAAAGGGAACATCAAGAGCAAGTTCCTGTTCCTCTGGTACAGCTAGTGCCTGTTCCTGCAGAGCAAAGGGAACATCAGGAACAAGTTCCTGTTCCTTTGGTACACCTTGTACCTGTTCATGCAGAGCAAAGGGAACACCAAGAACGGGCTCCTGCTCCTCAGGTACGACAAGTGCAACGTCTAGCAAACCATCAAGCACCTAATGGCTATCGTCCTGGAATACAAGTGCAACATCACGAACAGCATCGCCAGGATGACAACCACCTCGCTTGGATATACGCTGACAGAGGCGATCATTTGCAAGCCCAGGCACAAGCCCTGCGGGAAATCCTGCACGAGTTCCCATATTGAACTATCAAAGATCTGATACGGTGGATGAAACGGTGCAGTGCGCCTTCTGTAGTGCCGAAGCCCGTCACTATTCCGACTCTTGTCCAGTTGTGATCACTGGCGACGAGCGGTTCGCTATAGTGATGAACGAGGGAATATGCCGTTACTGCTTGGGAAACTGTCCAGCGGAGCGTTGCAGGTTCAGAACGAGACGCCCGTGCTGGTACTGCAAGAAAATAGAAGGCACAATCGTGGAGGACCTCATACCCGACGACAGAGGACACCACAAAGCGCTATGTCCCGTGCCAGACAAGAGATCCGTTGTACGCGAGCGACTGACGCAAGTCCAGAGGGAGATCGACAGGATGTGGCCGCGATGAAAACGTGCCGGCGGAATGTCGACAAAGTCGACTTGATCTATTGTGTTGTTTTAGGTTTAGTGTTGTATTTGACTTAAGAATTTAATTCTTTCACATTTATGTGCTATTCGTGCGTATTATTTGCTATTCATTTACCAAAGTGCTTTTCTACTGTCAGGTTTAAATCGATTGTAGTTCGTGTGCCTCGATCCCATGCCTTCAAGTTATGTTTTGACAAAATAGCGGCGGCTCGCGGCTATCTCAGTCGTCATCAGAATCCCGCTGCATAAAAGCCGGTGGAGGGGAGAGAGGGGGACTTCGCTTCTTCACTGCTCGCCTTGCGACTTGCTCAGCACAGGTGCCTTCTCTCCTCCCCACAAGTTCTACCACTTGTGAGTTTATTTCATTTGTTTTTTTTTTTCGTTTGTAGATAAATTTATAAAATAACTTGTGTTAAATACAACACAAGTTCGTCATCAGTCCCGCGTGGCACCATACATATGGGTTAGGACTAGAGAGAGAGAGTAAGCACTTTCATGTTCTGTTACTATTCGAAGGACGGAAATTCTTCCTATAGCATTCGTTTTTGCCGTTTCGGCGCACCGTTGAGATAGTTCCCTGGTAAGATTATTAGATTATTAGGAAAAAAGAAAAGCATGCTCCGGATAAGGAAATTGATTCTTGACTCAAACATTCGTGAAACCTTCTTTGGCCTTATACTATTCGGTAGGGCGTTTCAAGAAAAGAAAAAAGAATCAAATTAGGTTATCATACTGCATCAGGATGCACCAACGGTTTGAAAGTAAAACAATCCAAAAGAGAAGGACTAAAAACGGCCGAAAACCGGAATTCCGAACACGGAAACGGAAATCCCGCACATCACTGCTCAGAAGGCAACTGAAAATGGTTCACAACTTCGTTCCCAGAAGTGATTAGCGATACGGAACAGGTTTGGAGTCAGCGGTCGATGTATTAGGTTGTTGCGGAAGTTCCCGCCATTTCTTGAGAGAGATCAGGTATGTATAAGTTTGCTATTAATGCTAACTACTCACTCTCGCGTAACTCCTAGAAAAATTGAGCTTTCAAAGGAGTATATGCGAGGTCTCTTATTGTGTGACTTCAAATTTGGTGAGTCAGCAGCCGCTTCCTGTCGTCGCATCAATGGTGCATTTGGGGAGGGCACAGTGTTCGGTCGCACTGCACGAGAATGGTTCGCACGCTTTCGCAAAGGTGAGTTCAACCTTCAATATTCGTTCAGGTCAGACGTGAATCCGATATCGACAACGACCGATTGCGACAGCTGGTGGAATCGGACCCACGGCGGACTACTCGCGAACTTGCGCGGGACTTGGGCGTGCACTATGCCACCATCGCCAGGCACCTACATCAACTGGGTAAGGTGCACAAGTTTCCACAGTGGGTTCTCCATGACCTTACCGAACGCGACCGTCAGCGACGTGCTGAGGTGGCCACTGCTCTCGTGCAAGCGCACAGATAGTTGGCTGAAGTCCATCATCACAGGACATGAGAAGTGGTACCTGTAGGTCAACATCAAGAGGAGCAGACACTGTGCTGACAAGGGTGAGCAGCATGAACCACAGCCAAAGGAGGGTCCTCACCCGTCGAAGATCATGCCTTTTGTTTTGTGGGATTACAGAGGTGTCATCTACTACGAGCTGCTGGCCCGTAACGAAGCTCTAACAGCGGACTTGTACAGTCGGCAGCTGGATAGACTGGCCGCCAAGATCGCAGAAAAGCGTCCGAATCATGGCACAATCTGATTCTTGCACGACAATGCTTGACCACACACTGCAACAATGACTCACCAAAAACTTCTCGACCTTATATGGGAAGTGCTGCCTCACCCACCGTACACCCCAGATATTGCTCCATCAGACTACCACCTTTTCCTGTCTCTCTCCAATGCCATACAAGGAAAAACGTTCGATGACGAGGACGACATGGAACGCTGGTTGGCTGGCTTTTTCTAATCAAAGCCAGAAAAGTTCTACGCTGACGGGATCGGGAAGGTGGAGAAGAGTGATAGAACATGATGGTCGTTACTTCGTTTCTTGACGTGTTTCGCTTTTTTTTGTAATACTAAAAAAATGTGGTGTCTTGAAAATGGCGAGAACTTCTGCAACAACTTAATAGCATCCAGCGATAGGCATCTCATTCCAAAGTGCTATGGTCAACTTGAATCCTTTACTTGTACGCTGAGTTAGAAAGGATCAAAATTCATGACCAAAAAAGCCTTCCGTCCGGAAGTGGAGGCAAAACAGGATAAGTGGCAGCAGAAATGGATGGAGGAATGTACTAATAATTCTGATAACGAGATGATATGAGAGAGCAATTTTACCTTATTCCATGTCAGACACCATGTGGACTACTTATCACAACGCAGAGCTGGTAAAACTTCGTATACTTCATCGGCATGTTTACCATTAACGAAGGTCCCATTCAAACAAGCAGTTAGTGCAGCAGTAAGACATATGTACAGCCTACCTCCGAAAGGTTAACGTCGTGCAGCAACTGGATGCTTTCGTTGAGTGCAGCGATTGAACCGCGACCACATTCCGATGTTTCACTCTGTAGAACTGCTACAACATAAATGATTAACTGAAATTCCATGACCATCAGGCGTCGTACTCACCGATACTGTCATCAGAACTAGATCCATCCAATACGCTATGCCTGTCTGGTACTTTCTCGTCAAACTCGGTCTGAAATGGCTGCTTCCTTAGAGACAGCTGCAATGCAGCGAACACAGCGAATATAGCAACCTTGGCGGCGCGTAGGGGCTGCCGTCGTGCAGCTCTGAAGTGCGAAGTGCCGTCGCCACGAGAAAGCTCTCCGTCGGAAGTGGTCAAGGACGTGTTATCATCTGGAACCGACCATAAAGGAAACCTTTCAACCAACAGAATGGAGATCTCACCAGTAAGGTAGTCGTCAGACACCACAAAGGAATCCGTGTCCACTTCTGTGTCTACGCCTCTTGCTCCACCAGTGTGTTCAGAGGCCTGAAACGCTGCACGTATTTTGAAGCGTCGGTGGATTACTGGAGCCAATTTGACCACTTTCGGTGACTCCATCCCACTTCCAGCGGTCAATTCGTGTGCAAGCTTTTTCTTCTGATCCACAGCAGCTTTGCTCGCCTCGCCTTATTCTTCATTTCCGTTGCGACAGCGGTTCGCACGCCTTCATCCATGGCGTGCGAACCGCTGTCGCAACGGAAATGATCGCAAGCCTTAGTAGTGAACATCGTGTTCTTTACTACAGTCACATTAACCGTAATTGTAGGGAGATCTCTTCCCAGTATACGCTAGTTTGAGAAAGGAATTACTCTACAGCAACAAGGAAAGATTTTATGTCATTTACAGATAAGCCTAGCATGATAATACTTCTCCGCCAATATTCCAACTCCAAGTCCGCCAACATTAAGAATATTGGCGGAGTTGGATTTCTCGTCAACTCGGCAGTGCACCAGCTAGTAGACTCTTACAAAATCACCAGTCCGCGAATAGCTGTTCTGCGTTTGGTACCAAAAGATCAAGGAACCATCTCCATCACAGATCTTTATCTTTATCTTTATCTAAAGGCATCCACTCATGGGTGGACGCAAAATAAAATAACAACTCTAACACTAGCACTAGTAGTAACCGAACAAAAAAACCAAAGAAGGAGAGGAAGAAAACGAAACAAAACAACCAGCACGACGAGAAATGAAAGGGGGACAAGGGGAAGCACGATAAAAGAATTTTAAAGAACAATAATCAAAAGCCACAGAAATCAGGCCAGCAAACTATGAGCAACGTTGGACGAGAAGAAGGCAGTTGAAATCGAGAAAAATTGAGTCTTACCGAGGTATAACCAGTTTCTTAAGGAGATTTTTAAGTGCTGAGTTTGAGCCCTAGACAACCTTGTGCGATTAAGGAGTTAAAGGCTGAAACCACTCTTACTGAGAAGAATTTTGACCTGACATTCGTACGAGAAGCCCGTGTCGCGAGTTTGCGCGCGCCTCCTCTAGTTCTGGACTGAGCCAAGGTGAAGAACATCTTTGAAGAAACTGATGTGATCCCGTGAAGGATTTTGAAAGCTAGTAGGAGGTCGTACTTATCACGTCTGCTTTTCAGGCTGGGCAAGTCCAGCCGTTGACGCCTCTCCACCCCATTGGGGATGTCACTATAAGGCAGGCCGGTACAGCGAAGAACTAGTTTTCTAGTAAAATTGTTTTGGACATTTTCTAACCGTGCAATGTCCTTTTTAAGGAAAGGATTGAATACAGCGGTGCCATTTTCTACTACAGGACGGACATATGTTTTGTACGCTTTGACGAGCACCTGAGGGTCTTTAGTCCTAAGAGCTTTGAATAAATTGTAGATGCGAGCGTGGGCCTTGGTAGCTATGGAAGTGCAGTGATTCGAGAAACTGAGTTTGTCATTGATAATGAAACCCAGGTCCCGGATTTCGTTGACCTGATTAAGGACCTCGCCATTAACCATGTACTTAGAGTCCGTTTGACCAGAGCCCAACGATAGAACCGCAGTTTTTTGTACAGCTAGAGGAAGGCCATGAGCGCGCGACCACGTCACCACGCCATCAATAGCGGATTGCAAGACCTCCTTATCGAGAACGGAGTTAACCACCCTGTATATTTTCAGATCGTCGGCATACATGATACAGGAGACGGAGGGAGGAACTGAAGCGGGGAGGTCAGAAGTGAATACAGAAAAAAGGACGGGGGAGAGAACACTGCCCTGAGGGACGCCACAAGGGACATCATAGACTGTTGATGTATCTTTGCCTATACGTACCTGAAAAGTACGATCTGTAAGGAAATCCTGAATCCATTGAACAAATCGGGGGTGAATCCCGACAGAGATGAGCTTGCGTATGAGTAGGTCGTGGGGGACCTTGTCGAATGCTTTGGCAAAGTCAAAGTAAATGACATGAACCTGTTGTCTGAGGTCTAAGGCAAAGGTCCAATCGTTGACGGAAGAAAGAAGGGCAGTTTCAGTAGATTTGCCATGGCTAAAACCGTGCTGACAATGAGGAACGATGTGGTTATCATCCAAGTATTGAAGTAACTGCTTCTTGAGAATTTTTTCAAAGATCCTGGCGAAAATGGAAGTAATACTGATTGGTCGAAAGTTTTGAGGCAGATTAAAGGGAGGTTTCTTAGGGACAGGAACAATAAAAGAGTGCTTCCACCGCTTGGGAACCTCACCCCTACAGTAAGAGAGGTTAAACAGGAACTTCAAGGGATAGGCGATTTGGAAAAGAACCCTTTTAAGGAAGAATAAGGGGATCATGTCTGGAGTTTCAGTAAACGAATTGGGGCAAGCGGAAAGCAATTTGATGATATCCTCTTTGTAGAACCAAGCTCCGTTAGACATAGTTGATTGAGCAGGACCGATAGAGCACTCAGACATGTCCTGAGGACTGTGGTCGAAGTTTTTACTAAATTCATGGGCGAGTGCTTCAGCTTTATCAATATCCGTGTGCGCGAACGTATGATCTCCAACAACTAGGCTAGGTATTTTAGGCCTTGCTTTTAACCGAGATCTAATCAACCTATGGAATTTGGAGATGGAATTAGAAGCTAAAGTCTTACGTTCAACGTATTCAAAGTATTTGGCCAGCTTCTTATTGACAAGGTTGTTGAACCTGTGAAAATCAGTGGTAGTAGTACCCCCTGTTGGAGAGTAGCCAGCCACATTCTGTCTCGCCTTAATAGCATTTTTTGCAAGTATCCTGGCAGTTTGGAGGGACGCACATCAACATTAACGACAGGTACGTACATTTCAATAGCGTGATGTAAAATGGCAATGAACATTTCATACATATCATCAACGGATTTAAGGGGGGTGAATGACCCAAGCCAATCGATGGAATCCAGATACTCTCGTATAACATGGTAGTCCGCTGAGGGAAAGTCTTTCCTGGTAACAAGATTGGGACGTGATTTAAATAAGTTGAGTTGAAACACCACCCTGGCATGGTCAGAGTTACCTAAAGGGCTACCAACTACCAAATTCCTGACCAAGTTGGGAGCGTTGCAAAACAATAGGTCGAGGAACGATTTTTGCCGAGTAGGTTTAGAAACCAATTGGAGCAGACCGTGAGCTTCTAAGAAGCTAACAAAGTCTTTGGAGACCGATGTGAGAGCTGAGGGGGAATGGATATCCCTCCAGTCGATGTCACTGAGGTTGAAGTCCCCCAGGACAATGACAGGAGCGTCGCACGTGCAATGGTCACTTATAGCCTTTAAAAGTCGGTGTGATGAGATCAGGGGACAGCTAGGAGTACGATAAACCAGGATGAACCTGGTTGTTCTGAGGCCGAGGAAAACATCCATAACAAGAATCTCGTAAGAATCCGGTACGGATTCCTCGAAGATTGAGGTGGCATTGATGTAATTCCTGTAAAGCATTAGAACACCACCACCCTTTTTACAAGACCTGTCACGTCTCAGTCCAGAGTAGAGTGGGCCGGCGTGACCAATTATGGCTGAAAGTTCGATTGAGCTACGCAACCAGGTTTCTGTCAAGAATACCAGGTCAAAGTTTTCTAGAGCAAGGGTGCAAGCAAGTGCATCAGCATTTTTGACTAAGGACCGAACATTAAGGAGAAGACAGTTGATGATGGGAAAACGGGTGGAAAGGTCCGAAACTGGTAAACCCGAGTAAGACTCACTGAAGTTTTGTGGGGAGCTTGAGATAAACGTGAGATTTGCTGGAACAAAGTTTTCATTGCATTGCGATGTAATCAAATGACCAAAACATGAGGAGAATTCAAACTCTGGGCAATTACAACCATGAACACGAATCCGCAGAGGGCCTAGACGTTTCCCTGCGGTTGAGACAAAGAGACGGAGGCATTGGTAGACGAAGCACCGAGGTTGGAGGTAGTGACCGCATCAGAAGTTGGGGAGGGATGCGACACCGAAGCTTGAACAACATGGACATTGCTATTGGCATTGAGACTGAGATTGGGGGCAGTATCATTGCTTGGATGCAACGCTTGCTTTTTAGCAAGACGCTCCCCACGTCTGCGCTCCCTTTCTTCTTTCGTAAGGGAGGGGCGTAAGTAGACTCCCTTATGAAAGAAGGAGCGCAGCCGTGGAGCGCGTCTAACATCTACCTCCTGGAATTTGGAGGAAGGCAAAAGGACCTTGATGAGGCGAGATCGATTACTATCAGGGCGACCCATTCTATAAACAGAGCACGGAATACATTCGATATTAAGAAAATCCAAGACGGAATGGACCAGCTTTGCATCATGAGAAGCTCTTTCGATAGATGACGAGGCAGAGGATTCAGGAATACCAGACAATACAATGGAGCGCCTCCTTTCGAATTCATTTTCAAGCATAAGGGAAGGGACAATAAATTGGGAGGCAGGCTGAGTGGGAGATTGAGAGAGGGAATGAGGAGCCGAGCTTGGAGGAGGAACAGTGGCTTGCAACAAAAGCTGGCGTAAATGGGCATTCTCTGCTCTCAGACTGGAGTTCTCCTCGACAATCTTTGAGCATAAATCTTTCAGGGACTTAAGTTGATCCCTGGTGTCGATGAGGGAGTCAAGGATGAGCTTTACATAAGGAGGGAAATCACTGGTGGGGCAATCGATGAACAAGTTAGCGAGCACTTGATCCCTGTCAGGTGTCCCAAGATCGAACAACATCGGCCTTTTGTGCTTCTTCGTCGGTGGAGCGGATGACGAACGCGGAGTCTCCATAGACGATGCCCACAGATGAGATTCCGAGGCTGACTGAAGACTGGACGAAGATGGGCGACGAGTGATATGAAATTAAACCTTGAAGTCGGCAAATAACGCATATTGGCGGAGTTGGATTTCTCGTCAATTCGACAGTGACCTAGTAGACTCTTACAAGATCATCAGTCCGCGAGTAGCTGTTCTTCGTCTGGAAACCAAAGATCAAGGAACCATCTCCATCATAAATGGATATGCTCCAACATCTTTGGCCACAGACGAAGAAAAGGAGTCCTTTCTACAAGCTATTCGAAAGGACTGTCAACGACGAGAAGTACTACAAAGTTGTTGTTGGGAACTTTAACGCTACCGTCGGTACGAGCGATCACGACGAATGGAGGCTAGGACCACATGGAACTTCCTCAAGGAGCGAAAACGGAGAGCGACTGATAGACTTCCTCTTCGACTGCAGTTCCTCCATGGAAATTCTATGTTTAAGAAGCCTTCAAACCAGCGATGGACCTGGGAATGCCCAAATGGAGAAGTACGTTCGGAGAATGACCATGCTCTTACAAACAGAATTGGAATCTTCTTGAAGATCCATCGGAAGACTACGACCTTCTCTCCACTGACTGTTGAAGTCTGCTAGCAGCTCTTGTGAAGCCACATCACTGTCTGCCTCAAGACTTAACGCACATGCGATTAAACTCTCGGACCAAAGAAGAGCTGTTAAACTGGATCCCAACGCCTCCCATCTGGAAAAGTCACCATCTCAAAAGCCTGTTGGATTGCAGTGAAGGAGTCCATAGAAGCCAACAAAAGATTGAAGCTGTTAGAAGCCGCTGGAAGAGGTTCAGGCATAAAGCACTGCAAACGAGATCTCTGCGACCAGAAGACAATAATGTCAGCCTTTGTGAATAAGGATGGAACAACGCAAACGTCTCGAAGAGCGATGGAAGTCATCGTTCAGGAATTATACACAGATTTGTTTCGTTTTTCCATCACTGTCACAAAACGCCTAATGTCACCAGATGAGGAAGCACCTACCATTCTGGAATCAAACGTTGCTCATGCTATCAGGAGGATGAAGCCAGGCACTGCTCCCGGGCCAGACGGCAATTCTGCTGCTCTCCTTAGGTTAGCAGTTGGATATCAACAACTATCCACCCATCAGTCTTCTCTCGGTTGTGTACAAGATCTTCACCAAGATATTGCTTAACCGCATGGAGCGTTGCTTGGATGAGTATCAGCCAGTGGAGCAAGCAGGGTTTCGCAAGGATTTCTCCTGCAGTTACCATATTCAGACTGTTTCTCAACTCATCGAAAGTAGCCGCGAATACCATATCCCACTTGTCCTTGTCTTCGTGGATTATCGGAAACCGTTCGACTCTATGGAAATCAACGCCATTCTGAACGCGTTTGTGCGTGCTGGTATACTATCGCCCTACATCCGACTTCTCGACGAATACTTCTCGAACACATCGACTACCATCCAGTTGTTCAAAAGCTTAAAATTCTTATTCGGGAAAGGAGTACGGCAGGGAGACAGGATTTCTCATAAGCTATTTACAGCGGCATTCCAGGATGCTATAAAGGACTTGGACTTGGACGATAAAGGCTACCTTGTAGACGGTAAACGGATCCTTCGCTTCGCCGACGATATTGTTCTTATCTCTACCAGCACGACAGAAGTCAAGGAGATGCTGAACGAGCTCAATGAGGCAGGTGTGAAGATTGGATTGGACACGAATATGTCCAAAACGCAATTTATGGTCGACCAGTGGTGTGACACGGAACTCGTAAGGTTAAATGGACTCGCTCTACAACAGGTCGACTCCTACGTCTATCTGGGAAGAGAGCTGAACATGGATAACGACCTCGCTCCTGAAATCGCCCGCAGGAGACGCGCAGCATGGGCAGCCTTCAGTTCGGTTCGCGAAGTCACCGATTAGGTCAAAGATGCCGCCTCAGAGCCTTGATATTCAACGCCTCTGTACTGCCTCCGATGTGATACGCGAGGGAAACCTGGGCAGTACATGAAGAAGTCCAAATGTCGCTGGGCCGGACACCTGCTTCGACGAAAGGACGATAGATGGAGTCTCCGTGTCACAGAATGGCTCCCGAGAGACCATAAGAGACCACTGGGACGACCGCCAACGAGATGGGCAGACTCATCCTCAAGATCTTTCAGAGAGCAGAGTCTGCCTTACTGGATGCAAGCTGCCAGAGATCGAGCGGCTGTAAGAGTTGTGGTCCCCACTGGGAAGATCTCTACCCGACAATAGGACCATCAAAGTAAAGTAAGTCTGATAATACTTTATGTTGCGTCTTTTATTTTTAAAAATTCAAATGATCTGGTGGACTAGCCCGTGACTCGATTTGTAGCGCTCACTGCTTTCAGTCTCAATGAAACGCTTTTTCAAAGTTCCGTTTCCTCCGCCCTACCTCCCAGTCAACCTTATACCGTCCTTTTCCCTAGTGATTGCGAGAAAACCTGCCTCACTCCTCATTGACACATCACCTTCGCGGTCATCGGAGAGGAAGCTGTTCGAGAGCACGTTGCCGCTGAGGCTGGAAATGTGATCCGCCATTGCAGTACTAGCTAAGCGAACCGAGAACACACCTCTCTGAGTGGCTGCTGGCGATCGAGTCGTCCAGTATAATCCTACGAAAGCCACGGGTGCAGTCTCGGCGAAGGGCGGACGATTTGTGCTCTCCAGCCGGGCCTTTCATCGTGAAGTCTTATACGCCTGAAGCAGTAGTCGCCAAACTTCACGAGAGGAGGAGGGAAACCGAACCGAACTGGGGTCAGCAGTTGAAGTATCCATTTTCGCGGCTTGCGTGCGTTGCAAATAGAGCGCGATTTCTTCGACCGGTATATGCAAAGGCGTATGAAGAACACCTCTCTCAAGAAACCAGAAGGGAGCAGAGCCGTTCGGAAGAATCAGATGACGAGCCCTGAATTCCTACACACTGAAGGTAGCCGAAAAATGCATGCATTGTAGTCTTGGGTGGGGAAGGGTGATCCACCATAGAAATAGTGCCGGAAAGGACACACACATGCGTTATTCTTTTGATGGCTAGGCCATCACACACTGAAGAATGTAGGTTGCTAATCGGTTTTCCTTGTCGTTATTTTCCTGACGTTTTTTGCTTATTTAGTTGAAAATGGTGCTAGTTACAGCCTCTCCTCCCTCGAATGCGATATATCGGAAGAGTTCGATAGACTATTCAAACGCGCATGCGCAGGACCCATAAAGAAGTCAAACAAGTCAATCAGTGAGATCGGAAGTTGATTTGCGACGAGATCTAGTCAGTCGATCGTCGTCTGGAAATGACTACCATCAGCCATCCATCAAAAAAGGTGCTACCGGGGCAATCTGCCCGGAGGGCCATGACCATCATCGGCCAGTCGCTAGCCCTCATCAGTCTCGCAAGCGTGGGCCAGCTGGAAAGGGATGTGCTTGCAGGAGAGATCACGCTTTCGTCACCAGACGTAGGCATTACCAATACTCGAGGGAGAAGAATCATCTCCTATTCATTTCCTTCTCTTTCGCAGCCGTTTCCTCGCTTCTATGGATGCTCCTCGTCGGCGGAAGGCGGACATTCCGCAGTTCTCTGGATTTCAGTGAACGCATGCTTTTATAAGGCCACAGTTTCAGCATAAACAACACAAAGAAAGTTTAACCAAAACAAAAGTGAAGAAAACGGTAACGTGAAAATGGAAGAACAAAGAAGGTTACAAGCTTCGCTTGACTCGTTGAAGATTCCTGTCTCGCTACGGTAGCTCAGACACCCTTCTGAAGGAATCCTGGTGCAGGTCTAGAAAAGGGGTCCACCGTCATTTTCCTCCAAGAAATCCTGGAAATTTGTTCAAATGAATATGCGAGGCCTGAATACATATATACAATTTTCACGTGAAATATGATACGTCTGAACTCAAATTGGATCTTCTTCTACACAACTTGATGCCTTTCAAATTAAATTGAACACCTTCCAAATCAAACCGAATGGCTTCCATATTAAACTTCTCATATTAATCCCAGGAAGTGCTCCTTTACGATTGACAGCAAAATTGTGGTTGCATAAAGTAACACAGATGTGTACGCCAAAACAAGAGCAGTTTTAAAAAGAACACAAGTATTCACATCTCCCTTTCGTGCAAGTCAGCATTTACACTATTAATCAATCAAGCGAAAATCCTGACGATCTAGTCGAGTGGATGACGCGATCCCTCCTTTCAATACACTCAATTATTGCTGGCTTTGTGCGCTCCTAAAGAATTATTTAATTCATCATTTTATCCCGAAAATATATAATTTTTATAACATTTCAAACAGTGTCATAATTGAGGTAACAGGTGGATTTTAAAATGTTAAAGAAAGTTATACTAAATTTTCCTTGAACAAAAAATTATTTTCAGTTTTTTGGAGAGTCTCTGGTTTAATCAGGCGGCTTTCGGTTTCACTTGGAAGATGTTTAGTTTGATTTCAGAAGCGTAAACTTCTTTGGAAGAATGTCCACTGTGGTTTGAAGTGTCCAATTCAATGTGAGAATGGTAAACTCTGCAGCCATTGAAGGTCGTCTAAGGTCAGTTGAGGCTGGAGCGAACGTGCTAGGTGGGGTGGACATGCAGGGTGACCCCGCGGCCTGCACTTACAAAGGTAAGCTGCAAGGGAGCGTACAGCCTCGCAACCTACTCCAATAAGATATTCTGTCTATGACCGTAGCACTAAAATATTCGAAAAGACATTCGGCATCGCACACAGTTAGCTGGGCTAAATGTGAAGGGAAAAGGGAAGCTTCCAAAGTTCTTCCGACCTCCGTACGAGATGCAAGGAACATCGAAAGCGTGCAGTGAGCAACTAACGATGACAACCACGCGAGATGGAATATTCGTCTGCGAAAAGTGTAACACCACCAGAGCACATCACCAACACATGCTCGACATGGTATTGGAGTAGAAATGTTTATCCGTATAGATGCGAATCTTCGATTTGATAACGACGCAACTCAGGATTTCAATCTGCTTTGAAAGGTCAGCGAATTGAGCGCCTTCTTAAAATACGGCAGGATGGCCCATTTCTGATAAAACTCTGCGAAGAAAGGATTAGTCTAACGACGGATAAAGAAATTTTGTGCTGCCCGATTAGCTGTTAGTCGTAGTTATCGTTCTGATATGAAGGTTTACTGAATCGCCATTTGCGCAAGAGGTTTAGTCTGTTCGCGATTTGAAAGTTCGACTTAGCTTTGCGCAGATGAACTGTCCTAAAGTTCGCAAACAAATGTTGGGAAGCGAGCATGGGTCATCACCACCTACTGCGACGCACACTTCAGGCGCAATTGACCCCTCGTGAAGCGCAAAGAAGCGCATGCGCTTTGCTCAGGTGTGCTTCGCAGCGCAGGAACGTCTACCGTCATAGTGAGATTATAATGCGGTCAAGCGTGCTTATTCTTCTCCTCGCTACTTCGCTGCTTCCAGTTTTGCCTTCTTCTGCTTTGCCTACTCAACAAGGCAAGTTCGAGTTTGTTCGCGCTGCAACTGACAAGCGGTAATTGTTGGGTTCTCTGCAGGGTCCTCGACAGTTGGAGAGCTGTGCTCAACGAACATCGAGTGCGTCACCGGAGCTTACTGCGCCATGGGACGCTGTTCTTGCCTCAGATCTCACGTCGCTATTGAGAACCATTGCTGGAGAAGTTGGTCCTTGAGCCATCCCCATCTAGTGGAACCTTGACACATTTTACGCACCAAGGCTGGTGACTATACCTTAATCCGACAGCGAGCCTAGTACCTAACTGCTGTTCGCTGGAAAAAATGGCGGATCTGCAACTGCCTCAAATGGTAGAAAAATAGAAATACCCTCTGTGCGCTCAAGGTTTCTTGCAAAAATATTGCTGACATTCCTTAGAACTAACGCTTTCACTAAATCGTTTTCGTGAAGGCCTGGGGGAAGCTAGACAATTATTGAAATTGTGGGATGATCCATTAAGTCCAAAGACATTGTCACCACGTTGACGAGGGGTCCAATAGTGCTCGCTAGGCAGACTCATGTGCGCGAACTAACGGATTCTCATCTCACCGGAGCTAAGAGCCTCCTCAGCCACCCACAACTGGGCTATGGTTTGTGCCGCATAAAAATGGGGGTTAAGCAAATGATGGGGTCTGTGATTCTCGTGAAGGCGTTCGTTTGAGTTTTACCGTGGAGCGAAACTGCTGTTGCGCTCTCGACTTGTGTTCGACTTCTCCCTCGCGAAACCCGTCTGTTTATCAAATTGAACCGCCGCTCATTTGGCCCATCGTTAGCTCCTCTCCAGAAACCAGTTCGCTATTTGCACCTCTGTGCTTACTCCCTGTTAATTTACGTGCAGGGACTAGGCATGTCGACTTCACAGATTTTCGGCATATGGGTTCATCCTCAGTGAACAGGATTCATCCAGCGAAATCATTCACTTGGCAGCTAGACATCGCAAGTCAGCGCATAGGCCTAATGCGGATTCAAATTGCCTTCACGATATCCAACGGAAGCAGGACGCGTGACGTGTTCTACGAGTCCGTTAATTAGGGCCTACTTTTATTGATTGTGCTGCCAACACCTTTCCAGAAAAATACTTTTCATTCACAGAAATCGCACCAGAAGAGACCGGCTGCATCTTCGACGAGCAGTGCGAAGTGGTATGGCCTGGCTCCAAATGCCACTCATCGACTTGCAAATGTCCTTCGTCAATGCGTTCGGCTCGCACTAGTGAGGGAACCGTCTGCCATGGAGTAGGTAAGAATATGTTGTTATGGTGTTGGCAATGATTCTTTCAGCCCTGAATTTAGTTGAAACTACTGGTGGATCGAAAACTTCCGCAGTTTTAGAGCTATGAATGTTTCTACCTTGAAGCTTTTTATTCTGCGGCGGAATAGGCGATGTTGAACCCCTTATGCTTATGTGGAGAGAACAGGTAGCTTTAAAAGCATTCAGAATGTATAGACGTACTCCTAAAATTGGAGAGAGCAATTCATCTTTCGGCCGCCGAGATGTTCTATTTTCGGGCTATTGGGCTTTGCGACTTGATCCTCAAAAATCCAACGACAGAATTCAATCGAAATTTATAGGAGCTGCTTCAACATGGGGGTACCTAAAACTCAGCGGTGAGTACTTGAGACACGTTGAACGAGAGTCGTAAAACCTTGTAATGATGGAAAGCTTTGCTCAGATAAGAAAACGGTGCAGAGAAACAGATAGGGGTAAAACCCGAGTGATACCCAATTTTCAATGACCAAACTGTTGGGTTAACCCAAGTCTCATGGCTGCTAACTATTTCCAAATCCATACATAGTGAGACCACTCCGGGCTCCTCGATTACCAGTTTCTCCAAGCTACAGGTAATTTTTTCTTCTAAAATGATGGATGATTTCGTGTGGTCATATTTGTCGATAGCATTTTTTCGATCTTTTTTTTGAGGAAGTTTTCTGTATTAGTTTTTCTGGCTTTGACACGTTGCTAGCATATGTTTGCTATGTTTGCTACTAAGTTCTTGAGCGCGTCCAAGGGCGTATATAATTAATAAATAAATGAATAAAAAATAAAACGAAGGTCACATTCGTGATCGACACCACAGATAGAAGACGAGGTTTGGGCGAAAACGGTGACCATGACCTTACTATTAGTCACCCCTACCTTCTGCAGCTTACCTTATCCAAGCGTAATACGAAAAACGGATCTCAGTTTCTCGATCAGCACCCCCAAAAAACTACCCTAGGAGAAGTTTGGGCGAAATTGGTGACTATGACTTCGACAGCCCTAGTCACCCGTACCTGCTGTAACCTACCACAATTGGCCGAAATTATAAGAACGAATGTCAGACTCGTGATCAGCACCCCAAATAACAACCCCCGGCGAGATTTTTTTCGACCTCTCCTTGACCACTGCAGTTGTGAAAGTACACTATGTCTTAATGGCAGTCTAAATCAGCTTACTTCCTAAACATCGCCTACATATTTATTTCGCTCTAAATTGCCAAATAAGTGTTTGCTGTGAGCTGTGCTTCACTCTCATTTTCTCACTTTCTGTACATTTTCTCTACCGGAGCACCGTTTTCAGTGACGAGAAAGTTTTCATAACAGAACCTATTGTGATTCCACAAAACGATCGCATTCTCGCAGCAGATAAGAAGAAGACCATCTCTAGAGAATAAGTCATGGGAAAACTGCACATCCGAGCTCTGCTATGGTTTGGGCTGCGATAACCTCATACGGGAAGATGCCACTGGTGTTCGTAGATGCTGTAGTGAAGATTAGCAAGGAAATATACTTGAAATGGGTCCTGAGGAAAGTTTGGAAGCCATGGCTCATTTCTCACTTCAGAGATAAGCCATGGTGCTTTCAGCAAGACTCGGCTCCTGCACACAAGTCGAGTATCGTCCAGCAGCGGTGTCAACGCGAGCTTCCAGAGGTTGGATTCATCAACGACTTACATAGCTTTGGCAGAGAATTCACAACGGGAAACTCAGATAACGCGGCCTATCGCTCACCGTATCGCTTGGTAAGCCGCTCTATCAGGGTTTTCGGCCGTAATTCTCTCTGTTAAATTGCTGTAAGTCGTTGATGAATTTCATTACCTCTGATTTCATTACCCACGAAGAATGGCCATCAAATTCAACAGATCTGGTCTGGTCAGTTTTAGAGCACAAGATCTCAGCTACAAGATACAACAACTAGGCTGCGCTCAAAACTGCACTTACGAAAGCGAGCAATGACCTCGATGACAGCCACATGCGACGCCTTGGGGACTCGTCTGAGAAGGAGGGTGCACACCAAGTTAAATTTGTCTAACGAAATTTTTTAACGAGTAATTTTCGTTAAATTTCCGGTAAATGGTTAAATTTCGTTAAAAATACCATTAGCAGCAAACCATTATTTCAAATGAAAAAATCAAGACAAGCCTTATATGTTTCTACTTCAAGAGGTAAACAGCTTAAGTTCAAGGAATGAAGTGTAACACTGTAATGTAAAATAGACGACTCAACATCAACAAACGCAGAAAAATAAACAAGCCTTCAACAATAAATTATCTACAGGAGTGTAATAAGAGCAGGCATGGAATTATCATTCAAGATGATCACCGACAAGGCATCTTAAAATGCGCGATCCGTCAGAGCCGGGAGTTCCTCCCTTTTCTAGTTCTTTGCGAAACCGTTTTGTGTTACTGTTCTCTGAGAATGAAAAACCTGAAACCTTTTTTGGTTTTTTGCTGGACCGTGACACGACATCGTATCACTCGGTCCCACACTGCCGAAAAGAAGTGACGCGCCGTCAACGTGTTAACCTTCAGGGAAAGTAGCTTTCCCACTTTTTGTTATAAGGGTTTTTCAAAAATCGTCTAAAATACGTCCAGCGGCCAAAAACATTCTCTCTCTGGACTTTTTCCAGGTGGCGAGCAAAAGTATTTTGGGATAAGCAGCGTCAGGTAAGGATAGGCATATCCTACGAGGAGGTTAGAGCAGTATCTTCGTGAACTTGTTGACGTGCTTGTGGGCTCAGCGAAGAAACTTCTAACTCCAAAATGCATTAGAGGATAAGGATAAAGGATGGCGTTACTCAAACTCTTTTGGGATGCGTCATGCATTCTACTTTTACGGATATCTTGGAGGCGATTTGAAAGCGTATTTGGCCGTACAATAACTTGCGGTGGCCAGTCGATGAACAAGCCAGCGCTTTGTCCTTCCCAGGCAAGTCCGATAACACTTCACCGACCGCAGAGGAATCGAATGCCTGGAAATTCTAACCAATAACCTGGTATCGGGTGCACACGGCAGCCGGCACCTCCTCCGACTGCGCTAGACGTGCCCCCAAAATGGCTTGTTTCCAAAAATTCAAGACAAAATCATGAAAACATTAAAACAATCTTGCTGATTTCAATAGTTTTTTCAGGAACAGTCCTAATAAGAAGGATGAGACCTACAGCATTAATGAAGACTAGGGGTAAATGTGATAAACTCACTGAGAAAAAAGTCCGTTAAAAATTACGTTAAACTTCTAGGAATTTCCGTTTAGTCGTTAAGCCAGATTTTTAACGAAAAGTGCCAATAACTCGTTAAATCGTTAACCATTAAATGTGCTTCACTGCTGAGAAGCTGTATACGCGCAAGAGGAGGTCAGTTGGAATGAAGATTGCACCTTTTGACTGTTAAGAACCTTAATAAAGATTTCGAAGTGTTTTTCTCCGTTTTGAATTGTTTGTGTTACTATGGCACTTCGATTATTGGAGGCCCATAATTAATGCGCACCCTGTACTTGTGCTTTTCAGCGAATCTTATACAGTGACCTCACAGCAGGTGCGGGTTACAGTTGGTACCAGGTGACTAGGGCTGTCGAGGTCATAATCACCCATTTCACCCAAACTTCTCCCATGAAGGTTATTTGGGGTCCGCTGATCGCGAATCTGACATCCGTTTTTCGTATTTCGCTGGAGCACGGTAAGTTACAGTAAATAGGGTTGGCTGGAGTGGTGGTCACGGTTTTTGCCCAAACTTCGTCTATAGAGGTTAGCTGGAGTGCCGATCACGAATCTGACCCTTATTTGACAATTTAGAGTGAAATAAATGTGTAGGAGATGTGTAGGAAGCAATTTGGTAAAGGAGACAGCGGTCATGAAAATGCAAAAATACTGTACAGCAAGGGAGTCGAACATTTGGCCTAGCTCCTGTGAACTAGCCCCTGCTGAGCCACCGATTCGCCCGCCGCAGAACCTTTCGCAACGCCCCATGCATCAGCGCCCGTGCACGTACGCACGTGGGCACGCGCTGACGGTGCGATACTGTACCTCACCGTCGAGGGCCCGTAGCTCCTCTGCTTCAAGGATCCCCGTTCAGACATACGTCTGAGACCCCCTCCTGGCCAGTCTGACCCACGACTAATTCGATGCCTGAGGAAACCTCCGATGTCTCTCGTTAAGGGAAAAAACGAACATCTTCTTCGAACAGTATTTTATTTATTATTTATTTGAGCAGTATAAACTGCGGGTCATGCAGAACAAGTAAAGGTTTTGCGAAACCATCGAAAAGCTTTCTGGACGCTCCTAGAGAACTGCTTTTTGTATTTGTTAGTCCATGGTCGGTATGGTTCAGAAACGAAACCAGTAAGCGAGCTACTAGTATAGAATTGAGTACAGATAGGAATCAGAGAAATCAGGGAAACTGTTTCAAATGCTGAGCTCTCAGCTGAATAAGAAGCTCCTACCCATCGAAGCGTAACATATAGGTATAGAATAACCGTCAAACTAAACCTAAAAACGGATCAGACTTAAAAGTTCCGGAAAGGGATGGAAAGGTGCAATGAAAGGCAGCACTCTACGATGTTCTGTGTTACCAATGAAATTAAAAATTTTGCACAGCACTGGTGTACCCCACCCCAGTAGTCAACTGAGCTAGGCCATTTCTGAAGCAATCGAGCATTCATGTGCCTTCTTACCAAGGCAAATAACCACTTAATAGCAGCAGTTTTTTTTTGATTTCTGAGTTCTCAGAGGAAAAATCTCGAAACAACCGCGTACACAACAGTATTTTGGACATTCATATATTTATACGTTATTTATGCGTAAGCCGCATACAAAAGTTTGTCAAAGTGAGTTATTCATGATTCCTAACATTCCGTTTGTTCACAACGTGAATATTTTTGCCGTTGAGTACCAATGGCAAAGAAATGCTATAACAAAAGTACAGTTTCCTGCTTGTGCTGAAACGCGTACA
This sequence comes from Heligmosomoides polygyrus bakeri, assembly GCA_947359475.1. Taxonomy (NCBI): domain Eukaryota; kingdom Metazoa; phylum Nematoda; class Chromadorea; order Rhabditida; family Heligmosomidae; genus Heligmosomoides; species Heligmosomoides polygyrus. The sequence continues at coordinate 40,725,651 of OX375867.1, forward strand.
TACAACAGTGCCAAGTGACGTCCATTTGAAATCAAAACCCGAAACGGGGAAACATTCCCTCCTAGCCATGTCTGCCATTCCAGGTGAGTGCCCAACGAATGGCAGAAACTCTTTCCTCTACAATCGCAACACGGACACACCTTCCAGCTGCTACATTCTCGATGTCAAGGTATCCTATCGTCGGAATACGACGCGGTTGAAAAGAAACCATTCCTTGGATGCGGCTATTTGCAGGTGCGATCGGTAAGTTTCATCGGCTGTGACGATTTTCCGATGATGCACGACTGCATCGATGGACTGTGCTGCCCTACAAGAGGTCCTTATCAAGTTTCTTGGTGTTTCGTTTGGGTTCGAGCACAATGCGAGTGTTTGCTTTATGTAAGTCTTGGCGATTCTTAGAAAGCATTTATTTATGCTGACCACCGGTTAACGGATCGGCGACATCGCCTTCTTCAGAGTCTGAAGAGAAAGATCAAGTCAAAGTGTTGCTACCGAGTCAGACGTCGTCTCAACCTTAGAAATTCGAGGCGACCTTGCGATCACATAGTCAGCAGAAAGATCGAGACTATCACCTTCGGACCAATTGGCCGGTAGCAGGGCCGCTATCAAGGCACAGGCAGGCAGGCCCCGAATCAGGGTGCCAACCTGATGTAAGGCTTGAGCTCCGTGTTTTAGGGGCACTCTTCCTTCTGATTTAGAATGAGGTCGTTGGTGCGGATCCAAAACGCTTCTAATGGCTTGCGAGCGGCAATTTGGGCTTCGACTGCCAGTGGCTTCACCATGACCTCGAAGTCCTCCCCCGCCTACTACAATAGGTCATTCCATCTCGACCGTCCTGGACTTGGTCTCACCGTCATGGTGTTTCTTGACCTATCCGAAAAATGTGCTTCTAACCGTTTCTCTGTTCAACTTGTTTCTATAGATTCTATGTAGGTGAAATACCTTGGAGAAGTGGCCACTCCGACGTAGTTTATTATTTTGCAGCTCTGAAAAAGGGATAAATCGTGAAGACCACACCGGATTGAATCAATGTAAAAAAATGAAATGCTGGCGAAAGTGATTAGGTCATTTTCTTTAGACTTCAAGTGGCTGGTACGAATGTAGTAAGCTCTCGTAACGGCGTTTTGTTGCAATCAAAACTCTAGCACCAGGCGGGGCTCGAGCCCGCCTCTCCTGACCGGGAGGAATGCTTCATACCATTATACCACTGCAAGATTGGTGAACTGTTCCTATAGTTTGAGTTTGCTATTTACTGGAGCGACCTTTCGGTGGTGTAATGGATTGATCGAAATGCTATCAGACCCCAAGTGCGCAGGCAAACCCATCCAATAATTGCTTGTTTATTACATGACTCGGCACCAATTTTGGGTTTAATAATTGCACGGCTCTCAAGAGAACAGCGCTTAGTAGCTGGGTGACACATGTGCCTCTGTTACAAAGCGTCGCGTTTACAGCTCTCACCTGCATACAGCCTCTGGATTCTGGCCAGGTGACGGATCGGAGCCGGAGCACATCTCGGTGGTATCACGACAGCGTCTCCAATAGCTGCAGATCCTTTTCCTACGCAGGCATTGGTGGCAATTCGAACAATTTTCTTACCAGGGAGCACTGCGAGTCGTACTGTGTATTCAGTGAGTCGTTTTATCCATCCTGCCGAACTTGATGCATTTGCACCAGGAGTGTGCGTATTTTTTCGGTAAATTTTAAACGAACCTTCAATGTAAAAAATTGTGTTAAATTCAGTAAATTCGTTAAATACAATGTTCCTTAGCTGCAGTCTGTTTGGTTGCGTTTACTTACCTACTTTCATACCTAGATGGTCCTTTGGTCGGCTGGAGGTCTTCTCAACGGGGACCACAACTCTTCCAGGCCGCTCGATCTCTGGCAGCTTGCATCCAGTGAGGCAGAATCCGCTCTCTGAAGGATCTTGAGAATGAGTCTGCACTTCGCGTTGGCGGTCGCCCCAGTGGTCTCTTATGGTCTCTTGGCGATTATTACTCTGGCGATTATCTTGCTGTCGGGCCAGGCTTCCCTCGCATATCGCATATCGGAGGCAGTACAGAGGCATTGAACATAGAGGCTCTGAGGCCGGCATCTTTGACGTGATCGGTGACTTCGCGAACCGAACTGAAGGCTGCCCATGCTGCGCGTCTCCTGCGGGCGATTTCAGGAGCGAGGTCGTTATCCATGTTCAGCTCTCTTCCCAGATAGACGTAGGAGTCGACCTGTTATAGAGCGGCTCCATTTAACCTTACGAGTCCCGTGGCACACCACTGGTTGACCATAAATTGCGCTTTGGACATACTCATGTCCAATCCAATCTTCATACCTGCCACATTGAGCTCGTTCAGCATTCCCTTGACTTCTGCCTGCTGGTAGAGATGAGAACAATATCGTCGGCGAAGCGAAGGTTGCTAATCCGTTACCCGTCCACAAGTAGCCTTTATCGTCCCAGTCCAAGTCCTTTAAAGCATCCTGGAATGCCGCTGTGAATAGCTTATGAAAAATCGTGTCTCCCTGCCGTACTGTTTCCCGATAAGAATTTTAAGCTTTTGAACAACTGGATGGTAGTCGATGTGTTCGAGAAGTATTCGTCGACAAGTCGGATGTCCACGAAGACAAGGACAAGTGGATGTGGAATTCGCGGCTCCTCTCGATGAGCTGTGAGACAGTCTGAATATGGTCCATGCAGGAGAAATCCTTGCGAAACCCTGCTTGCTCCACTGGCTGATATTCATCCAAGCAACGCTCCATGCGGTTAAGCAGTATCTTCGTGAAGATCTTGTACACAACCGAGAGGAGACTGATGGGTGGATAGTTGTCAATAACCTCCTGCTGACCTTTTTTGAAGATTAAATCTGTTTTCGATTCCTTCCATGAGTTCGGAATCGTACAAGTCGAGGGTAGTGGTTGAAGTGCTTAGCAAGAAGTGAGCAGAGGGCATTGCCACTCGCGCAAAGGAGATCGGCAGAAATCCGGCCCGGGAGCAGTGCCTGGCTTCATCCTCCTGATGGCATGAGCAACGTTTGATTCCAGAATGGTAGGTGCTTCCTCATCTGGTGGCATTAGGCGTTTTGTGACAGTGATGGAAAAACGAAACAAATCTGTGTATAATTCCTGAACGATGGCTTCCGACGTTTGCGTTGTTCCATCCTTCGCCGACTTTCGATGACGTCATCGGGCAGGCCCTACGAAGAGCGCCCTCGTCCCGAGGGAAATTGTCAAAAAATGAATTTTCCCGAAATTGGTCTAAATTGATACCGTTCGATAGGGCTTTTCGAGCTGAACAGAATGGTACCCTGGCTGGGGCTCGAAAACTCGGACATGGGCGAGTAAGGGCGGAAGAAGATTCACCGCTGCCGTCCGCCGCTCTAAAATGGCAGATGGGGCTAAGGCAGTTTAGGCAGCTGGAGAGTTAGGAGCAAATCATCGTAAAGCGCCTTCGCTGTTTTGATCGTCCGCGAGTTTGCATGCCGTTAGCTCGCCTAGTGTACCCGCAGCGGTCGACCGAAATCTGAAAAAGTCGGGTCACACAAGCCTCACCTGCATCTTCGCAGAGCTGTACCTTGGTCTAGTCATAAGCTACATTGCTGTGTTTCAGCGCGCTACTAGATCCTATTACTGCCTACAGAATCCACACGTTCCAGCCAGAAAGATTTGAAGCTGACAGAGTTATCGCGCTCCGAACACGCCCGCGCGTGCAGTTTAGCACAACAACGGTCGATGTTCTCCTCGCTCTTACTCGCCCAGATTACAGTTCTGTCTGCTCTTGATAACACCCTTCAATTCAGCATGAGAACCTCTATCGAATGGTGTCAAGCATGGCACAATTTGAAGATATCGGTTTTCGATGACGTCACCGTCCGCCTGCCGCGTCTCGAGCGGCCTCGTCCTCGATGGGAAACCGTCAAAAAATCGATATTCCCGAAATCGGTCGAAATTGGAACCGTTCGATAGCGCTTTTCATGGTGAACAGAGTGGTACCATTGCGAGTGTCGAAAACTCAATTCTGGCCGAGTAAGAGCGCAAGAAACTCTAACTGCTATTAGTTGTTAGATGGATGTCTAGTTGCGATCAAAACTCTTGCGCCAGGCGGGACTCGAACCCGCATCTTCTGCTTTCCGGGCAGCGATGTTCGCCTTACACCACCGGCGCTGTTTGGTCGAACTGAACATCCACGATATCTTCCTAGCAAGTACTCACCTATCAGCACTCACCCGTTATCGGGATGAGCCGGCCGCTGATATCAGCATGAAACCGGTCAAGCTGAAGGCACTCGAAGAATTGATTTTTAACTTTGCTTGAGCCTAGAGCGGCTGGTATAGAAGATACAAGTTGTTAGATGGATGTCTAGTTGCGATCAAAACTCTTGCGCCAGGCGGGACTCGAACCCGCATCTTCTGCTTTCCGGGCAGCGATGTTCGCCTTACACCACCGGCGCTGTTTGGTCGAACTGAACATCCACGATATCTTCCTAGCAAGTACTCACCTATCAGCACTCACCCGTTATCGGGATGAGCCGGCCGCTGATATCAGCATGAAACCGGTCAAGCTGAAGGCACTCGAAGAATTGATTTTTAACTTTGCTTGAGCCTAGAGCGGCTGGTATAGAAGATACAAGTTGTTAGATGGATGTCTAGTTGCGATCAAAACTCTTGCGCCAGGCGGGACTCGAACCCGCATCTTCTGCTTTCCGGGCAGCGATGTTCGCCTTACACCACCGGCGCTGTTTGGTCGAACTGAACATCCACGATATCTTCCTAGCAAGTACTCACCTATCAGCACTCACCCGTTATCGGGATGAGCCGGCCGCTGATATCAGCATGAAACCGGTCAAGCTGAAGGCACTCGAAGAATTGATTTTTAACTTTGCTTGAGCCTAGAGCGGCTGGTATAGAAGATACAAGTTGTTAGATGGATGTCTAGTTGCGATCAAAACTCTTGCGCCAGGCGGGACTCGAACCCGCATCTTCTGCTTTCCGGGCAGCGATGTTCGCCTTACACCACCGGCGCTGTTTGGTCGAACTGAACATCCACGATATCTTCCTAGCAAGTACTCACCTATCAGCACTCACCCTTTATCGGGATGAGCCGGCCGCTGATATCAGCATGAAACCGGTCAAGCTGAAGG